>ML784213.1:1095854-1200879 GCA_009831015.1 Picea engelmannii | reverse complement strand
GTGACATTTTGCACTTTAACCAAAGTCAAGTACAAAATAGACATAAAGGACATAGGACAAAGTGCCAAATGACTTTCCCACATGTGCTAAGGAGGGATAACACATGGGGAACACCTCCCAAGGTACACAAATCAACACTTTTGCCAAGGATATCTTATTGATGTCATAACTTAAAGCTACAGCCATTAGGGCTACAGCAAACTACTCTATATCTTTGAATTTAACTTGCTTTTCAACCGTGGAAATTTGCTAGTAAGCCATCACTATCTTTCTACTGCTAATTGGTGAACTTTTTGTCGGATTACTTGCTTGTTTTAGTTGTTGAAACTTGTTGCTGTAGCAAATCTTTGCTTGTTACAAACATACTCTGAAAACATCATACAACAGCCCTCTAACACCATTAAAGTTTGTGCTAAAGTATTGGGAATTAATCTATATGTTTTGTGCTTCATCTCTCAATAATCTTTGATGCTTTGAGTGGTTAAATCTGCAGTAATTAGCTTTATTCCTTACTGATATATCCTCTTGTTTACTGTTGTAGTTTGGGACAGCAAGCTTAACTTGCTTGTCCACTTAATCTTTGAGCCTATATACTTGTCTCTTCTTGTGTCTCGGGTAGGTACAACTATCTTCCGCAGGTACTCAAGCACTTGGCAATCATTAACCATCTTTGAGACTTGTTTCCAAGCCATTCTCCACTTAGTAGTTTGACCTATAGGGGTATCACTTCCATAACCTCACTTTCCATCTCATTTCCCCCTAGGGTCACTCGGGATTCCCCCCTCGTGTTGGATTTCTCCTTCACTAAAGCGAGGGGAGGGTTTATCTAAGGTGACAGTGGGTAGACTCTCCCACAGTTATTGCCATCGCGTGGATTGGGTCAAGCTTTGCCCAACCTACAGTTTGTGCGATAATATCTTGGCGTCGCTGTCAGCAAAATCCTCTTTCATGCCCTAACGACACTTTGGCAAGATTTTATCCCAAATCTTTTTCCCATAAGCTTTCCTGGCAACTCCATATAAGGGAAGTTCCCTTTTCTATTTTTGATGAGGTTTTCATAAAGTTCATTTGGCGACTCCATTGAGGTATTACCCTAAGTAATGGAACCATGGCGTCACAAGACTTACAATGGGCATTCCATAAGGTGTACCCTTCTATTGATGTTCAGAATATCCCTGGATATCCAAATCATTGCTCTGCAGAGTGGAGGGCAAGTTGCCCCAAGTTCAATGGTGACCCAACTCTAGCAATCACCCATGTTGTGAAATATATGAAGTATGCTTTGAATATAAATGTATTGCATGAAGATGTGCTAATGAAAATTTGTGTATCTTTTCTGAAATCAAGTCAAACGAAGTGGCTTGCACACTCGTGTGATCCGAAAAGTATTCGGTCTTCTACAAAGCTCATTGAAGAATTTCTCAAGCATTGTCAGCCAGCTACTCAAAATTTGCAAGATACTTTCCAAGAGCTCAAAGACGCTCTTTACAGAGAAATTTTTTCGATGGATGATAAGACAATAAGTGAGGAATGTAAAACTGAAGAAGAGTATCATCCACCCACTGCAGAAGAGGTGCAAGAAGAAGAAGACCCTAAGGAAGTACAACACCTGGATGAGCAGGATGAGACATTAGTATCCTTTCTCCCACTTGATGAAGATGAAGTTGTCATGCCTTACCTTTTACCTACACATGAAGATGAAGAAATGATTAGCCTCGATGATGCAGGTGATCTCATGGAGAACCTCTCTGATATGGTTGATCAACATATTGATGATTTCATACATATTGGGAGACATAGATGGGATGCAAGTTGTTTCATTTTTTATAGAGATCCCACTTATGACATTGAAAGTAGCTCTCGAGCAAAAGGGTTTGAGTTGTCATCTTTAGAGGACTCATTTTCATGTGTATATGATTCAGATGTTTGGCAGCCTGATAATGATATGGTTACAGATTTGTTATGTCCATTCGAAGATGACTTGTCGCAACATACTCATGGTGATCTTCAATCATCTTTTGGGAGTTGTGATGCATATCCTCTTGGGGATGCAGATTTGTTCTACGAAAGCTCTGAGTCACCTTTGCCCTCAGATTTAGATGGACACCAACACATGGCCATTCCAGAGCAGTTAAAGATTCATACTGCAGAGCAGCAATATTTTCATCATGGGGATTTTTGCAAGGACTTGCAGGTGATGAAGCAACATATTTTGGGTATTCAAAAAGATTCTTTCTCTAGACCTGAGCTTGTCCCTTACCTCGTCTCTCCCTCTCAAGGAAATCATGGGGTCT
Organism: Picea engelmannii; assembly: GCA_009831015.1. Lineage (NCBI taxonomy): Eukaryota > Viridiplantae > Streptophyta > Pinopsida > Pinales > Pinaceae > Picea > Picea engelmannii. The sequence goes on along the minus strand of ML784213.1, from coordinate 1,198,585 downwards.
TTTGGGGATCTCTCATTTTCTCAGTCTTCATGGAGCGGTGATTATGAGAATGAGGATGAAGATGAGTCATCGCCTACATGCAATAGTCCTGTTCTGAGGTGAATTGATCAAGCTTGTGGACGTTCTTTCCAGGAGGATTTCCTCCCTTCCACCCATCTCTATGAGTTGTTACCTATGGTTGATTATATGCTTCTTCATATTCATGATTATTATGTGCTTAACTTGTCCTTGATATTTTTTGTGATTAAGCACAGGGGAAGGTACCTTGATTAGATCACCAGCTGGTTGCACTGGCTGTACAACTTCACTTGACATCTACACGACTTGATTCTTCAGGGCCACAAGCCCAAGGTAAGTAGGTAGGTCATCTTGCTTTCCCATGCATCTGCATTTTGCTTGCTCATGGTAGTTTCGTTGCATTTCATCTTCATTTTGCTCTATTTTCATGTTGCTTTCATCATACTACATGTTAGTTTAGAAATGTTTGAAAAAATGCAAAACAAAATTATTTTCCTAGATTAGTTGTCAATTTTGAAGTTTTGGATTTCATTATATGGACAAAGGGTGATAGAACCACCCTAGATTTTACGTTTTCATGTTTCAGTGTAGGCACAGGTCTGACCAGGAGATGTTGAGGTTCTCATGCACTCTATGGCGAGTACATGTCCCCAAGTAGGAACCAGATGTTATCCCTGATTTCTAAGGATAACTAAGGAGATTGTGTCTCGAGGCCCTCAGATTGCAGACATGGAGTACCGAGAGACAGATGGCTGACAGTGTCCACTTGCACATATAGAGGCCCACTTCACCACCACAAATCTCAGGTTCATCATGATGGTATCCACCACATCAACTTGCTTCCAGAAGACGATGGGTCTTGCTCCATGAGGTACAAGTCAGGTATTGTGGTGTCACTTTAATATTTCAGGCATTTGAAGTATGTTGCATTTAAAGCTTCTTTTGATTATAGAACGTTTGCTTGGAAGTTATGCTCTTTGCCCTGTTTCACCTTGGTGGTTGACATGAGACCCTAGTAAGTGGTCGCCCTTAGGGATGGGTTTGCTACTGGGAGGTCTCCTTGACAAGTCATTGTGCCACTCTCAGTCATACTTATCATTTTTCATCACTTCACCCCTTGTTCGTCTCCTTATCTTTTGGGATTTTCAGGTGTATTAACCCAAGAAGGGATTGTACCTCATTTCATGGGAAGAAGGGGTTGAAGGCTTGTTATCGCAAAAGTTGCAAGTTGGGCAAAGCTCTACCCAACCACCAATTGGCGACAACTTAGAGAGAACCTACCCACTATCACCTTAGGCAGGTGTTCTCGTCACTTTAGAGGTGAAGTAGTCATTTCAAGGGGGGAATCTCAATGACCCTAAGGGGGATTGAGATGGAAAATCATAAGTATGGATGGATGTCCTTAAAGGTCAATTCTAAATGGTAGAAGGAACTTGCAAAAGGGTCTTGGGAAAGGTTAAGGGTTTCCAAATGAGTTGAGTGACCTGTCGAGAGTAAGGTACCTGCCCGAGACACAATGAAAACCAAGGATAGTTGTAATGTGTTAATTGGACAAGCAAGTTAAGCTTGTTGTCCCTAATTGCGGCAAAATTAAATGATATATATCAGCATATAGAAGATAATAAAGGCTGCAAAATAAGTGCTAAAAGTATGATTGAATAAGCAAGAGTCAAGCTAGTGAAGGCTAGCTTAACTCAACAATGATAAAGCAATATTCTAGCACAAAAGCAAGGCTAAAACAAAAGCTTAATGCAGTGATATTTATCATTTAAATTCACTTTTACACAAAAGAAAACCCTAAAACAAGAGGATGTCACCCCTTTAGGGGACATTTTGACACTAGGAGCAAGTCATTCGTGTTGAAGGTGCATAGTTAGGCCTCCAAAGGCCACATGTCAATCATCTAGGCCATCTCCTCATGGTCAAGGCCCTCTTCTCCTCAAAACATCCATGTGTGAATGAGTCATGACTTCACCACCAAACCCTAGCCCCTCTAGGTGACGTCAAGCCTCCAAAGGTGACATTTTGCCTCTCCTGGGAAAAGCGTTTGGTATGTAAGGGCTAGGTCACGTCGTCCATAACATCTTTTAGGCCTCCGAAGGCATGTCTCTCTCATCCGACATGCGGGCCCTTAGCATCCAACATGTGGGCTTCAAGCCCCATAGAAACCCAAGCTAGGCTTGTTCCTCCAAAACTGTCCACCGGCTAGGTCCTGCAAAGACAAATAAGCACGCCCTCCAAGGATCTCAAGTCATAATATCATGGTGAGTAAATAAAATCAATAAATGAGCCACCTAAGCATGTGTATCAAGGATTACCCAGTCAAACAAGTAAGTGCTCAAAGACATCATGCGACTTGCCAAGCTTGGATATGGGAGGGTTGACAACGTGTCCTATTGGGTAAATCTTTCCCTAGGTCAAGGAGTGTTTCCCAAGTGATCCCTCTCTAAGCCATGTGAAGTAGATGAAGTGGTTATGGGTCAAGACTCATTGGGCATGGGGTTCATGACATACAAGGGGTTGTAGTGTCTCATTCATGGGTGCCTTTGTAGAGGGTGTGTGGCACCTTCGTTTGCAATGCATTTTTTCCAAGCCCATCCTCTTGCCATTCTTTGCTTCTTTCATGTTTTAAAGGATGAGTTTAAGGCCACTATCCTAGCGTTGTGTCCAGATAATGGCAGTGTCACTCACAAATACCTTGCGAAAATGAGAAGGTTGGCTCGTGATGAGACCCCCTTTCTCTCAGTTGTGCAACTGATAGCCACTACCCTGGCTTGGTGGCCAGATGATGGTAATGTCATACCGCTAGATACCCATGATGATGATAAGCCGACTCATGATGAGACCTCCTATCCTCCAACTAATCCCCTAAGCATTCTATCATTTATTTTTGTGGGTCCCCCTTTTCTTACAGGGAAACGTTTATTCCTAGTAGCAAACCCATTCCCGAGGAAGACCACTTACTAGGGCACAATGTCAACCTCCAAGGTGAAACAGGGAAAAAAGCATAATGTCCAAGCATATGTCATGAAATCTAAAGCAATCTAAGATACAACATACTCAAAATGCCTCAAATATTGAAATGACACTTACCATAATACATGACTTGTACCTCATGGAGCAAGGCCCAGTGCCTCTCGAAAACCAGCTGGTGCGGTGGATGCCATCTGAAAATCCTGACCTCTGTGGTGGTGAGAAGGGTCTCCATCTGTGCAAGTGGATATTGTTGGTCATGTAGTCTCTTAGCACTCCATATCTGCAACCTGAGGGCCTCGAGACATAATCTTCTTAGTTATCCCACAAAATGGGGATAACAAGGCCCAAAGGTTTGTAGCTGGCAAAAGATAAAATCCAATCATAAACCTTGTAGATGCTCGCCCAGGGATCCCGAGGACAATGAAATGTCTCTCATAAGAAACTAATGGGACCCGTAAAAAATAACAATAAAAATGCCAAACAAGGTAAAGCGTGTGTGGGCAATGTTTTTCAAGCTTACGTAGAAGTCCCACACATTGTCTTCAACTTGGGGAAGCATAATGTGACCAGGGTAGAGTCAAGGTGGGCAATGTTTTCATGCTTAGGTAGAAGCCCCACCTAGGCTTCAACCTGGAAACATCTTAAAAAACAAAAGGCAATAAATGGGCTTGGAAAAAGAATGCATTGAAAAAAAAGGTGCAACACACCCTCTACGAAGGCACCCATAAATGAGACAATACAAACAGTTGTACGTCATGAACCCCATGCCCAAAAGTTTTAACCCCCCATCCACATCATCTTCTCCACCTGACTTAGAGAGGTTTCCACCTAGGAAACACTCCTTGACTTAAGGAATGAATCACCCAATAGGTCATTTCGTCAACCCTCCCATACCTAAACTTGGCAAATTGCATAGGGTCTTTGAGCACCTGTTTAATTTGATGAGGTAGTTTTTGATGTACACGCTTCAATGGCTCTTATAATAAATGTGATTTTACTTGCCATGATGCTTTGACTTGAGATCCTTGGAAGGCGCACTTGTCTGTCTTTGCAAGACCTTGACTGGTGGACGATTTGGAGGAACAAGCCCATCTTGGGCCTTCATTGGGGTAAGAATCCCACAAGTTGGATACCATGGCCCGCACACCAGATGATGATGATAGCCTTTAGAGGCTTGAGAGACACCTTAGAGGACTCATCCTTTCATCACCCCAACGACTTGTCGTTGGAGGCTAGAGCTGTACATCTTGGGGCTTGACGCCTTGTTTGGGCTAGGGTTTGGTGATGGTGGTGTTGATGATCAACACTTGGCACCTTTTGAGGAGGAGAAGCCTTGGCTTGATGGAGAAGACCCTAGCGCACAAGGTGGAGGCCTTTGGAGGCCCAACGTTTCATCTCCAAGCTCAACGAATTGGTCAAAGTGCCAAAACATTGCCCTAAAAGGGGTGACGTCGTGCCTTTTAGGGTTTTCCTTTGTGCAAAAACAATATTGTTTTGTAAAGGGGCAAAACAAAGAGAAATGTCTCCCTTATTTTGTGGTTTACCCTTGTTAAGTGGACAAACTTTATCTTAGAGGTTTAGTATCAATAGAGATCAAACTCATTTCATTTGAATCATAGCTCTCCCATTCTAGAGAAGGCTAAAATTTGCACCCTCTTTGGGAAATTTGGATCTCTCTCTCTTATGAAAATGTCTTCTGGTGATTTTTCTTGGTGTGTTGTGGAGTTAAGGTGGTGCGCACCTCTTGGAGACTTCTTCTCTTGCTTATGAATGGACATTGCTACGTGAACTAGGGTTTTATATTGCATCTCTCTTGGAATTGGTAAGAAAATCTGCAATTTGTTAGTTCTTCTTGCTTGTTTCATAGTGTTATTGGTTGAAACCCTAGGAGGAGTATAAGTGCATACACATACACTCTCCTTCAAGCTTCATCTCATTGCTAGTTGATAAGTCATTTTTGGACAAAGTTGCTAGGAGGAGTACAAGGGTGCACACCCTCCTAGATTTACCTAAGTTTGATTTGCATGCCCTAGGGAATAAAAGGGCTTACACCCCTAAGGATATTGTGGATCTAACTCTTACATCCAAGACTCCATTTACCCAATATTTTAAAAGCACTAATCTGAAATTTGCATTGGAGAAATAAAATTACTTGCATTGGGTAACGTTATTTTACGAGATTTTCAAATTGTTTGAAGTGGAATCAATTCTATGCTCTAATAGCTTGCTTGAGCCACTAGGCCGTCTTCTTTTGCCAAGCATATCTTATTGTTCTCATAACTTAAATCTACAGCCACTAGGGCTGCAGCAAACTACTCTATATCTTTGAATTTAACTTGTTTTTCAACCATGGAAATTTGCTAGTAAGCCATCACTATCATTTTACTGCTAATTGGTGAACTTTTTGTCGGATTACTTGCTTGTTTTAGTTGTTGAAACTTGCTGCTGTAGAAAAAATCTTTGCTACAGCCATTTGGCTGTTACAAACATACTCTGAAAACATCATACAACAGCCCTCTAATACCACTAAAGTTTGTGCTAAAGTATTGGGAATTAATCTACATGTTTTGTGCTTCATCTCTCAATAAATCTTTGATGCTTTGAGTGGTTAAATCTGCAGTAATTAGCTTTATTTCTTGCTGATATATCCTCTTGTTTACTGTTGTAGTTTGGGACAGCAAGCTTAACTTGATTGTCCACTTAATCTTTGAGCTTGTATACTTGTCTATTCTTGTGTCTTGGGCAGGTACAACTATCTTCCGCAGGTACTCAAGCACTTGGCAAACATTAACCATCTTTGAGACTTGTTTCCAAGCCATTCTCTACTTAGTAGTTTGACCTATAGAGGTATCACTTCTACAACCTCACTTTCCATCTCATTTCCCCCTAGGGTCACCCGGGATTCCCCCCTTGTGTTGGATTTTCCTTCACTAAAGTAGGGTTTATCTAAGGTGACGGTGGGTAGACTCTCTCACAGTTATCGCCATCTCTTGGATTGGATTGGGCTTTTCCCAACCTACAGTTTGTGCGATAACATTATCAACATTGGTGATAAGTGTGGGTTATATCGACAGTACAAGGGTCAATTTAGATTTGACTTGTGTTAATGGTGTCTCATTGTCTTTGCTTTGGTTTCCTCAACCACCCATCATTCTACAACTCTAAGCAACAGATGGAGCTCCTTTCCCTTGGCTCTAAGACTGCATCCCAATCTATTTGCTAGACTTGGTCTCAGCCTGGTTATTCTGTCAAATTGGTGCAGGATGGCACATTACCATTGAAACAAGGGGTGATGCATCCTTTATGAGTTGGGCACATTCAAGAAAAGGCTTAAGCGATGTATGAAGGAGGTGGGAGAACCAAGTGTGGTATCATCAATGCTAGGATCAGGTGGGAAAGATGGCAGTCGGAATTTGAGCATAAAACACAGCAAAGTAATGCAGCTCGAGACAACTTTGTCATGGATACAACAAGACATGTAGTGGATTTGAGAGAATAAGGGAGTTCAGTGCAACAAAAAAATTGGAGGTCTCTGTCCAAATTGACTTGGTAAAACAGCTCATGGAGAGCATCATGACCCACCTTGTATTCCAGATAGTGTGGTTAAACCCCCCCCTCATTCAGACTCTTCCCCTTCAACAGAATCTCCCTAGGCCTCTCAGGAGCCTCTGCAAATTCCAAAGCTGGAACCAGAACAGGGCAATATTTCTCAAGCTGCAGATGTTAGAGAGCAGAATTGCAGGGCCCTGGAAGTGAAAGTTGCAAAGAAGTGTCGCTTAGCAGAAGCCCAGAAGCAGCCAGATAAGTAGTATTTTCTTTCCTTGTTATTTTATGTCTTCCAAGTAGTTTGTTTGCTCCAGAACTATGTACGACAATATACCTACCATGAGAGAATGGGGCTTTTTAGGACTACAGGTCCTTCAGGGCAGAACTTCTTTCAATTTTACATTTTAGACTTATGGCCTCAACCTAAATTTTGTATTTTGTCCTAATTGCCTGGCTTTGCCACAACCCTCTTTTTAATATAATCTTATCTGTTACTATTTAAAAAATGACATGATGCATATTAGAATGACATGGCATTATTAACTTCCAACCCCAAATTCATATTTCGATGTGTCAATAACATCCCCAAGCAACAAATACATTTACAAGAACACTATTGTCAAGCCCTCTGTGTCAAGCTAACTGAGAGGTGAGCCCAAATGTTAAAATGCCATGTGATGTAGGATGTTGCCTTATTGGACTAGATCTTTGATCAAAGAAGATCTAAACCCTACCTATAGATGAAGAAAATCAACTTTCTATAGAAACTATTATCTGAATAGAACCAAAGTCACACTTTTAGGAGCAAAAAGTCCAACTTAAATGTGATCATTGAGCACATATTACAATTCATTATACTTAGAAGATCAAAAATTGATGAAAAGCACCCTCTATAATACAAAATTGAAAATACCCTTCTGAGCCAAATAGTTGCACTCCTAGGCCGTGTTGTTGCACTTGGAAGACCAAAACAAGGCAAGATTTCCTTCTAGATGTAATAATTCCTCATTAAAGAGAGCGAATTGTAGAAAGACTCCCAATAATAATGAGATTTATATGAAAAATGATTTATGAGAGCAAACAGGTCATATGAGTTGTATACATACGACTTCCCTAGAATCCTAGGCAAGGGATGGATGACATAGCATAATGTGTAACGCCCTAACAAGGGACCCCTTGCTTTACATACTTCCACTTTTAAGACCCTTACTTCATCAATAACCAAGGAGTATATTGCCATGTGACACCCTTCAAAACCTACAATTAGCTTGGAGCTTTCTCCTAAGGTCAATTTCTTTGTGTGGTAAATATCCCTACCATAAGCAATGAGATCAAACAATGTGGAGATTAGATGGGCATTTCTTGTTGGTTTTTTGTTGGTAATTCCCTGAGCTATGATAGTGCCCAAATTTATTGTCAAATGACTAACCAACAACCTGACTAAACTCAAAACCTCAGTATCTTTATCTTTGAGATCTTTATGGAAGAGCATTGACTTATAATATAATTGTCAGTGAAAAATGTCATTACCATTTGCATTTGTATGGGTGTTGAAATGCATTTGATTCATGGAAGTAATCATGCAAAGAGAATGAGAGAGAGATCCAATTCCAACTCCACTAGAAAAATGTCTACAAGCGAAAAGACCTTCAGACTGGCTTGGCCTTAACCTTTTATTGTCCTCGCCAACAAGAACCATCTTTGTTCTAACTTCTAACTATTCTCAGCACCACACGGCAGCCTCCCATTTCCCGTCAAATAAGATCAATCAAATATGCAATCCACAATCTCATCCAAATCACCAATAACTCTATTTCAACCCTGTTACATTTTCTAGTGACAACCTCATAAACATGAACTTGGATATCAGCATTACCCTCAATGATCGCATTGCCAAAGAAGCAAAAAAGACTCCTTCCACTATGGATGTAGTGGACTGAGTTTTACTTCTAGAATCCTGGTGTAGCACAATTACAGGACCCAGCCATATAAAAGGGAAAAGTCAAGGCTGGTGAGAAGATTCGATCCAACTTAGCCGTAGACTAAAGGGAAAAGTTGACTCTATCAAAAAGTCACAAGCCAAAGCTGAGGAGAAAAAATTCAGGGATTTCATATACCCCAAAAATCAAAGAATTATACATGTTGGATGCCGTGAGATCAAGAGTTGCAGACCTGCACCTGAAATTCTTAGACTTTCTAAACCTCCTGAGGTCTATGATTGCCTGTCTGGTGTGCTGATATCCTAATAATGTTGGAAGCATTTGCTTTGTAGATTATAAAGATGCCCAGCTTATAAGAAAACTTAGAAATGTCACCAATAGAAACTTACACCATATGTTACCAATAGTAATCTCAGTCAATCCTATGTTCATAAACAATCTATCAATCATTTTCATTATTATGGATAATATATCACTGACCTCCAGAACTAAGGATGATGATATAAATTTCAGCCTTGAAATAATATATAATAAAAAAATCTCGTGCTTAAAATACTTGTCAAAGGCACAATAACAGAATGCATCTAAGTGAGAGACATGGGCCTGTCTAAACTCCCTTTAAACATGAACATTTGGGAGCATGCTCAAGCAATGTTCTATGTACTTCAAATATAAGAAAACAAAGAGTTACCTTTTCCATAGTCCAGATTCTCAACTCTCTCGCTGATCCATTTATCCACCCTTTCCCTTTCTCGTTCTATTCTATCATCAATTCCTTTAAAGAAAAGATCTTCTTCCTCGGAGCTCAGACCGTCAAATGGTTCCTTTCCAACTTCTTCATTAGCCCGAACCTTCATGACAGTTTCTCGCAATACATCATCTTTTCTCCAGTCAAATTCTTCTGCCTCCTCTGCTGACAGACTATTCTCTTTTTTATCTATGCCATTTTGAGGTTCAACCTGCATTTCCTCACTTCCACTTTCATCACTATCTGTTCCGTGACTTTCCACATGTGATTTGTCCTCAGCAAATTTTGCAAGATGCGTATCACTGAGATATGCATTATCTTGCCACGTAGATTTTGACTCATCTGTAACCTTTTTTTTTGCATTAACTTTTCGAAAGGCTGGTCTAAGCTTTTCATAGTTTTCATCGAAAGGCCTAATAGTAACACTCAACTCTCTTTTTTTTGCTGCCATGCTTTTATTTGCAGTGGATGACTCCACTGAAAAGGAATCGTCATTAGGTGGCCTAAAAGGGTCGCCAATTTCCACTTTTCCATCATGATTATCCCCTTCAATATTTTGCTTTGATGCATCCATAGCTGTATATTTCTCAACATCACTAGATGCATTATTAGAAGGTTCGCCCCGTTTTGATGCCAATATTGCCCTGGCTTCTTCCACAGAGGTGATGACTCGCGGCCTTGCCCGATGTGAGCTTTTTCTAGAAGATGGCAAAACACTCTCAGGTTTATTTATAGGTCTATTGTCCAATGCTTTTGGTTCCAGTGCCATAGTAGTCCTTTCAGTTCCAGCACTTTCCTTGGCATCTGTAGAGGAATTATATCCATCATGTAAGATATCAAGCTGTAAATGCTCACTTGCATTTGTGTCTCTGATATCTGGAACAGATTTGTTTTCTTCAATACCATTTGAAAAATCTAAGTGCTTCTCTATTGTAGTTGCTCTAGCTATCTTTTTATCTTGTTTGCCCTTTGAATCCGTGAGAGTTCCAGTCAATGTGGGTATATCCATAGGCTTCGATTCCTTTCTGTCGCAAGTTCTGCTTGAATCAGCAAGAGAGGCTGTTGCATCGACTTCTTTATCATCATTTGCATTTGAATCAACTTCACTCGTGTTTGTCACTGTATTTGGATGGGAAGAATTATCTGAATCCAATCCCCCAGACACAATAAGATTCTGCAAATCTAACTTCTGGTCCTCTGTGATTATATAGTCTGCTGCTATTTTATCAGCCTTGTCGTTCTCTACAAGAACCCCAGCCAATGAAGAGATATCTACAGGCCTTGGTCCCGACTTCCCATTTATATCTGGGTCGAAGACAGATGCTGCTGCATTCAAATCTTTGGCTTCATCCACACTATCACCTGCATTTATTCCAAACTCACTTAAATTTGAAGCATTCTGATGCTCTGTCTTGCGAGCCTCCCTCGCCATGGACCTGATCTTTAGAATCTTCTTATCAAACTCAGTATCATCCATTGGAAGGTTCCCCTTAGAGGTCGTAGTGGCCAAAAACCTTTTCTGTAGTTCAGCTTCATTCATGTCAAGATTCCTCTTATGCAACTCCATAGAGACACTTTCCTTCCGCAATTCAGCCTCATCTTTGTATACAATACCCTTCGGCAACTTCGAATCCGAAGCCCTCCACTCCTTTTTGATAACTTCCTTATCCATCCTCTCTTTCTCCATCCTCAACTTAATCTTTCTCATCACCATCTTCTTCTTCTCCTCTTCTTCAAATTCCTTCCGTTTCAATGGCACATCACTAAACAAATACTTCCGTGCTGCCCAAAAAAAGCAACAGCCATACAAGACAGTGAACCCGACAACCGAGAACTTCACAAAGGCCGGAACACGACGCGCAACACCGCCAACCTGACCCATCACAGACCCAAACCCCTCTCCCCACTTTTGCAGCTGTGATTTACCAGGCTTCACAAATCTAAACACATTACTATTCCTCGGAGGCCTAGATATCCCATTCTCTATCTCTTTTGCAAGCAACCTAGCACGCGCTATCCTCGTATTAACCATCGACATGGCATCTTCATCAGCAAACTCAGCCAGCGTTGGCGGAATGCCGCATCTTTCGAGAATGGCATTCTCATCTATAGAAACCCTTTGGATGCCTCCGCGGGCATTTTCATATAAGGTAAAAATGGGGTCCGTTCCAATGCCCCAGGCATCTGTATCTTTCTGGAATTGTAAACTCAAGTTTTCTAGCGTATCCCAAATCCCCTGCCCTGTATCTCTAATTTCCTCTTTTTCTACTTTAATGTATACATTTTCTCCCAACCTCCCACTGCAACCTTCTTCCAAACCTTCGCTGGACTCATTTTCTAAACTCTCGCTAGACTCATTTTCTAAACTCTCGCTGGACTTATTTTCCAAACCCTCAATCACTTTTTCTTCCACTGAATTTTCATGGCCAACAAGATGACTGTTATTTTCAGGCATTGAACTCGGTTCTCTTACCTTAATTTGCTTAATGAATTTAGGTCGCAGCGCGTTCCGCCTCCTGGGAACTCCATTAATTCGCTCGAAAGCTGCAATTACTGAAGATATTTTGCGCTTATCCGAACTTCTGCTTAGCATTGACATTGATAAGGTATGTAAAGGCGTGGCAAACAAGCTACAGCCATTGCGATAGCCAAGGCGTCTCCCTGGACTCTTTCCATTCGAAAGAATAGGATCATTTCTGCAGCTTACAGATGTGAAATTTACAATTCTGTTCAGAGCTTCCATGGCCGGCAAATTCAAGCGTCTAAATTTGATTCCCTCCCAAAAAATATATATAGAATTTAGGGTAGATGACTGCAGGTGGCACCAAGTTTTAGTGAGAGCAATGTACTTTCTACCTAGATAATTTTACAAAGACGAAGGAAGAGCTCTTGGCGAGGCTTCGAGATGAACCGTACTTTATCCAGAACCTGGTTGTATCCTTTGGACACTATGTTTTTTCCGTGAGGTGGACTTTTCTCGTTTTCGCTTTTACGCCATTTCAATAAAAAAATCAATAGCTTTTCCATGTTACGCCACGTCAATAAAAAGTTTAATCGCTTTTCCATGTTACGCCACGTCAATAGTAAAAAATTTAATAGTTTTTCATGTAAATGATATATAATAAATAAATAAAATGTTTTTATAAATAAATTAATTAATGGAAAAATATTAAATTGCATTGTGGTTATATTTGGTTTCATGTATGAAATTAAGATTGCATGTTATTGTTACTTGAAAGTATATAATTAGAGTGTTACAACCTCAATAATGTTAGTAAGAGATATTGACTTTATAATAATATATTAAATCTTAAATCATGATCTCTTAAGAGTTTATCTTCATTTAACTTAAGGAAACAAGTTAACGGCTCAAGACTTACATGGATATGACACAAGTGGAAATCTGACCTACATGAGGGATATGACACAAGTGGAAATCTGCCCCCTTATGGACCATTAGTGAATCATTTCAAGTGGGTGGCTTCTTTTAAATAACGATGATGAGTCATTCACAAATAGCAACCAATAAATTATGATGGATTTTACCACCTTTTAAATAATAATAATAATAAATCACTTCAAGTGGGTGGCTTCTTTTAAATAACGATGATGAATCATTCACAAATAGCAACTAATAAATTATGATGGATTTTACCACCTTCTAAATAATAATAATAATAATAACAGGTTTTCAATATTTATTAAAAAAAAAAGATAATGATGATGATGGTTAGCTTTTATTGAGATCATGGTCTATCGGATCTTAAGAATGGTAGGGAATTGCTTGGATTTCTTTAGAATTATTTTTTTGTGCTTGAAAACCATTAAGAGAAACACTCTAAAATCACTTTAATTTTGATGAGTTAGAAGGTTCGGAAGGTCGGTATTGTGATAATATTTTGAAATTGTGATGTAATTTGGGTATATGGAGGGCATTCTAAGAGAAAGTGATTTTCATCTTCAACCTTCTTAATGTCACAAAGTTGACAAATTATTTTGACCCACAGCCTTTTGGCAATTGTTCAATGCCTAGTTTCACTATGGAGATTGTGGGAGTTTGTTCTTGTTTTTGCAATGTTGATTTTCTTCTTTATGTCAGTGAAAATAGAGAGGTACTTTTGATCTTCTAGATTATGGTTGATCACTTCCTTTTAGTATCTTAATTTTCTTTTATTCTTTATTTCTTTATCACACCACAATTTGTCCTTAAATTTAGATGTAATAATATTTCTAATATTACATTTATTTTGTAAAATGACCTCTTCCTTTTTCCCCAATGATCTAGCCAAGACTTGGCATCTTTATGTCACTCCCACTTGAGCCGCTGTTGGTTTTGGTTGGAGTTTGAAGCAATTTAGGAAAGCCTTGTTTTCCATGTTGTTTATACATTAGGTACCTAGTCATAGTCATGCTCTCAATAGGGAAAAGGCTTGTTTCTATTAGCAACATGGGATAGGGTGTATTTCCTCTACTTTTGAGATTATAGGTTATAACTCTTTTGTATCCGCTCTATCTCTTGCCTTAATTCTCTAGAGATATTGCACCCTCAAACTTCACTTTCATATAAGATAACGAGAGTAATGAGTGTATCAAAGACAAGTTTTTACTTATCCCATAGATTTGTGAAAATGTTTGCAACTTGATATTTTGTAGGGCAAAATAACACTTCAATAACTTGATCATGAATGAGTTTTCTGATGAAGTGCATGTGAAGCTCGGTGTATTTGTTGCACTGATACTAAACTAGATCTTTGGTGAGCTTGATTGCACTCTGATCGTCGCACCAAAGGGTGGTCTGATGTTGTTGTTGGAATCCAAACTCTGAAAGGATCTCTCGAAGCCACCATGCCTTTTTGACTTGCATTAACCGTTGCTCGGTACTCTGCTTCGGTTGAAGAAAGAGCAATAGTTTGTTGTTTCTTACAAGCCAAAGTGATAGGTCATGAACCAAGGCTGAAAACATAACCTATAGTAGACTTTCAATCATCAAGGTTGTCGGCCCAATCTGAATCAAAGGAACCAACCAATAAAAGAGTCCCCCCTGCGTTGTAATGTATCTCGAATTGAACTGTACATCAGACATACCAAAGTATCCTTTTAGTTGTTTTCCAATGGCTTTCATGGGGTGATTGCATATACCAGGCAACAAGACCAACAACAAAGGAAATGTTGGAATGGGTACGAGTCAAATATAAGAGACTACCAACTAACTAACAGTACAAGGTGGCATCAACTTCATGAGAAGTACAAGTGGGAGCAAGTTTGACTCCATGTTGGAAGGGAGAAGGGGTTGGTTTAGAATCATCCATGTGAAAGTCGCGAAGAAGGTCATGAGCATACTTAAACTGGGAAAGAAACATTTCTTCATTGGTTTGCAATACTTGGAGGCCAAGGAAATAGTGCAAATAGTCTAAATCGGTCATTTCAAAAATCTCCTTAAGGTTGGTTTTCACATGGTTTAAAAGTTTAGGGACACTAGCAGTGAGAATAAGATCATCAACATAAAGAACAAGGATTATGAGATGGCTTCCTACTTTCGGTATAGACATTAGGATCAGAATGGCATCTAGAAAAGCTAGTGTCAAGAAGAAAGTTGTATATTTTGGCATACCAAGCTTTAGGAGCTTGCTTAAGACCATAAAGATATTTCTCAAGGCGACAAACAAAGCTAGAGTCATTCTGGACATAGCCAAGAGGTTGTTCCACATAGATTTCTTCTTGCAAATCCCCATGTAAGAAAGCGGATTTAACATCCATTTGATGAACCTCCCATTTATGTGAGGCTGCAAGGGCTAGAGCAAGGCGGAAGGAATTCATTTTGGTTATTGGGGAAAAGGTTACATTATAGTCATGTCTTCAACTTGGGAGAATCCTTTGGCAACTAACCAAGCCTTGTGTCTTTCAACCCTTCCATCTCATGCATACTTAGTTTTATAGACCCGTTTACATCTCACAAGTTTTCTTCCTTTCGGAAGAAGTACAAGATCCCAAGTATCGTTTACCATTAAAGAGCAATATTCTTCATTCATTGTTGTATCCCAATATGGATGACCTGAAGCTTATGTAAATGTCTCTAGATCAGGAGTCTCTGAAACTTGAGCCAAAAGATAAGTGGCTCACTGGAATTGTGAACATGTTCGACATTGATCTAAAGGATCATTGACAAGATCACCAACTGCTTCTCGAGTTGAACGAACCCATCTAGGAAGCAGTGGTGCTAGTGCAAGTTTTTGTTCAATGGACTCATTTGGAGGAAGGTGAGCAGGTGGAGGTGGATTTTTATACTCATTATCATCATCTAAAGAAGAAGAAATTGTAATAGGAACAGAAGATGGCACAAACGTCGAATTAGGCTCATAAGCCAAAAGATTTTCATCAAATTTAACATCTCTTCTAATAATAATTTCACTAGAATGAGGTTGAAGAAGTATGTAACCTTTGACATCTTCAGAATAACCAACAAAAATACACTTCTCACTTTTAGGCTATAAAGTTTTTCTTTTGTCATCAGGAATGTGAGTCCATGCTACACTTCCAAATACACATAAGTGGCTTACATCAGGCTTAATTTTATTCCATGCTTCTTTCATTGTTATATTTTTTAGAGCCTTTGTGTAAGTCTGATTTACTATGTAATTTGCACATTTAATGGCTTATGTCCAATAATTAAGACTTAATCCCTTAAACACCCTTAGATTGGATCATACAATTAATCATTGCCTTTAATGTGCAATTGTTTATCTCAACAACACCATTTTGCTATGGTGTATATGGAACAGTGTGTTGCATTTTGATGCACTGTGCAATGCAGTAACTTGTAAAATTGTTGTTCACATATTTGCCTCCATTATATGTTATTAACCTTTGAAGTTGATGACCAGATTGTTTTTCTACAAGGGCCTTGTAGGCCAAAAACTTGTCAAACATTTTGCTCTTAGGTTTTGAAAAGTAAATTGAAGTGTGTCTGGAAAATTCATCAATGAATGTTAAGAAATACTTGCACCTAGAAAAAGAAGGAGAAGAAAGTGGACCACATAAGTCACTATGAACAAGTTGCAAAGGGGTCAAGGCATGCCAAGAGGCACACTTATCAAAATTGTCTTGATGATGTTTGTCGAGAACACAACCAACACAAACACCACCTCTACAAGAAACAAGAGGAAGACCAACTTCGCCATCTATTGATTACATAATTGTTGCAATGAGCGATAGTTTAGATGACCATACCGCTCGTGCCAAAGTTTGTTCAATTCATTGTTATGAGCAACAAAAACTAATGGAAAAGATGATGACCCAAAGTTGTCAAACTTGTACAACATGGTAATATCATCAACAATTCTAGTTGCAAAAACATGCTTAGGATCTTTTAGATCCTTGATTGCAACTTGGTGAGGTGGAAACTCTATGGTTTTACCTTCACCTAAATGAGTGATTTGATACATTGATAGAAGATTACATGAAAGACTTGGAACACACAATACATCATTGAAATGACCATTGTCTACCTGAATTGTTCCAAACCCTACAACACCAAGAGATCTATCATCACCAACAAATATTTTATCGGTGTTACATCCATTAAGAGCAAAAAATATGGCTTTTATCATTAACCATATGATAAGATGCTCCAAAATCAATAAGCCACTCATTAGAAGAAGAAGTAGACGTTGCATTGAAGGAGAAACTAGAAGCAAAAAGTGCATGTCCGTGAGAAGAAGATTTAGAAGAAGATTATCTAATACTGATGGTGTGCTTATTCATCATTTCTTCCAAGGCTTCCATCTTCTTAAAACATTTGGACTCCACATGACCATCTTTCTCACAAAAGTTGCAATGTCTAGCAATCTTCTTATTTTTAGATTTTGTTCCTTTATCACCATTAGGAGTGGAAGTTGGCTAAGAGGGTTTTGGACCCTTGTTTTGCTTGTTGTTGTGGCGAGGATGTTGCTTCTTGGGATTCTTAGATTTATCTTCCTATTGTGCCACTAAGGCTTTGTTGGTTGTAGTTGGAGTGCTAATCAATCCAAGTTGTACAAGCTTATCTTGCTCTCGAATTAGAGAATCACAAAGGAACTCAAGAGAGGGTTCTTTATAAGCACTCCCTAGAGCTTCTCTAGTGGCATAAAAGGTAGATACAAAAACAAAATATACACTACCAATCTTAGAAAGAATAGTATATGCAACAATCTTCCTTCAGATCTAGTTGGCACTCTTCACAAAAAAGTCTAAGAGTTTTGAACTTAGATAAGTAATCTTCAATGTAAGAAAAATCATTTGGACTAAAAGTTGTTAACTTACTTTCCAATTGACGAGCTCGAATAATATTGTGTTTACCAAACACAACTTCAAGCTTTTCCCATGTTTTATTTGGGTTCTCAATTGCTTGAAGGAGAAACCTTAAATCATGAGAGATGGACATTATGATTCATCCTCGTGCTTCGTCATTCCTATTAAACCATTTGGCATACTTTTCATCACCAGTGGATTCTTGTTATTTTCCCAAGGTAATCTGGTACAATCTTTTACTTCTTAATACATCTTCCATATGGGATTTCCATGAGAAGTAGTTTGTATTTGTAAACAAAATATCATTGAGCGAATTCATACTAAATATGTAGAGAATATGGATTTAAAATCCGAAACTGATGGTTTGGATGGAATGCTCTCAAAAAAATAGGTTGTTTAAAAAAATGACATTGAAAACTGACTTTGGAAGTGAAAGTTATGCCCTTTTGAAAAAAAGACATAAATGGTAATCAAAGAGTCATGTGGCAAGTAGAAGTTGATCCACGTGGTAATACCCTTCCTTTTAATAACCTAACTTTTAAAAGTGAGTTGCTTATGAAGTGACTCGCTATTATAGAATAAGCGGAGAACACTTTTACAATGGAGTTACTTTATAAATGAAAGTTGCATGCAAAAAAAAAACTTAAAATAAAGTATTAAAGCTACTTATAGTGATTCACTTTTATAATATAAGTGAAACACACTTTACAATGGATGCATGAACTTTTTCAAAAATTAAAAATTAAAAAGATATTTCAGTAACTCTTAACCAAGTGAGCTAGTGTAAAACACATTACATTGTCAAGGATGAGGATTAGGGGTGTTGTTGTTGTTCTTGTTGTGGAAGACTACCTTAGAGAACATGCTCATGAAACACTCTTTTCGCACAAGAAAAAATGGTCGCTTCTCGATGACAACAAGGGTTAGATCTCGGCTAGCTTACCCGGACAATGCAAGTTTTCCCTTTGTTTATGATTTACGAAGATCGCACAAAGTGCATGGAAAAGAGCATACTTAGACAGGGAAACCCTTTTTTCTCTATTTATGATTTATAGATATTGCACAGAGCACGGGGCAAAGAGAATATGCAGATCAAAAGGAGTAGCAACAAAAATACTATATTTGCAAAAATTTAAAATGGTGTATTTAGGCTTTATACCTCCGAATTTAACTGAAATGGTCATATATTGGGTAAACATAGACATTTTCGAGTGAAACGAAAGGCATTCCTAATTGAAACAAGCGCTCCAGACGCAATGGAACAATCCTCTCATCCCGTAAATGTATGGAAATTGTTTTCAATAACACAAATTCTCGATCTTAATCTACAACGGGAGTGAGTCTTCAAATGCTCTCTGATACCATATTCGACAACACTGGTATTCCAACAAAGGATGAACACCTTTAGTAACCACTCACACAACCAGATCAAAAATCAACACATCGATGTTTTTAGGTGGTTAAACCCATGTGAGGAAACATCCATGACCCTAGCAACATGGCCACTTGGAGCAATGTATTAATGCAAAAGAAAATATTACAGACGGATTTACAAGAGAGTTTCTCACAATCGATCATCAACAAATGAACCTCCATGCTTTTTAAATAGAGATCATGGACCAATCCGGTGCTAAGCCACGAATCAATGTGGTCATTAAGATCGAGGAGAATATGAACTGTCGGATCACTCTATGTCGGGAACATATTGTCATTGTCAGATTACCTAACTACAAATGCATACTAAAGAAACACACTTTACCTAATGACGCATTAGACCAAGTTGATCTTAACTAACTCCTAAGTGTCTAAATACACTAACAACCAAAAGTTCGTTGATTTACAATTGTATTCAAGACCATAATAAGTTTTCCAACCTTCGTTTACCATTTTCTCAATGTTGTAGTTCCAATTGAGCTTGAGATAAATATCAATTGCAAGATATTTGTATGAAGGCACTTATTCCAAGATATTGTTGTCATATACAAAAGTATCATAAGTGATATTTTTGGATTTGATTATCATAACCTTCATTTTGTCAATGTTAGAAGTTAGACCTATATTAGATCATAAATCATTGAGGATCATTAGTTGATTTTTGAGATCATAAGGACTCCTCGCCATAAGAACAATATCATCGGTGTGAACAAGAAGGATGATGACTATGCCAACAAGAGTTGGGCCGACACAACCTGCTTCTTCCAAACAATTTTCTAACTTGTCAATGTATATGAAAAAAAAGGTACAAAACATGGTACAACCTTGTTTCACTCTTATATTATAGTTAATTTATTCTAACCAACCCTCAATGGTCCTAAACTTGGAAATAATGTTCTCATACAACCTTACCGCAATAACTCTCAAATCGAAATGAACATTTAGTTGTTCTAACATATTCCAAAGGTTGGTCCTATGCACGGTGTTAAAACCTTTTCTAAATTCAATGAAAAACAACGCAGTTGGTTTAATTATTGTGACACTATTATGCAATGATCCTAAGCATAACAAGGTGGTCCACAGTTGAATGATAACTCTTAAATCAACATGGCCTTTGGCTCTTTTTCCATTGCTTTCTAGCCATATGTCGATCTTCTTTTCCAAAATAATTTCATACAACTTGGATAAAATGAGGCTAATCACAATGGTCATATAATTAGAGGGATTGCTTTTATCCCCACTTTTAAAATACGTACATGAGGCTTTGAGTCCAAGGTATAGGGAAGCCCTACTTGATTGCTAAATTGAAGAGCTTTTATATGTGAGGGATGAGGATAAACCCTCTAATTTTTAAGGTTTTAGCTTGGTAGACTTCAATGTTCTTGGCTTTCCCTTTTGTGAGCCACTTATCCCCAAACTTTTTGTCTTCGATAGAAAATTTATCATTCTCTACAGAAACATTTGGAATGTTGTCCACGCCAGTAGGAGATTTATAAATATTTTTAAGGTAGGAGTTCCAGTCTTAAGAGAATCATATTATTTTCTTTAGTTTTATGAGTCATAATTTGACCACATAATTTATTATGATCTAACTTAGATAGTTTCAAAATCTTTTCTTGCTTTCCATTGATATAGTGCTTTTTTTTTCTTTTTTTTTTTTGGTAATCTAGTATCGATATTTCTATTATAAAAAAATGATAAAGTCGTCATACCCGGTTGCTTGCCATATAGGAAACCATCTTGCAGGGTATGGGGGAGAATATTGTCAATGTGTCTCCACTAGTTACTAATTAGTGTTATGTCTATACTATTATTGTCTATCTGCATGTACTTATGGATAGAAAATATATGTATATTCTTATGAAGATAAACATAGTCAATATGAAAACTTAGAGAAACTTGCATATGCAATCTAGTGCTAATCTTGAGGATTTTGTTTATGTGCCTTTGATTTGGTTTGGGGAATACCATGGTCTCCTTGCATTGCATCCTCCTCAATCTCAATTTGGTTTGCAGGTCCCCCTCCATTGTTTGGTTGAGTGGATTTTTCTTGTGGAGCCATCTTCCATGTGCCTTGATTTCCTAGATTCAAAAAACGAACCTACAGAGCATAGCAACCCAAGGCTTCATCCTTTTTGTCTAGTAGCACGATCTTGTTATTCATATGATCCAATTTATCTATGAATTCTATATTAGGGGTGCTTTGTTATTTTGAGACTTGTGTCGTAATTGCTTTGAATGTCCAGTACATTTCGGTTGTTTTTTGAAGCTTCGTGTATCTAGTTCGTGAGAAGCTATGATCCTTAACCTAACCTATCATATCCTTTGCAATTTCTTTTTTAGATTTTTCTTTCTTCAATTGTTATGCCCTCATCTCAAAGTACTCAATTTTCTCTTTGGTCTCTATTATGAAGTGACTGTGGTAGAATTGCTTGGCTTCCTCAGCCTCCCTTTGCACTTTGGTTATGTGATTACCTTTCTATAATTGGTTTGTTGCATCTTGGTGACAAGTTCTTTTCCTTTTGTTTCCTTTCTTCTCATCCTTGTGCACTGCTTCATGGCAGAGGATACCTTTTCCTTTGGATTCCATTTTACTCCCACAATCATGGGGACTATTTTCCCTATCTTCCATTGTGAACTGAACCGTATCTAGAGGTTGGTTGTTACAGAGGAGGTTGAAATACCCATCCCACCAATGACCATTTGGCTGTGTAGAGGCCCCCCTCAAATGAAAAGTTGTGGATGATCGTGTTGGAGGTCCCAACTGGGCAAGGTAAGGGGTCTTGAAAATATTACCAATAACGAGCCCAATTCCCCAATAAACTAGCTTCCTCCTCGTGTTGGGCTTCTTGTTGACCGTAGTGCCACCACAATGCGGAAATTGGGAAAGTATGAAATTCACCTTCTTGGGGGTTGTTATGCTTGTTTCTCTCCATAAAATCCCTCCAAAAATCTTAATGTCCCAATAATTTACTTCTTCCCCTCTGTTGGCTTTCCCATTGAAACCATCAATCTTTATGAACCAATATTCCATTCCTCTTAACTCCATTATCTTACTTCAATGTGGAGGTTTGATTATGCCATTATTGATCATGATCTGTGAGGAATGGATCACACAGATGAGTAACCACCCATTGTTTTTGCCAATTAATGTGCTCATGAACTAGATTTTAGTTAGAGGACAATTTTTCTTCATACTTGCAATTTTCATAATTATCACTGCTCTCTTGTCCTTATGAACCCAGATCCTCTCGAGTTGCTTTGATCCGGATTATATTGAGAACAAAATTAGATACAAAGAAAACTATAGCAGAGAACAAAAAAATATAGTGAAGCCCAACTTCTATTGATGATTAAAATAACATAATATTGTAGAACACAAACTGGCTATAATGGTGGTAGCTTTTCTGCTAAGAGAAAGAGATGTCGGCTACGATCATTCGCAAAAATATGATTACAACGAGGCTAAAAAGGGCCTTGTATCATGAATCCTGAAAGACAAATAGGTAAAGACCATAAACATCAAAATTGTAACCATGGATATGAAACACCAAAAGTATTGTGGGCCCCAAGGTGGTTAGTTGATATGTCAACTTCCCGAGGGCACAACTTTTTCTTACAATATTTGTTTGGGGTGCACGATAGCTCATTGGAAAGAAATATTCGAGGATCAAAACTTTTATTAAGGGCTAGAGTGTGCCAAATCAACCGTTGGCTTCCCGAATGTCCAAAAAAAATCGTTTAGAGCCTCAAAATGACCTCGAAAGTTTGGGACCAAAAAATCCATAGGAAAACTACCAAGAAGATAAAGAGTCATTGAGTCAGTGGAAGAGGCAAGTGACCACTGATATCCACTTGGATTAGTCCTCCCCCACCAGGGAGCAATGGCCTCCATTGTGTCAAGTTTCCTCATCATATGGGTAAAGTTCTATTGAATTTGGCTCCTATTGAGCCGCTTGCCTTGGTGAAGACATTGCCCTGCTTTGACTACCCAATAGAGTTGTATGTTCTTTTGGCGTATGCCTTTCATCTGTGTATCCATGATTCGATCAATTGTAAATTACTCAAGGAAATCAAGGTTGAGTTATGTAGGTGCCAAGTGATCATATACCTCCGAGGTGTCTAGTAGAGGTGAAAAATATGGGTGAAGAAAACATTAAAGATTGGATGTTGACCAAGGAATGGGGGAATACTTAATTCAAAATCATTCTCACCTACAAGCTTGGTGATGGTGTAAATCCCATATTGAAGTGGGAAAATATTGTGATGGGATCCTGCAAGGTGCTCTATTTGCAAATGTAATTAGACCTAATCACCAACCTGAAACTTGTGTTGAACCTAATGTTGGCCATGTCATTGCTTGTACTTGGCATTGGATTTTTGGAATATGTCATTGAATTGTTGGTGGATGTGTTGAATCCATTTAACAAATCTACCTGCCTTATCTACCTCAGTTTGAGTGTGGGGAGATTCTTCCTGTGTGGATGAAATGGGAAAAAGCTATGTCAATTGGGGCCAATGGTTGGAACCTTGAGCACAATTGAAAAGAGATATGACCAATGTTGTTGGACTAATTGGTAAGTGTGGACACAAACTAATATCCCTAGATTTACTACGAAACTAGAACAAAACAAGAGAGTACACTACTATTTCCTTAGATTTCAATTATCAAATGAGAAATGGATCTAGAACATACCTTTTAAATATCAAAGATCTTACTTCGCCAATGCAATCCAAGCTCCATCATGAGGCCTATGGAGAAATATCTGCAAAAGAACACAAGCCAATGAAAACAAGAATAAGAGAGCCTACTTGATATGAAACTATGTATGTGATCAAGGAATCATACAATGTGGACAAATAAGATTCATATAGGAAAGAAAAGTGCATCTGTATTAAGTAATAGAAAGAGAGATTACAACCAATGCCTTGATGTTGTAAGGTCCCTTCCAACAATTCCTTGATTCCCACACACTTCTGATCCACAGATTTTGTGACTATAGATCTGAAAGTCACTCACAATCTATCTTGACAAAGCAAAGCTCAAAGCCACTCTAACCAAGCTAACAATCTCAAGCCAAATTTCCAATCTAAATTTCCCAAGCTACTAGCCAAGCTAACTTTCTCCATGAGAGCTCCTCTCCTTTTATAAGTTGAAGAGGATAGGGTGAGGAGGTTACGATGATCCCACTAAATCAGAAAAGTGAGTAAGATCCAAACCAATCGGAGGCCACCTCACCATAGAAGCTTCTCCTTCAAGAAGCATCGAGAAGATGCTCGTTTTTCCCACGTACAAAAATCATCGCACCCCTATAACTGAGCAGAGTGGGACGACGTCGTAGGCAAAGTTTAGTACAACATGTGATGATACGGGATCGTCGCACCCCTATAACTAGATAGGGTGCAGCGATCCTCCTTATTAGGGTTTTTACAAAGGAAAATATGATTTCATCTCTCAGGCAAAGTTCTTCTCCCTTCTTTCTTCAGGAATTTGGGCCACTGATCCTTCTAAAGACAAAGGATAGGTTTACATCATTAACGGTCATAGGGGTGACGAAAATAATGTGTAACAGAGAGCCCCCCAAAGTATGAAGTTAGAACATAGTGATAGCTGAAATACTTTGTCGAGTGTGTGTAGGGAACAAGGAACACATCGGTCGGAAACCTACCAACAAACAAGGAAATACAATACAATAATATATCATCACTGAGGTAGGCATTCCCATACTCATAATACAAATGACTCAAAGCATAAATGCCGACATTCAAATATTCATGTCAAGTAAGATAGGTCATGGCTACCAAACATACATTGTGGATCTATGCCAATATGACTCAAATCTAAACATAGCCACCAAAAATACACTGTGGATCTATGTGTTAAAGACTCAAATTTGAACATAGCCACGAGACATACATTGTGGATCTATGCAATAGTGAAAGGGTGTCATGTTCAAAATCGACTCTTCCATAGAATACAGGTTTAGACATATTTCTTTCCCAATTTCCCCCCCACCATTTCCGGTGAGTACCTCTTTATTTTTACACAAGCTTGAGGAGGATAACATATGCTTGAACTGTAAGCCCATCCTTCAAATGAGTCCTTCAGAGTATATTTAACGAACCCTAAGAAGGAGTGGTTCGGTCCCATATGGGCCTTTCTATGTTTGTTTTATGAGTCCAAAGAAAGAAAACTCACGGGTTTTTCATGTTTAGAGAGTCTGAAAAATACTTAAAGAAAACTCCATCGGTTCATTTTTTCGTAAATTAATCTGATGAGACCGAAAAAGTGATAACCTATTGCTCATCAGACGTTTTCTTCAAATACTTTAACGAGCGTGAAAATAATAAGATCGCTCGACAATCTTTTCATGTTTAGGCGGCTTGAAAAGAGCTTAAAGGGAACTCCAGGGGGTTCCTTTTTCGTATAACCTTTACGAGCCAAAAAAAGTGATAAAAGTATACTCGGTTACATTCTCATTGGTTTACGAGCACGAGAAAGAGAAAAGACTAAGCTCAGGGTTGTTTTCATTTTTACGCAAGCTTAAAGCAAAACAAAACTATGCTTGAGATAGATTTTATATTTTACACAAGCTTAAAACTAGCCAAACTATGCTTGGACCTGGTTTCATTTTTACACAAACTTGAAACTATGCTTGAGGTAGGTGGTTTCATTTTTATACAAGCTTGAACCAAAGTAAAAACTATGCTTGCGACTTCCCAACACATAATCCAGGGATGGCTGCTACTTAGCCCCCAACTTAAGAAGCTAGTGGCTTAACTTCAACATGAAGTCCAAAGGCTGAAAGCATTCCCCCCAAGCTTTGATTCATCCAATGACACAGGAGGATGAAAAGAAGGTTCAAATACTATATGTAATAAAGTACTTGACTCAATTGAAGAGAGGGAAAACTATTTCATTTCTTAACAAGATTGACACAGGAACAAAACTATGCTCGAGAATCCACGTTCAATCCCCAGACCCCTGTTTCATTTTTTAATGAGATTGACACAGAAACAGGAACTATGCTCGTAAACTTGTTTCATTTTTTAACGAGTTTGCTACAGAGACACAAAACTATCCTCACAATTGGTCTCATTGTTTAACAAGATTGAGATCAAAAAACCATGCTCAAGGCTGGTTTCATTTTTTAATGAGCTTGAAATCAGAAAACCATGCTCAAGGCTGGTTTCATTTTCTTCTTGATCATGGCTTCCAAGAGGATAAAGCTATGGAAGGACACCATTTCAAGGGACAAAACTAGTCATGGCCTCCAAGAGATTTTCACTTAATGGAAGAAACACACTCTGGAAGGAATACATGTCGAGGGTCGCAATAGGGGTAAGGAGGTCAAGCTCCAATAGCCCTACCGAAGAGATCACCATGTCAACTACCAGATCCAAGTCATAAGAGATTGAGTGTATAGTGAGAGGCTCATATGCATCGGCAGCTGAAAGCATGGGAGAGAACGCCACATAATTGATCTATAGCAGGGGCGATGTCGTCTTCATAAAAGAACCGTTTAGGGAGGTCATTGAGTTGATGGTCAAGTCATGGCCAACAAACGAAAGTTGATCAATAGTCACAATTATTCCATCGCGAGGGAAAGATATCACGCGAAAAATAGTGGACACGATAGCTTTCATGGCATAGACATAATCTCGCCCCAGGAGTAAATCGAAATCCAAGGACTCTTGGACTACCATAAAATCAATAAAGACAGTTTTCCCTACCAAAGTTACCAGAAACTGAGGAAGGACTCCTAAAGGGTGACTGGTTCTTCTGTTAAAAGCTAACAGATTCTGTGTAACTGGCACAAGCTGAGGATAACCCAAATCTTGCCAAGCAATAGAGGACAAAATACTAATGAACGAACCTTCATCTATCAGCGTCTGAGGAACGTCCCGACCATAAACCTCTACTATAATCTTGAAAGGACTGTGAGAGGGAAGACGAGGTCCAGTTAACACACCCCAATAAAAAAAGATGGACTCATTACTTAGAGGGGGTTCCACGGGAGAAGGAGGAATGCCCCTCAACACGATAGATTCTATATCAACGAAAAAAACATGGGCAGTATCAGGTTTAATCTCTAGCGGGAGAGTAGGATCGACTGATAATGACATCAATTCGACCACTTCCGTTTCATTCTCTAACGAGAGAATGGGGTCGACAGGTGGAAACAGATCAACCAA
This sequence comes from Picea engelmannii, assembly GCA_009831015.1. Taxonomy (NCBI): domain Eukaryota; kingdom Viridiplantae; phylum Streptophyta; class Pinopsida; order Pinales; family Pinaceae; genus Picea; species Picea engelmannii. The sequence goes on along the minus strand of ML784213.1, from coordinate 1,171,441 downwards.
TTGGGTTTCACTCTCTATCGAGAGAGTGGGATCGAGCGAAGATGGAATTGGATCGACCACTTTGTCAACTGGTTCAACTAAGGACATGACCAGATTGACCACATGATCAACCGGACTAACCGACGAAGGGACCGGATTGATCACTCCATCAACTACAAGTGGGTTGAGAGTAAATTTGCGATAAGAAGCTGGAAGTTGAGGATGGGAAACAATCATGTCTTCCAGTAATTTTGAGGCTTCGTCCATACAAGGGCAAAGGTGAGTTTGATGACTCCCTCTGTATAACATATGCGGGAACTTGACTATACTTTTCTTCTTCCCAATGGTATCCTAGATATTTGACGGGAGGTCATCAACATGTTGTTCAGAGATCGACGACATGGACTGGCAAGGAGTTGTAGACCATGCTTTTATGACCTTTGAAAGACCAGGGCAATCCTTAAGAAGATGGCTATCCTTACAAATCTTGTAAGGGTACTTGGGCTTACGAGTTTGGGTTGTCTTGGCATCATCAACACTCCCAACATGGTTAATAGTAACTGGTTGTTTTCCAACATGTCCAACAATGGTTGGAAGTTTGGACCCTTTCTTATTTTTCTTCTTCTTCTTATTCACCGGGTTACTATGTTCAGAGTTTTCACTCGATGAAGAAGATGAAACAGAAGAAGACCTTGCAAGTGAAGAAGGCGAAGGATCAACATGAGGTTGATGTTCTTGGGGGAAGTGCTTACAACCAAAGCACTAGCTGCATTCATGATTACCTGAGTGGAAAACAACCATACCAGTAATCCAATTGTGAGACCTGGAAGGCTCAAAGTAGCGATGTAAGGAGGACCAATGTTTCCGTAAGAAGGAAAAACAAAAGGTTCCCCTGGCAGAGGGGTTCCTTCATTGGTCGTTCTGGGAATTGACACCATTAAAAACAGATCCAACCTAGAGTCTACTAGGGAAAACAAACAAAATACGCTAAAAATCTAGGAAGCAAACAAAACCCTCTTACAATGAGCGCACTGGTTGGTGATGAAATCCAACGTCGTGAGGACAATATAAGAAGGGGGTGAGATGGAGCGGGTGGAAAAGTTATGTTGATGACCTGCTTAACGGACGTACACCCTGGTGCAAGCTCCCGCACATAAATGTGGGTATACCCTCCAAGGAGCCCGAGTGAGTTTGGCCAACGTCAATTCTAGGTACCGTGAAGACTTGCCCCTCCACAGTCACCTCGTGTAAAAACCCTAGAGAGATAGGCCACCAAGGTTACCAATTACTACAATGATGCATGGGGAAACAATCGACAGTCTGATGCACGCGCAAAGTCAGGGTATGTAAGCCCAAAATCAACTCAAGAAGATCCCCATGGGATTTTATTTTCAAGTGACCCCCAATAATACGCGCAATCTCTGCACCAAGACCAACAAAGCAGGGTGAGTAACTCAGTCGGTCCTAATGCGACCTTGTGATTGACCCTTATGTTAGAAGGGCTTCCCAGGACAAAATGTAGCAAGTGGATTTCACCACTCCCTAATTCAATATTCTATGTTTGTTTACAGCTTTGGAAAGTTATCTTTCACACCTATTTCAAAGCCCTACAACTAATCTAATGTAGGTTTGCTACCAGTAAACATATAAAAGTGTAATCACTTTTTATAAGCACTTTATTTTAAGGCTGTTGTTACTCAAGAGGAAAATGGTGCAGACTAAATGATGTTTTGACCAACTCTAAACAGTGCAAAGAAATGAGAATGCAAATATTTCACTTCGATGAAAGCTATATTACGAGAAGGAGAAAATGTTTATCATTCCCAAATGCACAATGTCCCAAAATTTTATTAAACTCATCAATATCAAGATCTTCAAGAAATGAGCCAAAGAGATTATACACCAATACACGATTTTTTGTAAGATTTCAAGATAAAAAATGCCAAAAACCATGCAATTTTGCTACTTCAAATGCAAAGATGTCCCCAATCTAATGCAAATAAAGACATTAAGATTTTTTGTTTTCAAAGATAGCTAAAAGAAATAACAAATTACTTCAAAAAAAAAACAACCCAAGCAAAGTTTCTCTTTTAACACGAGTTATTCAGAAAAAAGAAGTGTTCTTTTCACTAAACAATTCTAAAGAAAAACAAAGCTTTGTAACTGAAAGACACTCAAAACAAGAGATAAAATCTTTCAAAAGCAAACAAGCTAAAACAAAGCAAAGGTGACTAATATCATATTGAAATATTGTCAAGCAGATTGTAATAGACCATAATCAAACCCAAAAATTCACCCCAAAACCATATCTAAGAATTGGGCAAGAAAAACCACTAAAAGATAAAAATATCTGAAATCGTCGCAGGCTGTAAGATGAACACAGTGCGACGATCCTAGATCATCGCAGGGAACAGAAGGCCATAGAGCGACGACGTCGAACTGTCTCTGCAACCAAGAATGTGACGATCCTATATCGTCGCACTGTCCCTCAAAGCAGGGTCCGATGATCAAATGGAAAAAAAATGGAAAAAATTAAAATTAAGAATGTTTTTCCAGTGAATTTTAACAGACAGAGAGTCAAGTTGGATCTCCTAGTGGCTAAGAAAATAGAACCCAAGCAATCAAAGCAAGAAAGCAAGAAAAACTAGAAAAACAATCCGTTCACCAGTATGGTCGCCAATTTTGTTGTTGGACTAATCGGTAAGTACAGACACAAACTGATCTCCCTAGCTTCACTACGAAGCTAGAACAAAATAAGACAATACACTACTCTTTCCTTAGATTTCAATTATCAAATGAGAAATGGATCTAGAACATACATTTTAAATATCGAAGATCCGACTTCGCCAATGTAATCCAAGATCTGTCACGAGGCTTATAGAGAAATATATGCAAAAGAACACAAGCCAACGAAAACAAGAATAACATAGCCTACTTGATATGAAACTATGTATGTGATCAAGGAATCATACAATATGGAAAAATAAGATTCATATAGGAAATAAAAATGCATCTATATTAAATAATAGAAAGAGATATTACAACCAAAGCCTTGATGTCGTAAGGTCCCTTCCAACAGTCCCTTGCTTCCCACACACTTCTGATCCATGGATTCTGTGATTATAGATCTGAAAGTCACTCACAATCTATCTGGACAAAGCAAAGCTCAAAGCCACTCTAACCAAGCTAACAATCTCAAGCCAAATTTCTAATCTAAATTTCCCAAGCTACTAGCCAAGCTAACTTTCTTCATGAGAGCTCCTCTCCTTTTATAAGTTGAAGAGGATAGGGTGAGGAGGTTAGGATGATCCCACTAAATCAGAAAAGCGAGTAAGATCTAAACCAATCGGAGGCCACCTCACCATACAAGATTCTCCTTCTAGAAGCATCGAGAAGATACTTGTTTTTCCCACGTTCGAAAATCATCGTACCCCTATAACTTAGCAGAGTGCGACGACGTCACAGGCCAAGTTTAATACAACATGCAACGATTCGGGATCGTTGCACCCCTATAAATGGACAAGGTGCGATGATCCTCCTTATTAGGGTTTTTACAAAGGAAAATATGATTTCATCTCCTAGGCAAAGTTCTTCTCCCTTCTTTCGTCGGGAATTTGGGCCACTGATCCTTCTAAAGACAAAGGATAGGTTTACATCATTAACGGTCAAAGGGGTGACGGAAATAATGTGTAACAACCAATAAATCTATGAAGGGCTCGATTATAGCTGTGATGAACATAAGGAAGATTCTAATCCCATGTGCGAGAATGTTTGGAGTTGTACATTCGCAGGATATGGATAATCATCCTATTGACTACCTCTGTCTATACATTGGTTTGGGGGTAGAAGGCAGTTGATTTGGTGAGCTTTGTGTCCATCAACGACCATAGTATGGACTAGAATGTACTCAAGATCGTGTTATCACATTTGAAATAATAGTATGTTGTAGCCCAAAATTAACTCAAACATGCTCGAAGAAGAGCTTAGCAGTGGCCTCGATTATGATACTCTTCTTGTAGGGTGTTGAAATTGCCATCTTAAAGAATTGATCAAAAACCACGAAGACACAATCATTACTATGCTTGGTTGAAGGCAGTCCTGACATGTAATCCATGGATATGGATTCCCAAGGCCTATCAGAAGTACACAACGAGGTGTATATTCCTTGTTTATTAATGGCAGGTTTGGTGATGGCATAGGTAGTACATGATTTGATATACTTTCTAACATCTTGGAAAAGCGTTGGCCAACAAAAACACTTTTGCAATATTGCCTTTGTTTTAAGATGCCAAAGTGTCTTGCCACCCGACTTTAATGAGCTTCTAAAATTAGCTTCGCACACTTGCTTTAAGGAACACAAAGATGGCCCATATGGCATAGCAATCCATCCTGGAGATGAAAGTTTTCAATTGGTGTGTGTTATAAATTTTTTTGTCACACTCCATGCATCTTGCTTTGATGACCTTCCATTTCCCTCTGCAAACTCAAGTTACCCCATTTTGTTCACTCCAAAGCTAAAAATTCAAAGTTTTTCACATATACAACTTGTGTATACGCAGGTTGCTCTATTACAACTCACGTACATCGGGTTTTGTGCTCAAAAATTAAAAATATGTCGGGATTCCATGCCATGTCACGAGATCCATGATCCTTGACCTTCCATATTCTGGAAACGCTCTGACTCGACTCTTCAATTCAGTTTGGAGGCTATAAATTGAGCCATATATAAGCCTTGAACACACATGATTGAGAGCAAAGACACTCTAGAGAAATTTCACTTCATATTGAATCTGAATCCCTTTGTCCTTGAAAGTTTGAACTTCTTGTGTTCAAACCCAAAGCATTCCCATCTGGGATGATACCTTCACAGCCTTTCATATCCCCAATCTTTGCTAGTCATGTTGGAGTTAGGTAAACAACATTTACAAGTCATGTTAAAGACCCACAACCAACCGTTGCAAGTCATGCTGGGGGCACAACTCTAGTCAATGTTAGTCACACTAAACAAACATCACCAACCTCTCTAAATCATGTTGGAGATTAACTACTAGCCTCTGCAAGTCATGCTAGGAGCATGTCACTAGCCACTACAAGTCATTCAGGGGGCATTGATACGATTGAGAAGCCTAGACGTATCGGATGTAAGCCCAATTTCCTTTGTAGACTTTGCAAAGGAGGTAACCTAAATCATTTATTTCCTGCTACTGTCGTGGTATGAGAAACACAGTCCTTGTCTGATGTCCCTTCAGGTTCTGAGTCGTCTTTGGTTTCCTAACAATCTAACCCTTCTTTGGTTGATGAAGTGGTCACGCCGATGCAATATTCGGCCAATCCCACTCTTCTTTTGAGGAGTGATGTGTCTCTTGACCATGTTGTCTCGCATCCTATTCAACCAACGGTTGAAGAAGTCGTCGTGCTAATGCAATTTTCGGTCTATCCCACTCTTCTCTTGGAGAGTGACAAGTCTAAGGAAGTGACATTTTCGATGCAATCTTCGGCTAATCCCACTCTTCTTTTGGGGGGTGATGCGTCTTTTGACCATATCCTTAGCATTTCCAATTGTGTACCTTTTGAACAAGGGAGCATTCCACTCTCCCATAGTACGCTCCCTCCGAGTCCTAGGATGGTTTCCTTTGATTGGAATGATCTTGTAGAGCCTCGCCTTCCTTCTTTTGCACCCTTCCAGATAATGGGTGTTCATCGATATATTGTAGATGAAGGATCCTCTGCAATTATTTTATGGTCCTTGGCTTGGAAATTTTTGGGTTCACCTAATCTTGTGTCAGCTACCAGTGAGTTGTTGGCTTTTGATAGAAGACTTGCGTGGGAGCCATGGCCTCCCCCTATGGGTCCGAGTAATCTAGTGTTTCCTCTTGAGTTTGATCTTGTTGTTTGTGAGAACTCGAGCCCTGGTATTTAGGACTTGTCGAACCCCAGTTTCATGGATGTTGAGTTGCCTTCAAATGAGGCTATCTGTGAAGTTATGATTTTGGATTTTCGACCTCTTCCTGAATTGGAAAGTTTACAAATTGATTACCAAAAAAACCCTTGGCCTGGGCCTAGCAATGGGCCATACCTGGAGAACTACTATGCATAAGCCGCAAGGTTGTGTGATCATCTGTACATATTGCACTTTAAGGTTTTCTTATTTTCAAGTTTCATATCCCTTAACACATGTTTTATCAGAGGTTTCTATATTATACTTACTTACTTATGAGTTAGTGGTTTCGGTCTTATATACATGACTTTGGAGACATTTTCTTTGGTACGTTTCTTTATGTCGATCCTTTCTGACAGGTCATGATCTCAAAACTGGCATATAGGTTGGATTTTCTCCTCCATGCATTTTTGCATTATCCATTTCTTGTATCATTTTTTCCTTAGGATCAACCCCACTGAGTTGCGACATAGAACCTCCTTTGTTTTTTAGAAGTGTTTTAATTCATGTGGTAGAGCCTACCTTCCATGGGCGTCCTATCTTAGCTCCCCTTTTCATTTTGGCACCCATGCTGCAAGTTTTCTATTAGTTTCAGGAGTCCCTTATAGCCCCGCTATGAATTTGTGTTCGAACCTCACTCTTCTTACTCAATCTCATTCTAGTCACTACCTATGGGACTTCCTAGAGTCTTGGTTATGGTCTTTTTTGAGTCTTGAAAAAATGAAAAGATTGTCGAGTGAACTTGTCTCTTTCACACTTGTTAAATGGATTTGAAAGGACGTCTATTTTGTTATAAGTTTAACCCTTTTCCGGACCAAATAGACTACTTACGAAAAATGAATACTCTTGTCACCATTGGCTAGAATAGTTCTCCTAGGTATTATTTTATACTTTTCCCAGCCTAGGGTACTAAATCTACGAAAAAAGGACATTTTAGAGTTAAGTTGTAATTGCATCCCATTATCTTGCTTGCATTGTTGAGCCTAATGTCGACTCCTTCTTTCTCGTTATAATCCCTTTTGCCTCAACAATTCTCAGCATCAGCCAAGAAATGCATTCTGTATATCCTTTGCAACTTGACATCCCTTTACAGAGGAAACATCCCCTCGAGTGTCCATGTCCTACATGCACTTCCCTACGTTGAGAATAGGTATGTTTCATTGCTTGAAACTAGTTGCTTACTCGTGACACTCGTTTCCTCTCCTGTATCATAACATTTCTTTGCCTATGAAAAAAAAACGGGCGAGAAAAGAATATTATCTCCTATCGGCAGCAGTCATGTCACCTTTGAACAAAGCACAAATTATTGAGTCCATTTCATCCAAGGTTTGGGTTTGGCGTGACCTTAGGAAAATGAACTTGTTACTTAGAGTATACTCCCTTGACTGGTTACTCTTTCGGTCCCTATGGAGAGTTTGTTGACGCCTCTTGTGTCACAAACTATTGTCAATGTTCAATTTTAAGTCCATGTTGCCCGAGTTATTCATCTATCTCATGCTCTTGTTCAAAGTAATTAAAATCCCGTGTCGACCATTCCTCATAACTCCTTGACTTTGCATGTCGGTCATTCCCTTACAAGTGAACCTCAGAATCACATGAAGTTGTTGCCCTACCTTGCACCCTGGGCCTACTTTCATCATTGGTAGGTGACCTTGAACCCAACATATGACATCTCTCCATTGATCGCAGACTGGGGGGTTTCCTGTGTATTCGACAGAAATAAATATATTTACACACTGAGATTTGTGCAGTGTCTTGGATTCCATTAGATCCTATTGGTGGTTTTCTCGCCTTTTTCAGTAGTTTTCATAATTGGCTGCTAGTTAGAGGGTCTCTTTTGTGTACTACTTGCATCTGGTACATGCGAGAGATGCACATGGTCGTTGGTTCGTAAACGTCCTATTTTTTCAGGCTCTTCCTGATGACGAGGCTATTGATTTACACCTCATGTTGGCTAATGAGAGATGCCTTAATGCTCTCCTTTCAGCGGGTCTCCTTCCATCGACTTCAACTCATCTATTCTAGAATCGAGATCTAGAGTTATATGAGTACCTAGAGGCTTGAAGTCATTAGTGGCAGGTTCTCTTGCCATACACAGTTGGGAATACATTAATGTCTCATGATCAATGGATTCTTCAAGTGTTCAAACTCAACACCTTTATTCACACTTGTGGAATGTCCTTGGTGCCTTGAAACCTACTTTCATTATTTGTGGGTTGTTCTCGCGTTTGTTAACGATATACCTTAATGACCGGTAATCAAACGAAGTCTCATTGTGTTCGAATTCAACTCCTTTATTCACATGATGTAGACTTACACCTTTGGCAAATAGTGTAGAAGACATCCAGTTCACAGAAGCAGATCTCATATCTGTTGTTGTCTTTCATCGGACCAATACCTATATGACTTCAATGATCATGGAAGATCATATTGTACTCCATTGTATACAAGTATCTTCAGTTTTTTTTTAGACTGGACTCCACTGTCTCTTGTTCGTGACTATGATAGTCTATGGCATGTGTCCACTTTGTATTTCCTATTCATGGACATGAACAACTATTTGATATATATCCACATGGATCTGCAGTGTAATTCAGTTTGGCAGCCATGTGTACAGGGTCAAGATGAATGGTAATATTCTCACGAGTAACTAGTTGGGTCCTCATTAGTCCACTTATGGGAATTATAATTTATTTTAAGCCATCACATTTGCTTCTCTAACCTCACACATTAAGGGGTATTTGTTATAAGAATTTTTTCCACACTTCATGCATCTTGCTTTGATGGCCTTCCATTTCCCTCTGCAGACTCAAGTTCCCCCATTTTGTTCACTGGAGAGCTAAAAATTTAAATTTTTACACATATACATGGGCGACAGTTAGACAACTTCCGTATACGCAGGTGCTCCATTACAACCTGTGTACATCGGGTTTTATGCTCAAAAATTAAAAATATGTTGGGTTTCCACACCATGTTACGAGATCCATGATCCTTGACCTTCCATATATTGGAAATGCTTCGACTCGACCCTTCAATTCCATTTGGAGGCTATAAATTGAGCCATACACAAGCCTTGAACGCACGCGATTGACAGTAAAGACACTCTGGAGAAATTTCACTTTATATTGAGTCTACATCCCTTTGTCCTTGAAAGTTTGAACTTCTTGTGTTCAACCCCCGAGCTCTTCCTATCTTGAGATGGAGAACCTCGTTGAATCCTACTACCTGTGAGCTTTCCTTTTTGGAGGATTGAAGTGGTGAAGTCCCAACTAGAGGGACTTAGTTTCTCGATTCTAATATGTGTCGTTGCAAAAGTTTGTGACCTATGCACTTATGTTGATTACATTAATAGAAATACTATTTTCTCGTCCAATTGTAGGTCGCAAATATTTAAATTACTTTCCATAGGCATGTTTGTTATACATGTTAATGGATTATGCGAGTTTATATGCTAACTTTCTATATAATTTATATATTCTTGCGTATCTTGGTTGTTGAGGACAAGTTGCAGGTAAAACCCATCGATGTTTTTAGGTGGTAAAACCCATGTGAGGAAACATCCATGACCCTAGCCAACATGGCCACTTGGAGCAATTTATTAATGCAAAAGAAAATATTACAGAGGGATTTACAAGAAATTTTCTCATAGTCGATCATCAACAAATGACCCTCCATGCTTTTTAAATAGAGATCATGGACCAATCTGGTGCTAAGCCACAGATCAATGTAGTCATTAGGATCGAAGAGAATATGAACTGTCAAATCACTCTATGTCGAGAACTTATTGTCACCATTGGATTACCTAACTACAAATGCATACTAAAGAAACACACTTTACCTAATGAAGCATTAGACCAAGTTGATCTTAACTAACTCTTAAGTGTCTAAATATCCTAACAACCAAAAGTTCGTTGATTTAGAATTGTTTTCAAGACCATAATAAGTTTTCCACACTCCATTTACCATTTTCTCAATGTTGTAGTTCAAGTTGAGCTTGAGATAAAAATCAATTGCAAGATATTTGTATGAAGGCACTTATTCCAAGCTAATGTTGTCATACACAAAAGTATCATAAGTGATATTTTTGGATTTGATTATCATAACCTTCATTTTGTCAGAGTTAGAAGTTACACCTATACTAGAGCATAAATCCTTGAGGATTATTAGTTGATTTTTGAGATCATGGGGACTCCTTGCCATAAGAACAATATCATCGGTGTGAACAAGAAGGATGATGACTATGCCAACAAGAATTGGGCCGACACAACTTGCTTCTTCCAAACAATCTTCTGACTTGTCAATGTATATGAAAAAAAAGGTATAGAACATGGGACAACCTTGTTTCACTCTTATATTATAGTTAATTTATTTCAACCAACCCTCAATGGTCCTAAACTTGGAAATAATGTTCTCATACAATCTTACCACAATAAATCTCAACTCAAAATGAACATTTAGTTGTTCTAACCTATTCCAAAAGTTGGTCCTAGGCACAATGTTAAAAACTTTTCTAAATTCAATGAAAAACAAAGGAGTGGGTTTAATTATTGCGACACTATTCTGCAATGATCCTAAGCATAACAAGTTGGTCCACAGTTGAATGATAACTCTTAAATCAACATGGACTTTGGCTCTTTTTGCATTGCTTCCTGGCCATATGTTGATCTTCTTTTCCAAAATAATTTCATACAACTTGGATAAAATGAGGGTAATCACATTGGTCATATAATTAGAGGGATTGCTTTTATCCCCACTTTTAAAAATACGTAAATGAGGCTTTGAGTCCAAGGTTTAGGGAAGCCCTACTTGACTGCTAAATTGAAGAGATTTTATATGTGAGGGATGAGGATAAACCCTCTAATTTTTAAGGTTTTAGCTTGGTAGCCTTCAATGTCCTTGGCTTTCCCTTTTGCAAGCCACTTATACCGAAACTTTTTGTCTTCGATAGAAAAATTTTCATTCTCTATAGAAACATTAAGAATGTTGTCCACGCCATTAGGAGATTTATAAATATTTTTAATGTAGGAATTCAAGTCTTGAGGGAATCATATTATTTTATTTAGTTTTATGAGTCATAATTTGACCACATATTTTATTACGATCTAACTTAGATAGGTGCAAAATCTTTTCTTGCTTTCCATTGATATAGTGTTTTTTTTTTCCCTTTTTTTTGTAATCTAGTATCTATATTTCTATTATAAAAAAATGATAAAGTCGTCATACCCAGTTGCTTGCCATATAGGAAATCATATTGTAGGGTATGGGGGAAAATACTGTCAATGTGTCTCCACTAGTTACTACTTAGTGTTATGTCTATACTATTATTGTCTATCTGCATGTACTTACAGATAACAAACATATGTATATTCTTATGAAGATAAACCTATTCAGTATGGAAACTTAGAGAAACCTGCATATGCAATCTAGTGTTGATCTTGAGGATTTTGTTTATGTGCCTCTGATTTGGTTTGGGGTATACCGTGGTCTCCTTGCATTGCATCTTCCTTAATCTCAATTCAGTTTGCAGGTCCCCCTCCATTGTTTGGTTGAGTGGATTTTCCTTGTGGAGCCATCTTCCATGTGCCTTGATTTCCTAGATTTAAAAAACGAACCTGCAAAGCATAACAACCTAGGGCTTCACCCTTTTTGTCTGGTAGCAGGATCTTGTTATTCATATGATCCAATTTATCTATAAATTGTGTCTTAGGGGTGCTCTGTTCCTTTAGACTTGTGTCATAATTTTTTTGAATGTCCAATACATTTCGGTTGTTTTTTGAAGCTTCGAGTCTCTAGTTCATGAGAAGCTATAATCCTTAACCTAACCTGTCATATCCTCTGCAATTTCTTTTTTAGATTTTTCCCGTTTCAATTGTTGTGCCCTCATCTCAAAGTACTCAATTTTCTCTTTGGCCTCAGGTATGAAATGATTGTGGTAGAATTGCTTGGATTCCTCATCCCCCCTTTACGCTTTGGTTATGTGATTACCTTTCTCTAATTGGTTTGTTGCATCTTGGTGACATGTTCTTTTTCTTTTGTTTCCTTACTCCTCATCCTTGTGCACTGCTTCATGGAAGAGGATACCTTTTCCTTTGGATTCCATCTTCTTCCCACACTCATGGGGACTATTTTCCCTATCTGCCATTGTGAACTGAACCGTAACTAGAGGTTGGTTGTTACAGAGGAGGTTGAAATACCTAGCCTAACGATGACCATTTGACTATGCAGAGGCCCCCCTCAGATGAAATGTTGCGGAGGATTGCGTTGGAGGTCTCAACTGGGAAAGGTAAGGGGTCTTGAAAATATTACCAACAACGAGCCCAATTCCCCAATAAATTGGCTTCCTCCTCATGTTGGGCTTCTTGTTGACTGTAGTGCCACCACAATTCAAATGTTGGGAAAGTCTGAACTTGGCATGCTTGGGGGTTGTTATGCTTGTTTTCGTCAATAAAATCCCTCCAAAAATCTTAATGTCCCAATAATTTACTTCTTCCCCTCGGTTGGCTTTCCCATTGAAACCATCAATCTTTATGAACCAATATTCCATTCCTCTTAACTCCATTATCTTATTTCAATGTGGAGGTTTGATTATTCCATTATTGATCATGACGTGTGAGGAATGGATCACGCGGATGAGTAACCACCCATTGTTTTTCCTGGTTCATGCACTCATGAACTCAATTCTATTTAGAGGACAAAGTTTTCTTGATACTTGCAATTTTCATAATTATGATTGCTCTCTTGTCCTGATGAACCCAAATCCACTCGAGTTTCTTTGATCCAGATTATATTGAGAACAAAATTAGATACAAAGAAAACTATAGCAAAGAAAAAATAAATATAGTGAAGCGCAACTTCTATTGATGATTAAAATAACATAATATTGTAGAACAAAAACTAGCTAGAATGGTGGTAGCTTATCTGCTAAGAGAAAGACGCCGACTACGATCATTCACAATGATTACAGTGAGGCCGAAAAGGGCCTTTTATCATGAATCCTGAAATACAAACAGTTAAAAACCATAAACATCAAAACTGTAACCCTGGATATGAAACACCAAAAGTATTGTGGGCCCCAAGGTGATTAGTTGATATGTCAACTTCCCGAGGGCACAACTTTTGCTTACAATATTCGTTTAGGGTGCACGATAGCTCATTGGAAAGAACTATTCGAGGATTAAAACTTTTAGTAAGGGCAAGAATTTGCCAAACCAACCATTGGCTTCCCAAATGTCCAAAAAAACATAGTTTAGAGCCTCAAAATGACCTTGAAATTTTGGGACCAAAAAATCCATAGGAAAACTACAAGGAAGATAGAGAGTCCTTGAGTCAGCGGAAGAGGCGAGTGACCATCGATATCCAACTGGATCAGTCCTCCCCCATCAGTAAGCAATGGCCTCCATTGTGTCAAGTTTCCTCATCGGATGGGCAAAGTTCTATTGAATTTGGCTCCTATTGAGCCACTTTCCTCGGTGAAGACGTTGCCCTACTTTGACGACCCAATAGAGTTGTATGTTCTATTGGCGTATGCCTTTCATCTGTGTATCCATTATTCGATCAATTGCAACTTGCTCAAGGCAATCAAGTTTGAGTTATGTAGGTGCCAAGTGCTCATATACTTTTGAGATGTCCAGTAGAGGTGAAAAATATGGGTGAAGAAAACATTAAAGATTGGATGCCAACCAAGGAATGGGGAATACTTAATTCAAAATCATTCTCAACTACAACCTTGCTGATGGTGTTAATCCCATATAGAAGTGGAAAAATATTGCGATGGGATCCTGCAAGGTGCTCTATCTGCAAATGTAATCAGACCTTATCACCAACCTGAAACTTGTTGGCACTAGTTTTTTGGAATATGTCATTGACTTGTTGGTGGATGTGTTGAATCCATTCAACAAATCTAGTTGCCTTATCTACCTCAATTTGAGTATGGGAATATTTTTCCTGTGTGGATGCAATGGGAAAAGCTATGTCAATTGGGGACAATGGTTGGAACCTTAAGCACAATTGAAAAGAGATATGGCCAATAAATCTATGAAGGGCTCATTTATAGCTATGATGAACATAAGGAAGACTCTCATCCCATGTGTGAGGATGTTTGGAGTTGTACGGTCCCAAGATATGCATAATCATCCTATTGACTACCTCCATCCATCCATTGGTTTGGGGGTGGAAGGCAGTTGATTTGGTGAGGTTGGTGTCCATTAACGACCATAGTATGGACTAGAATGTACTCAAGAACATGCTATCACATTTGAAATGATAGTATGTTGTAGCCCAAAATTAACTCAAACATGCTCGGAGAATATCTTAGCAGTGGCCTCGGTTATGATAATCTTCTTGTAGGGTGTAAAAATTGCCATCTTAAAGAATCGATCAACAACCCTGAAGACACAATCATTACCATGCTTGATTGAAGGTAGTCCTGACATGTAATCCATGGATATGGACTCCCAAGGCCTATCATAAGCACACAAAGAGGTGTATATTCCTTATTTATTAATGGTAGGTTTGGTGATGGCATAGGTAGTTTATGATATGATATACTTGCTAACATCGTGGAAAAGCTTTGGCCAACAAAAATACTTTCGAAATATTTCCTTTGTTTTAAGATGCGAAAGTGTCTTGCCACTCGACTTTAATGAACTTCTCAAATTAGCTTCGCACACTCGCTTTAAGGAACACAAAGATGGCCCATATGGCATAGCAATCCATCCTGGAGATGAAAGTTTGCAATTGGTGTGTGTTATAGCAATCTTTGTCACACTCCATGCATCTTACTTTGATGGCCTTCCATTTCCCTCTGTAGGCTCAAGTTACCCCATTTTGTTCACTCCAGAGCTAAAAATTCAAATGTTTGCACATATACGCTGGCCATAGTTACACAGCTTGTGTATATGCAAGTTTCTCCATTACAACCCGCGTACATCGGGTTGTGTGCTCAAAAATTAAAAATATGTCGGGTTTCCATGCCATGTCATGAGATCCATGATCCTTGACCTTCCATACACTGGAAACTCTCTGACTCAACTCTTCAATTCCATTTGGAGGCTATAAATTGAGCCATATACACGCCTTGAACACACATGATTGAGAGCAAAGATAGTATGGAAAAATTTCACTTCATATTGAGTCTGCATCCCTTTGTCCTTGAAATTTTTAACTTATTGTGTTCAGCCCTTAAGCATTCCCATCTGGGATGATACCTTCACAACCTTTCATATCCCCAATCTCTATTAGTCATGTTGGAGATAAGTCAACAACCTTTGCAAGTCATGTTAAAGACCCACAACCAGCCGCTGCAAGTCATGATGGGGGCACAACTCTAGTCAATGCTAGTCACACTATACAAACATCACCAACCTCTCTAAGTCATGTTGGAGATAAGCTACTAGCCTCTATAAGTCATGCTGGGAGCATGTCACCAACCACTACAAGTCATGCTATGGGCATTGATACAATTGAGAAGCCTAGATGTATATGACGTAAGCCCAAGTTCCTTTGTAGACTTTGCAAAGGAGGTCACGTAACTCATTTATACCCAGCTACTGTCGTGGTATGAGAAACATAGTCCTTGTCTGATGGCCCTTCGGGTTCTGAGACGTCTTTCATTTCCTAACAATCTAACCCTTCTTTGGTTGATGCAACGGTTGCGCCGATGCAATCTTTGGCCAGTCCCACTCTTCTTTTGGGGAGTGATGCATCTCTTGACCATGTTGTCTTGCATCCTATTCAACCAATGGTTCAAGAAGTGGTCGCGCCGATGCAATTTTCGGTTGATCCCACTCTTTTCTTGGAGAGTGACAAGTCTAAGGAAGTGACATTTTCAATGCAATCTTCGACCAATCCCACTCTTCTTTTGGGGGGTGATGCGTATTTCAACCATATCCTTAGCATTTCCAATTATGTACCTTTTGAACAAGGGAAAATTCCACTCTCTCTAAGTGTGCTCCCTCTGAGTCCTAGGATGGTTTCCTTTGATTGGAATGATCTTGTAGAGCCTCGCCTTCCTTCTTCTGCACCCTTTCAGATAATGGGTGTTGGTCGATATATTGTAGATGAAGGATCCTCTGCAATTATTTTATCCTCCTTGGCTTGGAAAGTTTTGGGTTCTCCCAAGCTTGTGTCAACTACTAGTGAGTTGTTGGCTTTCGACAGAAGACTTGCGTGGGAGCCCTGTCCTCCCCGTATGGGTCTGAGTAATCTAGTGTTTCCTATTGAGTCTTATATTATTGTTTGTGAGACCTCGAGCCCTGGTATTTGTGACTTGTCGAGCCCCAGTTTCATGGATGTTGAGTTTCCTTCAGATGAGGTTATCCGTGAAGCTATGATTTTGGATTTTCGACCTCTTCCTGAACTGGAAACTTTACAAATTGATTACCAGAAAAGCCCTTGGCCTAGGCCTAGCAATGGGCCCTACTTGGAGAACTACTATGCATAAGTTGCATAGTTGTATGATCCTTTGTACATATTGTAATTTTAGGTTTTCTTTTTTCAAGTTTTGTATCCCTTAACACATGTTTTATCGGAGGTTTCTATATTAGACTTACTAACTTATGAGTAAGTGGCTTTGGTATTATATACAAGAATTTGGAGACATTTTCTTTGGTATGTTTCTTTATTTTGATCTGTTCTGACAGGTCATGATCTCGAAACTGGCATATAGGTTTGATTTTCCCCTCCATGCATTTTCACATTATCCATTTCTTGTATCATTTTTCTTTAGGATCAACCCCATTGAGTTGTGACACATAACCTCTGTTTTTTAGAAGTGTTTTAATTCATGTGGTAGAGCCTACCTTCCATGAGCATCCTAGCTTAACTCCCTTTTTCATTTTGGCACCCATGCTACAAGTTTTCTATTAGTCTCAGGAGTCCCTTATAGCCCCACTATGACTTTGCGTTAGTCCACTTATGGGAATTATAATGTATTTCATCCATTGCATTTCCTTCTCTGACCTCACATATTTGGGGGCATCTGTTATAAGAATTTTTTCCACACTCCATGCATCTTGCTTTGATGGCCTTCCATTCCCCTTTGTAGACTCAAGTTACCCTATTTTTTTCACTCGAGAGCTAAAAATTTATTATTTTGCGTATATACACGGGCGACAGTTGGACAACTTGCGTATACGGAACTTGCTCCATTGCAGTCCGTGTACATCGAGTTTTATGCTAACAAATTTAAAATATGTCGGGTTTCTGTGCCATGTCATGAGATCCATGATCCTTGACCTTCCATATACTGGAAATTCTTCGAATCGACCCTTAAATTCCATTTGGAGGCTATAATTTGAGCCATACACAAGCCTTGAACACACGTGATTGAGAGCAAAGACACTCTGGAGAAATTTCACTTCATATTGAGTATACATCCCTTTGTCCTTGAAAGTTTAAACTTCTTGTGTTCATCTCCCAAGCTCTTCCTATATTGAGGTGGAGAACCTCGTTGAATCCTACTACCTGATAGCTTGCCTTTGTGGAGGATTGAAGTGGTGAAGGACCAACTGGAGGGACTTAGTTTCTCGGTTCTGATATGTGTCATTACAAAAGTTTTTCACCTATGTACTTATGTTGATTACATTAATAGAAATACTCTTTTCTCGTCCAATTATAGGTCACACATATTTAAATTACTTTCCATGGGCATGTTTGTTATACATGTTGATGGATTATGCTACTTTATATGCTAACTTTCTATATAATTTCTATATGCTTGTGTATCTTGGTTGTTGAGGACAAGTTGCAGGTATATAGATTTGGGTCGTGTACTCAACCGCGGTCTTCTTCGGATGTCCAGACGAGGTAGGCCTCTAGCCTTATCTTGTTAGCATTTCTATTTATCTAGCATACTTGAGTTTAGAGTTGATTTGTGAGTGTTATAGCATCTCTTGTGGTTTACCCCTTACCATAGATATTTTCCTCGTAACAGTGTGCCTAAATGCATTGTTAGATGTGCGACAACTAATTTAGGGGCATCATATAACTGGGACCACGCTAAGGTCTCATGCCTGCAAGAGTTGACCACCATGGTTGGTGCTGTAACTGGAGGTCGACTGAGGCAGTAAATAACTCGATTGGTGTTTCCCTTATTGTACTTAATGTTCAAGTGGAATTGTTGCAGGTATGTGGACCACTTTTGGTGGTGGTCATTTTGTAGCTTTCCTTGTGTCTACATGAATTATAGAGACTTGTGTTTAGTGTGAATGATCGTTTCCTTGCCTAGAATGTAATTCTTCCATCGTCGATATGCCTACAAAATGGAGTACATCTCTTTGTCATAGGTGGGATACCTATGAACAACATGAAACAATGTTTCACTATGATAGGCAACTGGATGTCCCCACTGAGTGAGGATGAAACCAATAGCATAGCTAGAGGCATCTAGCTCGATCTTGAACAATTATTGTAGATTTGACAATGTGAGGACTGGTGTGTAACAAAGGTGGTGTTTTGGATCTTGGAATGTTTTTTGTTGTGATTTAGACTAGGAAAACTTGGCTTTAGCTCCCCCCTTGGTCACTTTACTTAAAGGCCAAGCTATATGAGAGAAACCCAACATGAACTTGCGATAGAAGTTGGCGAGGCCCAAGAAGCTGTGAAACTCTGAGAGTTGTCGGGCTATCCAATTGCGAATGACTTGGATCTTGGTTGGGTCGACATTCACCCCATGTTCATCCACAATGTATCCTAAGTATTGGATTATGTGCATGCCGAATGAGCATTTCTATAGGTTGGTGCATAACTTATGTTCTCATAGGGTGCTCAAGTCCCATTGAATGTGTTGTAAGTTCTCTACCCAGGTTAGACTGAATGATCAGTAAGCTACCGTGGATATTCCACTAGATAGTTCGTCACAACAGATCTAATAAACTACTTAAATATTTACTGTGAAGGTTAATTTCCTTTAGATCTCAGATTCTCTAATTACTGGTTTTATGTTTAAAATGTATGGAATAGTTGAAATGTGAAAAATAGATAACATAAATAAATACTCACACACCATCCAAAAATGAGAACAAGATATAACCTGGGAAACCCAATACGAGAGAAAACCCAACTAGAAGGTGAGGTTGCTTTGCTCTTTTTTCTTCAAATGTAAGTACAAAGAAAAAGGCTCTCTCTATGGGGTTTCCTTTGACACTATGTTCTGTATGGTTGCTACAAAATCTTTCCTCCTCTATTATGCTCTCAAAATACCACTTCTAAGTGCTTTGCTCAACTATGGAACAAATACAATGCTAAAGAATGGAACCCCCTCTCCTCCCAACGACCCAGTATTTAACATAGCCCGATAGTCACCTAGGGTTATGGTTTTGACTTCCTCAACCCTCAATTTATGATAAATTTTGTACATTCTATAATCTTCTTGAAAGTCCCTATGGGGCTAGCCCCATATGCATGAGTAACGAGAGCTAACATGGCATCCTCTCTGCCATGGTGGTCAATGTGGTAGGTCAACTTGCGAGAGGCATAACTTTTGCATACAAACTTCGATTGATGCGATTTTTTACGTCGTTAGAAAGGTATCTGAGTGTAGATCAATGTTAAGGGATCTCAACTAAAGATGAGAAAGTATTGACCCCACAAAATTTCGTTCATTTCCTCAAAATGGCTCCAGAAGGTTTCAAACCCCAATTTTCCAAACTGGAACTTATTGTTAAAATGACCCTGCAATTTGATTCCTTAAAAAATTTTCACCTCGAAAGCATCGAGATAGATGAAAAATAATATAATGATATAGTCTGGATCACTGAAGATGAGGATTTAATCCAAATAGGCCACTACAAAAGAGTTTTTGGATGGCCACAAGATATTATCCATCATCCTCACGAATGTCTTTGGAGCATTAGTCAAGCAAAAAGGCATGACCAACCACTCAAAGATGTCACGCTTAGATTTGAAGGTTGTATTACATATATTGGTTGGTTCTATTGGAACCCGATGATAGCTTGGCTGCACATCGATATTACTGAAGAACTTGGCATCAATAAGATCGTCAATCTGTGGGATCAGGTATTAGTTCTTGACAATGAGTTTATTCAGGGTTCTATAATCAATACATAGATGCCACATTCCATCCTTATTTTGCATCAACATAATTAGGCTCCCACAAGGTGAGGAGCTTGGTTGAATGTGGCCCTTGCGAATGGGCTCATGAATTTGACACTTTGTTTCCTCATTCTCCAAAAGGGAGCGTTTGTATATTCGACCATTGGGAAAGGGACCACCATGTATCAAATCAATGGGATGTTTGACCTAAGAGTATAGAGGCACCCCTAGAGGTAAATAAAATAGGTCTTTGTATTACTCTACAAGTTTATCCACCTGTTTCTGCTATGTAGAGAGACCCTATGTTGAAATGCAGTGGGGTTCCCTTCACCCACATATGTGGATTGAAGAGGCGCTCCTCTTCCTTGAGCTCCTTTGGCTAATCTAGTTGGATATTTGTGGTTGTGTTGGTAGCACTAGGCTTCACATTAATGATATACTTTCCCTTATCTTCCTTCGAATCAGATTTCGAGTCGTGGTCCGATTATTTTTATTTAAGCTTGGCCAACAATGACGGTTCCCTCACACATCAAGATAATCCATCATTCGGATCTTACCCAACCCTTTTATGAATCTTAAAGTGATATATGGGTGGATAGGCTTCCATTTGTGAGGTTCCACTTAGGAGTGACGTCGGTTTGACATCTGTATCTGGTCTTTTATTTTAAAGGGAATCAAAGTGTGACCCAAATTCCTGTATGTCCAAATGGTCATAGTTCCATAGGCAAGGTTCTAAGCCCCAATTTGGCATCTAACGTTCCTCTAAAAGTGTGTTTCCTCAGACCTTTTCCGATTGTTAACTTGGATTTTAATGGTTCCACATCAAGGTTCTGTCCGTAGGGTGCTTGGTCAAGATTAGATCTCGAATGTTTGATGAATTATCCTAGTTTATCGACTCTTCTTCTTTCCTTGATATTTGTGCCCTATCCTTTCGTCGGTGAGTCGATGAATGGTGACATGGCCACCTACTGATGTGGTAGGGTATGTGTACGCTAGTGTGGCATGGCATGTGGAAGTTGTCGTGGCTTCTATGTTGACATGGCGTGACACGTAGGTGATGACATGGTATCACACATGGGTGTGACATGGCATGACACAAGCATCAATGCTTCAATCGATCCAGCCTTGAATTTTCATAAGTATTAGGAGTATAACCTCGATTCTCGAATGTCTAGATGGTTGTGGTTCCCTTAGGAAAAGTTTCATTTAAGAGAGAGGTTAAGTCTGGTAATCCAGATATAGACTTTAATTTTATAAGATTTTGTAGTGCGCTCCAGACCCCAAATATCTGGATCGTCACGGTTCTCAGATGTGGTTTTGTTTAACGTTAAAGCTTTATCTAGAGATAACGAGAATTTGACCTCTCAGGATAAAAAGGAAACCTGGATCATCAGTATTCGTTCGTGCCTGCTATCTCCAATTTCTATGGATAACTAAGAAGATTATGTCTCAAGGCCCTTAGGTTGCAAACATGTAGTATCGAGCCATAGATGGCAGACCATGTTCACTTGCACATACATAAGCCCACTTCACCACCATAGATCTAAGGTTAATCAGGATGGTATCCACCACATCAACTTGCTTCTAGAAGACATTTGGGTCTTGCTCCATGAGGTACAAGCCAAGTATTATGGTGAGTTTCATTTCAATATTTGAGGCATTCGAGTATGTTGCATTTGAAGTTTCTTTTGATTATAGAACACCTGCTTGGAAATTATGCTCTTTTTCCAGTTTTACCTTGGTGATTGATATTGTGCCCTAGTAAGTGGTCACCCTTAGGAAGAGCCCTGCTACTAGGAGGTTTTATTGATGAGTCATCATACCATTCCCGACCATACTTACAACTTTCCATTCTTAATCCATTCCATGTTCCCATCTTTCAGGATTTTCAGGTGTACTGACCCAAGAAGGGACTATACCTCATCTCACGGGAAGAAGGGGCTGAAGGCACAGAGGGATTGTGGATGGAAAAATTTAAAAGCCAAAATCATAAACCTTCTAGATGCTCGCACAAAGAGGTCTTGAGAACGATGAAATGTTTCTACTGGAAATTAAAGACCTGCAAAACATACACATAAATGTCCCACTTGCTAAGGAGGTTTGCACTAGTGCGTTACAAGTTTGACTTTACACATATGGCACTCCGTGTACCTTTCCTTTCAAGTGACACTGTCGTACTATTGAGATCAATTCCCACTTCCGAGTTTTCCCTCCCCTTTATATTTTCCCAACTTCATTTTCCCTTTTCTTTTCACTCTTCTATACCCACCCTCATTTCCCCTTTTCTTTTCTTCCTTCTCTTTTCCCTTTCTGGTTACTTTACTTAGTCATTTTTTGAAAACGACGGGTTTGTGGGTTGCTAGACTCGTGATTTCTTACCTCAATCCACACTCCCATATCATGAGTCCAACGGACTGCCGTATTATTCTATACTTAACCATTTTTGCAGTCATGGATTTGCGGGTTCAAGCTTTCATATGCCAAGTTCCACGATATTCATTTTTCACCCAAAGGTCTATGATCTACATTATGATCATTAGAATTACTGAGCTCCTTAGTATCTCATCTCTCCTATATTGATTATGACCGACCGCATTACAACACTTAGCCTATTTTCAACCTTTTGCAACCGCAGGTTCGCGGGTTCCTAGGTTAGCGAGTTCACAAAAATTCCATAATCCTAATTGCTCTCGTCCGTCCCTGCCATCCTCGTGCTTTTCCCAATATGCATTTAAGAATGGTTTAATGCTACTGAATCATCATCCAGGTTCCATAAAGATCGTCATTAATAAGCAAAGGGCCCGATGAGATTTCTCATTAGACCACATTAAAGCACGATTTGACGAAGATTATATTATTGTTACCTCTCTCAAGCGCTCATTGCGAATATTAGTTGGATTAAAGGAACGCTCTCATCAACTTATTGCTACAATAGATTGAAAACAATTATGTGGTGATACTTTGAATATCTTTGGGTGTGAGGACCAGAACTTTCAATGGTCTAGAGCGTATTCTTACTATTCATCCCCTTTTGCTCAGAAGGAAATGACTTGGACGTCCGGAATTGCTCGTGCAGGGTGTGTCCTAGAGGTTTTCGACTACAAGGAACTGGTTGCATGGTGTGTTGAGACATATATACCAATTTAATGGATTATTTAACTTCAAGACCATTCTCCCATCTGTCTTTCGCCTCAAGTGTTCCGTAAAATGTTGTAGCTCCCTGAGCCAACACTTACTTTCAAAGGAGAAGATTGCAAGGATTTACTGAAAAAGCATGAAAACGACCTGGATTTATTGCTTGAGTTCTTGGAGAATCCCGTGGCTGTCCCTGAAGGCATTACCAGGTTGCAGGTCTACTCGTTCAAAAACCCCTTTCAAAAAATTGCTTGGTTGTTCACCATGGTGACATGCCAAGAAAGTATTGCCAACATTTCCCGTATGAATTTACATCTTATATTTTACTGTCAAAGAGCAAGCTATTTTCAATTGGGGAAAAATGGTTTCCATTGAAATCTCTTCCCAATTGTTACAGTACAAAAAAGACAAGAAATTCTTTATGGCTTCTTATTTGGTGTTTGTGATAGCATATTGCTGTCAATTTCCTAAATTGTTTATCTGTAAGAGGGTGAACTGTGAACTTGACCCGGTTACCTTCTGGGACCAAGCGTTGTGGAGACGCAAAATTTATTTGCATTTCTAAGAAGTTTTCAATGATTTTGTCTCGGTTTTTAAAGGATTGTTGTTTGGAAAAGATACCCCCAGAATATCCAACCATACAAGTAAATTCCTGGATAAAAAGGGGACGTTGGAGCAAATGGAAAATCACAATGTTATCAGGATTTTTGGTTCTAAGGAAAATCCCTCCTTTCTTCCATGTGATGTTGTTGGAATGGAGGCAGACCTAGGGTTCAATGCTTACAATAGTGCACCAACAAAACCCTGAATACCGACCCTTTCGGCAACACCTGCAAAGCAGATGAAGTCTCACCCGAGGTAGAGGTAGGGGTGGTTGCAGGACTCAGATGTCTGCAACCTTAGCTGGGACACATATCTATGATTGTAACACCTTAACAGAGCACTTAGCAGTTATAGTTCCTTAATATTCAGTCTTAGTTTACAGCGCAACTAAACCCTAACAATAGATTAGCGCAGTATTCACACATATCCAGTAGATTCAAGCACTAAGCATACCAACATAGGTCAGATCTAGCATTCATTCACATTATTCAGTACTAAGCTACCATATTAGATTCTTCTAAGCATACATCAATGAACTAAGCATTTAACCACATAAACAAGAGAACAACCATAAAGCATAAAGCAACCACAACACAGGATATACATGGTTCACCCTCACCCTGGGGCTACATCCACAAACTCTTCTTCTTTATTTCTTTATGTCAATCTTCTACATGCACAGAGCCATGATATCTTACTCCGCAGAGCATAAGAGATCTGCGCACACTCCACTAGATCCTCCTTCCCTGAGTTATAGCACAAAGCCTCTTCATAGTCTCTTACAATCACTTGCACTTAGCTCTGCAAGTTCTCAACATAGCATTCACAAAGCACTTACAAGTTGCACTTAGCACAATGTCTAGCCTCTCTTCAATCACATAGATTGAACTACTTCCTACATCGCCTAGCTTTCTATTTATGCATTATAAAAAGGGCCTAAACACGGGTAAACCCATTAGTCGACATCCCCATACTTGTTGATAAGCCCAAAACCCAAAAATCCCTAAAAAGGGGCCGAGATCCCGCGATCTCCGCTTCGACTTGTGCTCCACCTTCAACAGCTTGTCGAAGTCCCAAAAGTAGGTCAAACATGACCAAGGATCGTCAAAACTTTGTCAAGGGCCAACAAGCCCCCCAACACTCACCTATGACTTGTCTCGAGTCACTCTAGTCTGGGTAGCTCTGCTTCAAAAGCCTCAAGCTTGGCTTGAGCTGCTTTGACCTGTTGCTGCACCACGACCTCCTGTTCGGAAAACTCTTGGATTACTGCTTCGTTGACAGGTCCCTCTAAACGTTGTTCAGCTGCAGTGACGACTTGCTCCAGTTTTGGTCCTCGGCCTTCAATCTCTACGAATAGTTGGCAAGCCTCATCTTGTTTTGGTTGGAGCCTTTGAGTCACTTCCATGACTTTTCTCTGAATGGTGTGGACCTGTTGTTGAGCAGTGTGCTATTCTTGGGATCGCTTCATCCTCTCAATGGATGACGGGGCTTTAACTGCACCTGTACTATTTCTTCTTGATTCTTTTCCTGCTGGAGCTGTGACTCCAGTTCCTTTAGTTCAAGATGCTCAGTGAGTTGCTCATAAGTCTAGGCATTGCGATCACTTAGTTGTTTACATTCCATGATGAGGGACTTGATTCTCTCAATTGCGCTTCGAACAATTGCTTCTCTTTGATATCGTACATCCGATGGAGTGTTGGGCACTGTTTGTAGCTCTAAGTTTGCTATTATTTCTGGAAGCCACTGGATAGCTTCCACGATTTGCGCTACTTGATGCTCCACTTGGTCTTCTGCATTTGGCTCTAAGCCCGTCACAGAGTGAAGTGCTCTATCGACTGCTTCTTTGACTCGAAGCTGCTTTGCGAGCAACTGCTCTTTTTCTTGCTTGACCTGCGCCCTCTCTTCTTCAAACTTGGCTTGAAGGCCATCCTTCTCCTTTTGTGTGACCCGTCATTGCTCTACCATTTCTTCTTGGGCTTGTTTTAGGGCCACTGTGGCCTAGCCTTTCTTATCTTGTGCTCGACGAAGGTGAGCTTTGATCACATCAACTAGTCTATGGAGTTGGGCAGGCTCATATCCCAACTCTGGTTCTTCTGGTGGCAGGGGCGCAGTGGATACTATGCGGCTGGATTGAAGGGCATGTTGTACCCCTCTGAGTTCAACCTCGATCCTTTGATACATCTGCTCCTGCTTGGCTTCATGTTTCTGCAATATGTCCTACAAGGCATTTGCTACAACTGCGATGATGAAGTCGAATTCATCTACAGTGAGCACAATCTGCATCTTAGTCAAGGTGGCTCTGGATTTTTTTCAGGAAGTGGGTTTCATGGGGGAAAGCTTCCTTTTCTTCAAGGGATCAGCCTCATCAACAAGATCCCTAGGCAATGTTATTTCACCCTGCTTATGTTGATGTTCTTTTTTGTGGGTCTCTTTTTGATCTACTTCATCATCACCCCCTCGACTAGGTGATACTGAAGCAGTTTCTTTCGATGCGCTGCTCAAGTTTTGGACCTCTTTGGTCTTCTTCCTTCTGCTAGGTCCAAGAGTATCCTTTGCTTCATGAGTGGTCTCAGGGTCGTCGATTAGTTCAGGGTCTGACATTTCTGCGGGGTCAGTGGGGATGAGGAGCTTTGTAGACCAGTCCTTGGTTATCTCTTTGAGGTCCTCCTCTATGAGATTGTAGTATGACTGAAGTTATTCTTTATGCTCATCTGCACGCGTGGTGATATAAATGAAGTGTCGATCTGCGCGGAACTTCATGAGGGGTCGGAACCAATGCAGGGTGTTTGTCGTCATGCAAGGGACAACTTCGATAACCCTCTTCAGTTGGAGATAATATGTATGAAATACCATGTTCGATTGCCACTATTTTCCCATATCGCTTGAGTACAAGAGCATGGTGAAATTCACAGCGAGCAACTCGAACGACTCAATGTCCAGGAAGGTCGAACCTTTCGGCATCTCCCAAGTGGTAAATGCGATGAGGATCAGGAGCCAACTAAAGTGGAACTCATAGCCTTAATATTGAGCTTCGCGACAGTCTAATTCCAGTTGGTTGACCAAGTACTTCACTGAGTTCATTTGGAGTCCTTCTACACATTTCCCGATGAGGTCAACAATGAATCTTGTGACCTATGTAGGTCTATTCTTTCTTACGATATTTCCTGTGATCAGCTAGCAGGCCAGGCGCACTGCACCATTATGGATGGAAGCTACCTTTTAGCCTCGCATTCCCTTTTCTACATCGCCATATGTGTCTTTTATCTTTTGTGCCAATGCGCGATCTGTAGCCTTCCCTGGGTAGAAAACCCGTGGGTTGGGTCCCTGCATGCTCAATCTGGTGATCCTATGGATTAATGTCGGATCGACTGTGATGCGTCAGTCTAGCCATAGGTAGCCTCCATGGTAACATGAGAGCAGGAGCTTAACACATGCGTTAACCTCTTGGTGCCTTCCAAAGTGTGTAATCTTCATTACATTCAAGAGGGTGGACTGCGCGAGGTTCATAATCCATGGCTGGGGGATTATTTTCGAGTTCTCCCCCTTCGTCTTGGTCAAGCATTTGTAAGGAGCGAGCATACTACGGTTCTTGTGGTCTCCTAGGGNCACATGCGTTAACCTCTTGGTGCCTTCCAAAGTGTGTAATCTTCATTACATTCAAGAGGGTGGACTGCGCGAGGTTCATAGTCCATGGCTGGGGGATTATTTTCGAGTTCTCCCCCTTCGTCTTGGTCAAGCATTTGTAAGGAGCGAGCATACTACGGTTCTTGTGGTCTCCTAGGGTTAAGTCCTTGAACTTCAATGTTGTGATCTTATCCTATTGCACTCTAACTGCACGTATCCCCCTCGGGAGGTACGCAGTAACAAAGGTATAATCAAAGTGTCTCGGGACACTATCATGACTCACCGACCAACTAGAGGCGGGATGTAATCAGGTAGGATGGTCAGGATTAGCTTCACGTTTGCCAAGTCATCTTGGTGCTTGGTTCTCTTCTATGCTGCCAGTCGGGATGGTCCGGATCTGCGAGCAGTCGACGGAGAGGCTTTCACTCCTCTCGTTGATGACACTTGAATACCTGCAGACATTAATTTTTCGGTCATGAGATCGATGAGAACTTATTCGATGGTTTTCTCTATGACACTGAGCTCGTCTGACATACACACTTAGATCAGATAACTCAGGTGGATGAATGAGTGTACAATGCAATGGAACAGGCGTCGATCTCAATAAACACAATGCAATAGCAATGAGTTGGCTTGGATACAATTCACAAAAGTGTTCTCGGTGCAACAATCGATGAACTAAGTAGGCACGATGTAATGGATCTCTCCAACGGATGAGAGGCCTTCATCAATGTGGTTCTGTCTGTTGCAGCGCGTTCCCAATGGTCTGATGGCGAGTCTTCAAGCCATTACTGTTGTTCTAACCATTCAGGTCGTCAGGATAACGATTATAATGCTTTCAACGACTATATCGCTTCGCTATGGAGAAGTGCCATGTTGCACTGTTCTGACATCCCGACGAAGTTCCAGTATTGCAAACCTTCCTTCTGCAAAGTCCCCTCTGTAACCTTATGTAGCCTTTTTATCTTTTCTCTCTTCTTACTAAGATTTCTAACCTTCTTCCCGGTGATCTTCGTCTCGATATTCCTCTTTCCATTATGATTATTATCTCCTTTTGGCATAGTAACTTCGCGTTGTTGAGATTCTTTCATAGGGTCAGAGAGTAATACATCTTCTCTATTTGGGGTAGGTGTTCTACTCGTCTGTGAGTCTGCTTGTGTTCTTTCAACTTCGACATCCAAGTTTCTGGTTATAAGTAGCTTCGATCTGTTCTCCTATTCTTCAATCAAGTGTGCTATCCTCCTAGTCATAAAATCTTTTAATTCTTGCTTCTTCTGCTCTAAGACTTCTTCTTCTTTCCTTGTTTCCTTCTGGCCTGATCTGTTTCAATCCAAGGTTTTCCTAGTAATATAGAAAATGGGGCGTTATTCTCAATAAATTTAACGATCTCAAAATCTTCCTCTGTCAAGGTTCCATGAGCACTCATAGATATCTAGGTGAGTCTTCCACATAGGGTTATCAACTTTCCTCTAAATAATCCTATCCCTCCCAATGAAGGAATCATAACAAGCTTTCCTAAAGTTTCCCAAGTTCTTTCTATCATGATATTTACCTATGTTTCTTCATCCAGAACACATTCAATGTCGAAGTCTCCTATTCTTGCTTCTATGCATTTTTTTTCTTGGAAGATCTTTGATAAGTTGATATTTTTGTGATCATTTAGGGTTTCTTTCATTTGTAACAATACATTCTCTGATTCTTTTTGGGGTTCTGCCATGGTCTCAGTTTCTTGACCTCCCTTAGGGTTTTCTTGTCTCATATTCATTATTTCGAGCTTAGCGATCATTCCGGGGCAATCTAAAACTTCATGATCCATGGCTTTACAACGAAGACAACTAGGTCTTCTACCAGGGCATTCCTTAGCAAGATGTCTCGGTCTTCTGCAACTGTAAGAAAGGGTTAGTCTTCTTTTTCTTTGAAATGATCCCCAACCTTTCCTGTACTGTGCACTAGGATCATAGTAGCTAACCTACAAAAAATTCTTTCTAGGGTTCTGCATCCATTTGTTATTCCAAACATTCTTTTTATGCATAGGAATAACATATCTTTCACTATTTTTGTCAGATCTACTCATATCAAACCTTCTTTCATCTAGTTGTGCCCTAGTTTTCAAGCTAGGACAAAATTTATCAAACATACCTAGATCCATACTTTTGAAACAAAAATTTCCACTTATCTTACCTTTTCAATCAAAACCTTTCACTGTTCTTACCTTTATCAGAGCACAAAGCTTTAAGATCTTACATCTTTAACCAAAACTTCTTACTTTACTTTTATCAGAGCACAAAGCTTTCAGGTCTTACCTCTTTTTTTCAGATCTGACTTTTCTTCTTAGCACAAAGATTCATAGGTCAAGTAGAATATTGTGCACTAGGGAAACAGATATATGCACAGAGCTTTCTCTCCTTCAGTTCCCAACAATCAAGGTTTCAAGTCCCGACAACAGAACCATTTGTTGGAACGAGGGCAGACCCAGGGTTCAATGCTTACAACAATGCACCAACAAAACCCTAACTACTAGCCCTTTCGACAACACCTGTGAAGCAGATGAAGTCTCACTCGAGGTAGAGGCAGGGGTGGTTGCAGGACTTAGATGTCTGCAACCTTAGCTGGGACATAGATCTGTGATTGTAACACCTTAATAGGGCACTCAACAGTTATAGTTCATTAATATTCAGTCTTAGTTTATAGTGAAACTAAACCCTAACAATAGATCAACGCAATATTCACACATATCCAATAGATTCAAGCACTATGCATACCAACATAGGTCATATCTAGCATTCATTCAAATTATTCATCACTAAGCTACCATATTAGATTCTTCTAAGCATACATCAGTGCACTAAGCATTTAACCACATAAACAAGAGAACAACCATAAAGCACAAAGCAACCACAACACGGGATATACATGGTTCACCCCCACCCTGGGGCTACATCCACCAACTCTTCTTCTTTATTTCTTTCTGTCAATATTCTACATGCACATAGCCATGATATCTTACTCCGCAGAGGACATGAGATCTGTGCCCACTCCGCTAGATCCTCCTTCCCTGAGTTACAACACAAAGCCTCTTCATAGTCTCTTACAATCAATTGCACTTAGCTTTGCAAGTTTTCAACATAGCGTGCACAAAGCACTTACAAGTTGCACTTAGCACAATGTCTAGCCTCTCTTCGATCACATAGATCAAACTACTTCCTACATCGCCTAACTTTCTATTTATGCATTACAAAAAGGGCCTAAACATGGGTAAACTCATGGGCCAACATCCCCATACCCGTTACATAATCCCAAAACCCAAAAATCCCTAAAAAGGGGCCAAGATCCCGTGATCTCTGCTTCGACTTGCGCTCTGCCTTCGACAACCTATCAAAGTCCCAAAAGTAGGTCAAGCATGACCAAGGATCCTCAAAACTTGGTCAAGGGCCAAGATATGTATATGATAAAATGTTTATTATGGAAGTCGTAAGGCAGTATAATTTATGGCTGCACTTTTTTCATGAGAAACGAAAAGCAATTCATACCCTTGCGTTGGAAAATTGGGGACTTTATATTTAGGAATATAAACAAAATCGATGAATTTGCAAACCACTTCCACAATCTGAATCTCAAATATGATGAAAATATAAAAGGTTTTGACCCTAATGGAATTTTTGTGGAATATATGCTGGTTGTAGGGTTCAACAATTCATTTATCCATACTGTTATGAGTGAAGAAGAAGATAATAACTTAGGTGCTCCTACTCACAATGCTGGTGACTTGGAAACGATACTTAGTACGAATGAGTTTTACAATCAGAAAGGAAAGGGTCTCAGCGGGAAGAGTGCCCATTCCCCAGCTGTTATTCCTAAAACTACAACATCTCGGAGCAATGCTCCAACGACCCACCCATCTAGAAAAGTGACCAACAATAGTTCAGGCGGTGGAGGAGAAAATAATCCCCCTCTGGGAAGAATTTAGAGCTCGCACAAGCTCCCTCTGAGAAAAAAGAGGAAAAACATCGAGCAAGAGGAAGAAGACCAACGCATAGAGAGTGACATCAATAGATTCTCCCTTGAAGACATGGAGCTGGAGGCGGACATCGAGAAAATGTTTTCCCTACTTGATCAACGAGGGAACACGACGCATCATAATCCAGAATGAGACCTTGAATGAAGAAGAATCATTTTCTTTTCGGAGCACTGTCTTTGATAGGGAATCGAAGAAATTAATTATTGAGAAAAGTGATGTGAAGAATAAGAAATGAAAATCTCGTTTAGAGGTTGACCTAAGAGATATGCAACCTTCCCATATTTCTAGAATTTATAAAGCAACTAGTGATGCACTGGATGCCTCCATTGGTGGTCTTGAAGTGGAAAGCATGAAGTTAAAAGAAAGGATCAAGGAATTGGAAGACATCTTAATGCCTCTTCCACTTCTTTCCAGTCCTTTGACAATCATTGGACCCACTACACCTGCTTCTAAATTAAAAGGATCCTCAAGCTTACTTACATCAGCCAGGAGCTATGTGGAGAGAAATATTAAGAAAAATAATGGCATTGATTATAGAGGATTGGGAAACTTTGAAAAACATTGTTTCTTTTGGATCGAGGGCGCATGCCTTCCACGAGTATTTGTGGGATGACCTAAAAAATGAAGAAGGTTTTTACGTTGATGTTGTACTATCCTTTGGAAACAAAGTTTCCAACATGACAAAACTAAGGAGAAGAGAGGAGGATCTGCCCTCCCCAAGACAGATAAAGCAGTTGATTGCGTACTGGACAGAGAAGATAAAAAACTTGAATAATATTGTTCAAGCATGTAGCCAAGATATATCAAAGAGGGAAAAATGATTCAAGAGTCTCACAGAAATAGACTTAGCCGGGAGTACTAACGAAGTACAAGACCCCAAATTAATTCTCAACTTGATATTCCTCACAAGGCAACAATTTGAAGAACAAATTGAGATTTTTAAAGGGTTGTCAATTGAAAAGTTCTATGGTATAATTGAATATGAGGAGGACGACATAGACAATTGGCTAGTGGACTACTCCATTTAAAATCAGAACATTGAAGAAGCATTACATGACATTTCCCTTGATATGAGAGACTTGGAGGGTGAGTTGTTCAACATCAAAATCTGGCATGAAATCAACGTGGCACCAATGAAAAGTTATGTTGAAGAATGGTTTAAGAAAGGGATCGACAAATTGACCACTGAGGGGCAAGAAACAGTTGATACGGTTCCTGTTGTTAGTCCCTATTCTATGCTCTTTTTCTTCTTTTATAGTTTTTAAAGTGTGCTTGCATTATTCTTTTTGAGTGTTTTTAACATGCATTAGTGTGATTAAGCTTATAATTAGACTTCTAGGATATTTCCATCAATTCAAAAGTCTTTTTCTCATTTCAAATTTGAAAATTTTCTTATGGGAAAAGGCACTACAAGAATAGCGCTATTCTTGTAGCGCCAAGAGTAATTATTATTTCACATGTGCCACTTCACAAGATCATGTCAAAGGATGCCCGAGATCTTATCCTAAAAGCTATCATGACTGACGATTAAAGATCAAAGTCATGTCCTCAGTTTTATACTCATTCGAAGATACGGGGTCGTACTCCTTCACTCTAAATCATATCACAGGTCGCCAACCTCTTCCACAACATTTCCAGAAAATCTATAGTTGTTGCTGACATAAACCCTAGACAGACTCCGAAATTCAGTGATCTTCATTATGGCACCTAAGAAAAGCAGGCAAGTTACCCGACTAGAACTAGAGGGCATTGAATTGCTTGAAACTTACCCAAAGATTTCGCAAACACTCAAAAGGGTAGGGTGTTTTGACCTCTGCTCAATGCTACATGGCTATCATGAGGGAATTTATTTGATATTTGCTTAGCACTTTGATGACACAACATAAAGTGCATGGGAGGAAAAGGGACAATCACCTATGACTTCTTCATACAAAGGAAAAAAGGTCAAATTAGAGCCTAAAGATGAATATGACACTATGGAAGAACAACAAAATGACAGGAAGTGAAAATAGGTAACATATCACCCCATGAAGCATGTGACCGAAGATTCCAAAAAACTAAGTATAAAGTCCAAAACCTTACCCAAATCATCTCTGAAAATGGGTTATTCAACAGATCTTGAAAATAATCCATTTGAGGCTGAGATCAAATCAGAATTTGATTGTTTCCTAGAGACAGAGCTCCAAGATTATCAGGGGATTAAAATATTAGATAATTCTGAAGCAAGGAGATTGATGGTAGTTCATCTTATAAGGATGATAAGCATGATTTCAAAGTTGAAAAGCCTAGGTTCTATAATGACTTGAATCAATGTTCTCCAGTTGAAGAACATCTAGAATTCATAATGGAAATAAGGGATGAAAATGACATGGTGAAAGAATTAAAAGCTACAATTAGGCCACCAAAGCACATAAAAATAAGCAAAAAATAGAGGAAGAATTGGAAATTCACACCCACGATGAAGTTTCTTGTTCCAAATGATGAGCCCGAAGACAACTAAGGAATCCATATCAGCGAATCAAGAAAAAAGAAGAAAGGCAAAAATCAAATATGGACAATACTTTGTTTGTTTTCCCTGTTTTAGTCTTTATCTTCAAGAGCAGTTTATGAAACGATGGAGATAAATTATTTGAAAAAACCCATGTTTTTATTGGGAACATGCCCCTTCACAAAAACCTCTCTCTGTTTTTACACAACTATCACATTTTAAGAGGTTCGAATATATCTTCGAGGCTTATTTTTTAGAGATTACACAATAAATGATTTCATGTTTTAGTGACCAATTTTTGGCGAGGTTTAAAAGCAACCGAAAATGAATTTTTAGAAACCAAAATAGGTTTTTGTTGGGAACGGGCCCCTTCAAAAAATATCTCTCGGTTTTTACACAACTATCACAGTTCGAGAGATATGAAGATATTTTTGGACCCTATTTTTCAGGAATTTGCCAGATTTATTTTCCTAAAAAATCTCATGGACAAGGGTTGACAAGCCACCTCATCAATTCGACTTCGAGATCAACTCTAATCTCCTCCTTGATTATTTGAAACATAAACTAAATATATATGAGGAAGTTTCGAGATCCATTTCTTTTGGATCTTGATAAATATTTATTCTTTCCATATAAACTCGGTAGAAGGAGAAGTGAAAGGTGGATTAGTTGGGAACCTTTAGCTAGTTTTGAGAAGACATTGTAAAGCAAAGAACTATTTCACCTTGATACTAATTGGAAAAGGATTTTTGATGGTCAGACTATTCTTGTCTATATTTCTATTTTATTCTTACTTGAATGCATGTTAATCTTGTGCTAAGCGTTTGATTGTTTTCTGTTTGTGAGTAAGTCAGTGGAAATTTTGTTGTTTGCTTGTTCATAATCAGATTTGTTTTCAAGTACATGTCTCTTTTCTGTTGAATGATATTTGAGATTAAGAGTTTCATATATGAGTGGACAAATTGAAAGCTTACATACTTCTTTATCTTTCATATTCCTTTTGCATCCGATTATTGAGTTGACTACAATTTACTAAGTCCGTGATATGTGATTTGCTCTTACTTATTTGAGATTGATACTTTACATTGTCCTTGATCCAACCTTTCAGACCATCTCAAAAACTCATTATAAATATTATTCATAAAACCATTGCAATAACTTGATGATGCCCTAGCTTTCCATCTCTCAGTCAAGTGCAACTTTAGGGACTAACACCTGTAACCGTTAATGAAGACAATAAAAGGACACCAACAAGCAAGTGAAGATACGAGAGACCATCATAGTAAGTTTAGATTGATCACATATTTCTTTCTTTATCAACTCCTTGATTGAGTTTCTTCGCTTCTTTGAATAGAAAGGTTTAACCGAAGACTGATAACCTCTCTTTTCTTCTTACTAGATCTTGTTGTTCTTTTACTTCCCACCATCTTCTTTCTACAAGCTTCATTCTTGTGTATATTTGTTGTATGGTCCATGGGAGCCCTAATCCCAATCTTCAAGACAAACACATTTTAAATTTCGAAGAATATGTAACATGCTATATTTTTTAGAAATTTCAATTGAGCTACTTTGGGAACAATCTCTATCGTACTTTGTAACCCTGAGTTTAGAATATAAAGTATTTGAGATTGATCTATCATTATCTTTATTTGAGTTGCCCATGTGTCCACTCTGTTAAAGTTCTCTTATGCATGCATATCATCTTCTTTTTATTTTTATGTGATCATAAATCTTTATTTCAAACTATGATGGATGTGACCAAATTTTGCTTATTTGCTTTAAATGTGTGAATGTGCTCGGTTCCTGGTCCTTTCTCAGGAACTTTCTTTAAAAAGAAAAGAAAAGAAATTCCTTTTATCTTTATAGCAATATTTATATTTCTTTGAATTACTCCGACGAAATTCTATCAAGTCCCGTATTCTGAATCTCTAGAATCCCAAGAAAATATTAAATCAAAGAGTAGTACCACCTCTATAAAAACGTAGGGGGATTTATATCCTAGTGAGGTTGTCATTTCGGTCTTAACGAATTCAAGCGTCAACAAGTACTACCCCCCAAGATTTATGTTACCTATTGGGAGTACCCAGTTGTTCTGGACCTTAATTAATTAATGGAAATAAATGGGCTTGAAAAAAGGTTGCATTGCAAACGAAGGTGCAACACACCCTCTACAAAGGCACCCATAGATGAAACAATACAAACCCTTGTATGTAATGAACCCCATGCCCATAAGTCTTACCCCTATCCATTTCATATTCTTTGCATGGCTTAAAGAGGGTCCACTTAGGAAACATCCCTCGACTTGAGGAATGATTCACCCAATAGGTCACCTTGTCAACCCTCCCATACCTCAACTTGGCAATTGCATAGGGTCTTTGAGCACTTGTTTAATTTGGTAAGGTAGCATTGGTGCACATGCTTAGGTGGACATTTTATTGATTTGATTTCCTCTTCATGATGCATTCGACTTGAGATCCTTGGAGGGCACATTCATTGTCTTTGCAGGACCTTGCTTGGTGGACAGTTTTGGAGGAACAAGCTTAGATTGGGCTTCCTTGGGACATGAAGCCCACAGTTTGGATACCATGGTCCACACACTAGATGATGCCAATTTCCTTTGGTGGCTTGAGAGACACCTTAGAGGATCTATCCCAACCCTTCATCACCCCAACGACTTTCCTTTGGAGGCTAGAGCACTACATCTTGGGGCTTGACGTCTTGTTGGGGATAGGGTTTGGTACCTTGGCACCGTTTGAAGAGGAGAGTCCTTGGATTGATGGAGAAGACCCCAACACATGAGAAGGAGGCCTTTGGAGGCTCAATGTTTCATCCCCAAGCTCTATGACTTCCTCCAAGTGCCAAAATGTTACCCTAAAAGGGTGGTGTCATGCGTTTTTAGGGTTTTCTTATGTGCAAATTCAAGTTTGAACTTATAAAGTGGAAAATTAAGGGAGGTTGACTTCCCTACTTTGTGGTTTACCCTAAGTTAAGTGGAAAAAGACTTTTTAGGAGTTTTTTTATAAATATAGATTATTTTGATTTCACTAGAACATAACTCTCACTTGGGAGAAAGACTCCTTGGCTGAAATTTGCGCCCCTCTTGGGAAATTTTACATATATATCTCTTCCACTTGCTCTTGTGATGGTTTGTCTTTGTTATTGGATGGATACATGATGCACTATCTATCTTGGAGGGTAATTCTTGCATTGTTATGGTTTTTTCTTGGTTTAAAAGGAGTTTAACTTGTTTATGCTTGGACTAGGTAAGGAATCTATGATTTGTTATTGCTTATTTCTTAGTTGCAAGGTTGATTTTCTAAGATCTTGGGGAGTATAAGGGCATACAACCCCACTAAGCCTATCATAATTGTCTCGAATAAATTTTGTACAAAGGGTTACTAGGAGGAGTAAAAGGGCTTACACCCTCCTAGTTTTTCCTAGCTAGTCTTGCTTGCCTTAGGGAGTAAAAAAGCTTACACCCCTAAGGAAGTAGCATAACTAGATTTTTGATTAAAGGACTCCATAACCCAATAGTCACTACAAGGAAAATACTTTTTGGCAGAGGTTATAGCGGAGGTTTCTAGTGTTACAAAATTGACAAAAATTGTCAAAAAAACCTCTGCTACAACAATTGTTATCGACAACAGATGTTTTTATGGATACTATAAAGGAAGTTGATTATAATAAAAAAATATGGGTGGCTTGAGGTGTTAGCGGATGATTACAAATCGATGCGTTTGTAGAAGGCACAAGCACTGATGCGTACATACACCTACATCAACGGTGTTGTCCACTTCACTTCAAGCACTCGGGCGGTGAAATATGAAAGCACATGGGTAGTAAAATATTTAAGCACCACGACATTTGTCTTATAAGCACCGGGGCTTTAACATCAAAATTCACCGGGAGAGTTAAAAATAATTAAGCACCAGGTCTTTCTGGATAGAACGCACCAGTGCGTTATTGATAAGAAGGCCCCGATGATGTATAAAATAATATGCACCGGTGCGTTACAAGGAAAAACGCCCCAGTGCATTAAAAATCGAAAGCATCGGTGCTTTTTGGTAACAAACAAGCCCCAATGCTTATCAATAACACAATAGCGTCATTGTGGATCAATACCACATACGCATCAGTGCTTCGTATAATATTAATGCATCGATGGCCAAAATTTTAATATAATTTTGTGGTATTAAATTAATATTGAAACCAATGCTAATTGATTACATAAAAACACCGGTGTGAATTTCATATGAAACGCACTGATGAGTTTTAATATTAAACGCGTCGATGAGATTAATAATTAAAATACACTGAGAAACATCGACCTGTGATAGTGCAATTATTTTTATTTTTTAATTCCATTTTTATCAAAAAAATTGCATATATCTTATATTTTGATTAGTGAATTTGGATATGATGTTTGGATTAATTTGTTATATCATAAGATTTTGCATCTCTTCATTATAATATTTAGTCATCCTTATATTTAATCAACGATGTAACAATTCACAACGACATTGGACAACACAATAAAATAAATTAAGACATATATTATTATATGAATAAGAGGGTCTTTTTCATACAAAATGGGACACTTATTGGTAATCCATTGTCTTTCAATTGGGACACTATGTTCATTACATTAAACAAAAATGTGTGATTTTCACAGACAATTATTTAAAAAAAATACAATTGCAGCTTGCATTGATATCCAAATATATTGGTCATCATTCTTCACTAGAACCATTGTTAGTGCTCGAGTTACTTCCACGCCTTGGGTTATTTTGCTGAATGTTTGGTTGATTGTCTCGATTGTTTTGTTCTTCTTGAAGTTCCATCTACAAACATAAAAATAAACTGTAACGAGTCTATCTACATTGGCGAGAATAGTGAAAATTGAAATAAATAATATACATGAATGTAAATTGAAAAGTGAAGTACCTCCAAAGCAAGAAGTGACTCATGAATCATACACATATGTTCAAAATCAAATCTCATGCCTTGTTTTAACAATTCTTCTATTGGCTCAGTTCCATACTTTGTTTCCTACAAGTTTTATACCCAATAATAAATCATAGATTTAATATAAAGTATTATTTTTGTTTCATTAGTTATAAAATGGTGGAAGTAAAACAACATAGATTATACTTACAAATTCTACAATTAATTTTTGATATGCCAACATATACTCACAACTCTTAATTAACCCAATGTCAATCAATTTTTCTGATGGCTCTTCTTTGTATGTTAGCACCTGTTTGAAGACATTCAAAGATGGTTGTTGTAAAACAACTGAAAATATACAAAAAAAAACCTTCGGTTGTTATAAGGAAATGACAATTACTCACAACCTCGGATGGGGTGACACGTAGCACAGGGGAGGCCACACAGTCCCCATGCAAATCAAGACATAAATATGGCTGACCTCCACCCCAAGTCTCATTCTCAAATGGAGGATGACCATAAACGCACACAGGGGACGGAGGGATAGTTGCCCCGTGCAGGTTTAATGGCGCCCTCACTAAGTAATGGCAAGGGGATGATGACAGGTACAGGAGGAGGCTGCGTGGTCTTATCAACCCCTCAGATATTACTCTAGGTTGGCCATGGCATTCTTTACTTGGTTTCTTTTCTCTGTCGAGGCTCCGCTTCGCTCAACAATTTAGCTCTGGGCCTCTCAGACTTCTCTGGCCTCATTCTCAGAGCTCTCTGGCCTCCAGGCTTCGTCATACCACGTGAGAGAGGGAAACCCAGGAGGGGATCCTCTTGGTACTTTTATGTTGCAAGGAAGAGGTGTCTGCACGAATTGGAGAATGCTTCCTCAATAGATCAAAAGCAACAAATCAAGATGTTGACGATGCCTCCAATGGACTACGTGGAGGAGGAATTTCTAGAGGAACCAATTCAGGTTCCACCAGAATTTGTACTCTACATGGTCCCAGATACCTAGGATATTCCCAGCACCAACACAATAGCAATGGATACAAAGACAACCATGGAGGGTGCCACTTGCATAGTACAAGAGGAAATCTCCCCGAAGGCCAACCCAACTGGTCCCCCATTGCCAAACCCAGACATGGTATGCGACTAGAGTCCACCAAGTCTCTTCACTCCAGAGCACTTGGAGCTCATCTTTGAGATGAGCAGATGGATGATGGAGCAACTCTATTGACATACCCTTATTAGCAACATACTCGACATGTTGTTCTATGCCTTCTCGAACGCGCCTGTGAAAGAGAGGTGCCCTACCTACGGGCAACCCTTTGCACTCACACCTAGCGACATCGCTCCTCATAGAAAATCCTTGGATGACAGGTTCCATTGTTCAAACAACCCTCTTAATGTTTAAGGTTCCTCAACTGTCTGTGCCTCACTTGCATGGAAATGGGGTTTTTATCTTGTCTTCCTACTTAGGATTTCTATTTAGTTTGAATTTTCAGTTTTTGAATGCATGTCCAGACATAACTGCTAACACTATCAGCTTCCACTTGCTCTGGTTTCCAACTGTATGGCGGAGCAAGTGGCGGTTTCTACTTTCAGCCATAAGTATAACCGGTTGCCACCTGTTTTGGTTTCCGGTAGTTTGGTGGAACAAGTGGCAGTTTCTACTTTTAGCCATAAGTATAACCGGTTGCCACCTGTTTCGGTTTCTGGTAGTTTGGCGGAACAAGTGGCAAGCCTGTGAAACTGTTATTTTTTGTATAGTGACAATGAATTAATCAAGCAATACAAATTTTTATTTACAAAAAAAAAATAACAATTACTCACAAACTTTGTTATCAACCCTTTTCTTCCTTGTCGTCCAGTTTTATGTGCAGAATGAGTTCCATTTTCTTTTCTTTTTTGTAAGAGAATATTTGAAAATTAATATTTAATGTATAATTAATAATTTGTACCTAATAGAAAAATTCAATGATTACATACATTTGAAGCACATTGTTCTTGAGATAGTTCCTCCTGCGATGCAATTATGTCCAATTCTTTGACCATCTCCTTGTACACTTTTTTGGACATTCCTGCTATCATATTTCAGATATCAGCTCATTGGTCCTCTAGGATTTTCATAATTTTCCTGAAAAAATAACATGACAATAATTTTTTTTTATATTATTATATGAAAACTAAATATCACAAAATTGATGTATTAATAAATGAATACTTTGTAATATATATATATATATATATATATATATATATATATATATATATATATATATATATATATATATATATATATATATATTCTAGAAAATTGTTTTTAGGAATATTACTTTTTGAATGTTTCTTTTTTGTTGTTGTATTTTTTTTCTATTGCAAGTCTAACATGTCTCATTGACCATTCCTCTAGAAATGCTTCTTGTAGTTAAAATATAACCTGGTTTTTGGAATCGTTGGATTGATTTCTATATCATAAGTGGAAAGTATGTCTATACGTTCATTCCACTATATCCTTCATAGCTATGTAAAAGTTCTCCCCCCTTTGATTAATCTCCAACACCACTCTAGATGAGCTAAGGACCAATTCATCATCATTTACATCTTCTATATTAATTAATTTTGTTTTGTTATGATGACGTTTTGTTCCCTCGTTGTTGGTCCCTGTAGAACATTAAACATATGTGAATTAATAGATTGTTTGAAACATGTCATGTAATATTCCTAAGTATATTATTATGAAAATTAAAAAAAAAAAAACATATTGAATAGTATTTTTTCATTCACCTAATTCATCCCTCTGTAATTTTTCCATCAAGCTTTTACGCTCTTCTGAACTTAGATAAAAATAATGTTACCGAGCTTCCTCATTTTGTGGCCCTGCATGACACACACTAACCAATACATATTAGTTAAACTTAATATAGTTCAACCATATTAATTTTGTATAGAGTTTACAAAGAACCCGCTTTTTTTGTTTTTTCAGACGTGTCATCATTATGTCGACCATAACTTTTCTTATTTTAACTCTTCTCACTCATATTTTTATCAATATACAACCTGTACCTTTCAATACAAAAATTATTAAATATATTTTATAAATAAATAAAATAATTTTCAGCGAAAAACAAATCGTTGTAACCGGTGCATTTTTTTATATACAAAGCATTGGTACATTTATTCCATAAAACACATCAGTGCGTTTATTACATCAAACACACTGGTGCGTTCCATACAACAACACACACCGAACAATTTAATTTCTTTTTTAAAATATTGTGAATTACAACAATGCGATATCTATAGAAGACATCACAAAGACTACAATAGAAAACAAAAACATAGCAAAAAAAATAAACATTCATTAAAAAAAACAATAGAAAAATTACACACCGATGAGAAGAAATATTTGAAAAATTAAAAAAAATATGTGAAAACATTTTTTGTGTTTTTTAGATGAGAACATCAACGATATTTTTTTTAAGCACCATATTTTTTATTTTTATTTTTAAATCTAGCTTAATCGGTGCATTCCTTATACATAAACACACCAATGCATTTCTGTCAAAAAGGCGCATCGGAAAAGCAGAAAATGTTTTAAAAAAAAACCGTCAAATCATAAATCATTTAAAAAAAAATGGCAGAGGGCTGACTGCGTTTGGGATCCGATGCAATAAGTGGTCCCTTTGCATCACATGCCAAACACTTATATATAGAAAAAAAAATCATTAGATCTAAAATACTTAAAACAAAAAGCCCTAATTCTGAAGTGATAGGGGGAGTTAAACCCTAGGGTGAAATTTTGCATTCACGTAAGCAAATAAAAAAAGGGTTTAAGATATGTATGAATTATTTTTTTATTTTTATCCTAATGTAGGGTTTTGAGTGAATCACCATACCCTTCAAATCCTATTTTTCTAAATATTTTTGTTGTTCCAAAGTATTCTTCTGCTCCACAGTGCTCCCCGACATGTCTCTCTTCCAAATCTGTCGTCTGTAAATTTTGACAAAATAATGAAAATATTGAATACCTTCTTAGTATTAAAAAAACTTTATGAAAAGGGTTTAGAGTGAATCACCATAGCCTTCAAATTCTCATATTCTAAATAATACCGTGGTTCCAAAGTATTATGCTCCTCTGTATGTCTCTCTTGCAACTCTCTCCACTGCAAAATTTTGCAAAATAATGAAATAATGAATAGCTTTATAGTATTTAAATGACTTTATGAAATTCGATTCACGCTCTTTTTTTAATTGTTTAAAAAAATTGCATTTTTTTAATAACTTTTTCGGCACGACAGTTCGTTTATGTAAGACGCATCGGTGCGTCCATATTACATTATGCAATGGTGCGTCCATATTATCTGACGCACCAGAGACATATAATTATGGTTGATTTTTCAACACACCGGTGCGTTTGTGGTTTATAAGCGCACTAGGATGCATTTAAAGTTATTTGAACTTTTATTTGCACATAAAATAGTATATTCATCTCAAATTACCGTTTAGGATGAATTCACATGATTTGCAATACTTTAGTATACAATTTACGTTTTATGTCGCCTTATTCTTAAAAAATGGTTTCAAAACTATATTCAAACTCAGATTGTGGTATGGTCCTCGAAATTTATTTTAGACATGTACATGAAAATTTGTTGCTAATTTTGCTGAAATGGAGGGAGAAAATCTTATTATATGATCAAATGGCCAATTCTTCAAATTCCAGCCCATTCCTTATTGTTCAAAGTCCATCGCAGAGTTCTCCCTTTCCATTTCTAGTATGTTTAACTTATTTTATTTATGACTCAATTATCTCACTGGATTTTTTTTTATCCATATCCAAATTTTCAGGATCCTAACTCAGAATCAAGTTCAGATGCAGAAAATATTCCAGTACCGGTTCAAAAATGTCGGAATGTCTTATCAGGAGAAACATACCACAAGAAGTTGTTAGATGAAAATGGACAACCACTTTACCCTGCCAATTGTGACATTCCATCTTCCAACCACAATCCTTGGTCGA
The DNA here is from genome assembly GCA_009831015.1 of Picea engelmannii. NCBI lineage: Eukaryota > Viridiplantae > Streptophyta > Pinopsida > Pinales > Pinaceae > Picea > Picea engelmannii. The sequence continues at coordinate 1,127,643 of ML784213.1, read as the reverse complement.
CGATGGTAATAATTGTTTGGTATAATGTAATTTGAACAAAAAAATTATTGCATTGTGCTTACTAATATAATCGATGTAGTAATGTTCAATATTTTTGAAATTATAATTCTTCTGATAATGAGCAACCTACCTAACATCTTCTGTTGCACCCCACAACAATGTTAACCCGAGAGAAGGCTTCAATGAGAGCACAACTCAGAGAGGAAGCGTACCAAGAATGGTTGAATCAACCACCTATTCAATTCCCACTATGTCCAGATTCACCAATTAGGAATGACTGCATCAATAGTAGTTCTTCAGAAGTTGGCAATGGAGACAATAAAAAAGAGGTTGGTATGGATGATTACTTACGAGATACTATTTCCATGGAGACAATGTTGTTAGACGCATTCCAAAATGATGATCTAGGGGATGATGCTCATATCAATGATACCATTTTCGAAAGCTTAAAATCTGCTTCCACCACCCCTATCTTTGGACCTATTTCCCTGCCAAAGTCTACCCAGCTTGGGACAACAATGTTACTTTACAATGTGAAATCAAAGTTTGACATGCCAAATGCATGTTTCTCGACAATATTGAGGTAATTGACCAACAAGTGCCTTATATTAATTTTGCGAAGTCTTGTCACAGTACAATCACCATTAGAAATGGTTGTTTTTATAAACGTTAAATGACCATGTACATTAATTCTATTTCCCACTAACTGCAAGATATTCAAAGATAAGGTTCTTCCTAGTGATAATGTTTTTCCTCGTAGTTGCAAAGAGACAAAGTAGTTGTTGAAAATGTTGGGTGTTGAGTATATATCATGTCATGCATGTTCTAACGATTGTACTCTATATAGAGGAGAATATGAAGACAAAGAGATATGTCTGAAATGTGGGCATGACAGGTACCATAAATCAAATAAAAATGGTAAATCGCATGGTCCTCCTCATAAGATATTGAGGCACATGCCTAAAATCCCAAGGATTCAAAGGCTCTTTCATTGCAAATAATTAGCTATGTTGCAGGGATGGCATGCCTCACACAAAAGTAAGTTGGGAGTTATGTGAATCCCAATAGATTCAATAGCCATGACTCATATAGAGAATACATGGCCTAAAAAATTCAGATATGAAGTATGAAGTCTATGGCTTAGTATAGAAATGGATGGCGTGAACCCATATTCCCTCCAAAACACCAACTATTTTGTTTGGCATGTAGTAGTGACCAATAACAATATCCCCCCATGGTTGTCCATGAAGAATGAACATCTTATGTTGGCTCTTATAGTCCCTGGTAGAAGACAAGTGAAGAATATGGATGTCTACCTACAACCATTGGTAGATGAATTGAAGGAATTATGGGAAGTGATACATGTCTATGATGTATCAAGACCCATTGCAACAGAGAGGAGTTTTACATTGTATGGAATATGTGCTTAAACCACACATGATTATCTAGGCTTAGGAGATTGCTCTGGTAAATAACATGTTTATTGGATTTTTTTAATATGTAACAATATTTATTTGCATATTTTATTCGCTGTGATTGACATTCTATTCTTAAACGCTAACGTGTTATGTATACAGTAATTTCGCAGGTCTTGTAACTAAAGGATATCATGGATGCAAAATGTTGTGGACCTTCTTTGAAGGCTAGGTGGTCCAACCATCTACGAAATCTAGTGTACGACTGCTCAAGGATATTCCTCCTAGAAGAAAACCCTTATAGAAGAGCAACATCCACTTTCAATGGTAAACCATAGAGAATCCAAATGCCTGGAATAATGACACCAACATAATGGATTAGAGTATATGAGAGAGAGAAGGAGAAGGAGATTACGGAAATGTTCAATTCAAATGGGGAGCCTATGTTCGATGATCATGCATTCTTCGACACCTATGTTGAGAAATTTCTCATTGAGATGAAAAGGAAATCTATCTTTTATGAGCTCCCCTATTGGGAGCATCTTAAGATTGCCCACTTACTAGATCCCATGCATATATTTAAAAATGTTTCATCTTCTTTATGGAGGAACATATCATCGAAAGAAAGTGACACATTGGCTGTGAGGAGAGATCACATTTCTTCAAAAACAAAATAGAAACATTGGCCAAGATAAGAAAGTAGAGGAGAGGCAGCTCCCTCTTGGTCTTTCAAAGAAGGTGATGTCCCATGGATTTTGAAGAAAGAATATCTTTATTTGGCAAAGGAATTTTTATTGGGTGTGGAGGTGCTTTATTTATATGGGTCTTCCCTACAACGTTGTTTCACTATGCGTCAAGACAATTTGTCTGGGCTGAAATCACATGACCATTTGAACCTTCTAAATGTACGATATATGTCAAAAACATGATTTTATTATTTGTAATTTTTATTTTTATGCCATGGGATAAATCAAGTTTTTTTTTATTTTTTATGTATTTAATTTGTAGTGTCATTACCCCATGCCCATGCGTAGTGTGTGAATCATGACTTACCCCATGACCTAAGGCGTGCCATATCTAAATTATCTACATTTGTACGTTGGATCACATCAAAGGAGATTCATATGGCTACCACTTTATGGTGGCGTAAAGAGATAACTGAGATTGTTTGTATGTTTGATAAGTAACTACCACCAAGTTTCATGAACTTGTAGGTTCATCTTCTAATTCACCTAGTAGATGAGGTTGAATTAGTCAGGGTGGTCTCTTGTCGTTGGATTTTTTTTTTTGGAGAAGTACATGAAGAAATTGAAAGGATTTGTTCGTCAAAGGGAAAAATCTGAGGGTTCTATGGCAGAGGGGTACATAGCATATGAGTCTTTCTATTTTTCCAATGAGTACATCAAGAAGATTGACAACACACCAGATGCAGTGATTTGGGACGGCGAAAGGGATGAAGACAAAAGAGAAGGGGAGCTTCTCCAAACGAATGGAAAATGACGTTTGATAAATAGTAAGTGACTTATCGTTTGCTAAATTTCTACACAATAACTATTCACACTAAACTTCATAATGTATATTTTCATGATCTCATATGTACTATATGTTGGTTTGATTTCATGAATACATCAACGAATTCATAAATTGATGCAATCAATAAATTCATTCTTTACATTTCAGAGGCAACACAACCGTGAGTCACATTGTACGAATAGAAGAGGAGGAAATGGGAAAGTGACATGAAAGAATTCAGACAGTTGATATATGTCAATGATATGCCCCAAAAATTGGGTTGCTAACCAAGTCAGAGAGAAATATGGTGCACCCGTTCGTTACCCGCGTGAAGAAGAGGATGCACTAAACATAGGGATTGGTTGCAATAACTCGGTAATAATATTTTTGTGTACATAATTTTTAACTTCGTAATGTGCATTTGAATTGTAATTACAGCTATATTATTTTATATTTTAATGGTCGGGTTATTAGACGCATATTGACACTACGATTTGTTCATTTTTTTATAGGTACATTTGTTCCCATTTATGTGGGCATATGGACATCATTTTTGCACAGAGGATGTCGATGATGGACACATGACACAAGACTGTGGAGTGGAAGTCTAGTTCGACCAATCTAGTCTTGCTAGCCACCACGATCAAAACACCATACAGGGGAAATTAGGTTACCTCAGAAAGATACAAGAGATCATTCGAGTGGACTTCTCTTCTTTTCAATGTGTTATTTTTAGGTGCAAGTGGTGGGACATGTTTGATCGAAATAATGAAAAGGAAGATCGTGATAGTGGGATGATATGTATCAACTCTAAAAAGATGTGGGATGAAGCTAAGGAGCCTTATGTTTTCCCAAAACACTGCAACCAAGTGTTTTTTTACCCAGATGTGTTGAATAGGGATTGGTGGTTTGTATTAAGACACGACCCTAGATCAAAACATATTTTTGAGAACAACAATGTTATCATGCCAAGCGAGGAAGATAATGAGGGTGATGACAACAAAGAGTGATATGTACATGTTTTATTTAATCTTTTATACTGTTGTTGTATCTTTTTGTTGTATTCTTTATTTCGCTAATTATATTGTTTTTTATTCATCTTCTAACAGAGGAAATGTTAAGTTAATTATAACAAATCTTTAAACAATTTTAGCTGGTTAACAGTCAGTTTGATGCGTAATGTGTTTGTCTTTCAAATATTTGTGATTGCATGAAACATTTGTTATTTGAACATATTTATATGTCGTTACATATATTTAATTTTTTTTTTATCTTCTTTACATATTTCTAATTGTGAAATCCCGAAAAATGTTAACTGTCTAGTTGAATTTTTAATGGGATATGAAATTCTACTTTTTATGTTGATATAATTAGGTGTAATGATATGGTTGATATGCATGTTTAATAGTACAACATTTTTGAGGATATGTTAACATGATGATTCAAAAACTGAGTTTATGTTCATTTGTTTTTGTAGATTTAAAAGTAAGATTAACAAAAAATGTGGTTTACAATTAAAAAATTAAATTTATAACATGATTTTGTGATAATTTGGTTTTTAACTAAAGTAGTGTTTGTTAGTTTACATACTTTTATCATTGCTTTTGAAAATATTTATAAAATTATGCCCCCAATGTTGAGTAAAACCACAATTAATGAAGTGATATTTTAAAATTTGATAGCAATCAACTTACAAAATAATGACAAAAATAAAAATAGGAAGATTTGCATCCATAAAATTTTAAAGCCAATAGAATGGTTATCATTGGAGATCATTATAATAATAATTTTTAGTGTAGAAGATTCTATTAAAAAAGAGTAATTAGTACAATGAAAAATAATATTTATTCATATGTAATTTGTTTTTTGATTTTTTTTTAGCTAGAATGAATATGTATAATGAACTATCTATGCAAATATAGTTTCAATTTTATAATTATAGTTTCAACCATATTGAGCTTTGTAATTTATAAAAATAAACATGATGATGACAACCATCTTATAACAAACATAAACAACATCTAAAATACACATTTATATTTGCTAGATGGCATCATCTAATTATATATACCTTTAGCACATATAAACATCATTAATTAGCTAGCATGCATATCTAATAATTTAACAGGGCATCATCATTGTGATCACATCTAAGAAAAGACACACATTTTATAACATCATCATCACACACATATAACACAAATCATTTAACATACACATATATCAAGCGCATTTAACATTAAACATATTTAACATGACTTAAAAATGTACACATCAACATCAACATCAACATATAAATTAATTAAGTATATCATCATGATCAACAAGAAAAATGCACGTCCAATGACACTGTTATAACATACACATCTACAAATGACATTTGACATCCAAAACTAACATGACCTAACAATATACACATCAACATCAACATATAAATTAAGTACATCATCAACACGATCAATAGAAAAAAAAACCACACACACACACACACACACACACACACACACACACATATATATATATATATATATCATGGACAAGTCAAATAACTACTATAACATATCTGGTCTAGCCGATGGCATAATATGCATATCTAAAACATTATTGGAGGCTTGGTCTGTAGTGGAAGATGATGGATGATGAATAGGTCATGCCTACTCATCTAGGTGAGGTGAAAGAGGAGGATGAAGAATAGGTCCAACATGCTCATCTAGGTGAGGTGAAAAAGGAGGATGAGGAATATGTGCTGCCTCCTCATGATCTAGGTGGGGTGAAGGAGGATGAGGAGGATGTGGAGAAGGATGATCACAACCACCCTCATCAATCGATGGGGTACTGGATGAACGAGCCATACTGAAAGAAGAGTTGTGTCTATCATCGAGATACCTCCTCGTTGCTAGTAGCCTGATAGCTCTGACGATATGGCACATAAGAGTCATCAAATCATGCATCATCTCCCTCCAAATCTCCAAGAGCGTAGGATCTGTCATGATGTCTCACATCAGGGCAGGGTAGACTCCCACCCTAGTCAAAAGTGTAGAGAGTCGATTGCCCAATTCCAACATGAATCTGGTATCGGGCCTATAACACATGTTGCCGGGTATCTGCACCCGAGGACCCTAACCTGCCGCGACCTCATGCATCATATCCTCATCGTCATCTTCTAGGGGAGGAGGCACGTTCGAAATTAAAGTGCCAATATCTACAATATATATAGTACAAAAAAATAATTACATGATTAATTCATTAAACGATTTAATAAAACAAGTTAAAGAACTTGTTAGAATTAATTTTATTCTAATTAAGTAAGACAATAAAATAAAACTATATTAATTTAAACAAAACACTAATATTACCTCTATCATCTGGTGGTTCATATGTTGTGAAGAGGATGTTCAAACATCCTCACTAATCCAAACCCGCCTAAGGACACAACACCATGGAAAATGCGTGATCTGCCACACTGCCTAGTAGCCATAGTGCATTTGGCGCAATCCTAGCCGAAAACTCCGCCAAGCCCCACTTGGGCATCATCCCCCCCCACATTCACATCCACACATGAGTCCTCGGCCTAGGAAGGTGACGGATAAAAGTCAGCCTCGTCTTTGGAAACCTCTCAAAAAATAAGCAAAACAACTCAAAGGAAAATGGGAAGTTCAACCTTCCACGTATTATAGCCTGACATTTGTCAAGTGCCATACAAAAAAGTTGTAAAAAATGGTAGACCATATGATACACCATGGCCACTCTACCAATGAATCAACATAATACAAAAGAGGGCAACAAATCCACTGCCCATCACTGGTAAAATGGGCTATGGTAGTCACTAAGATTGAGAGGCACCTAACCTCCTCTGCATTGAAAGAGGCGATTTTTAGTTGTCCACTAGACACCTAAAAATTAGGTGGGGATAGTACCTCAACCCCAATATATCGTTGAGAGTGCATGAGATGACTATCAATGACAACACCTACTGGGACATCCGGGAAATGGGGAAAATCCTCCCCTATCCTAGATAGCGTAGTGATAAAGTAAATAACCTCCTTAATGGGATGGTACCACTGATCCAAACCCACACAGAAAGCCTGTCGATGGACATCCCATTGACGGATCAGATGCACCAACAACTAAGAGTGCACCTCAAGTGATGTAGCCTCCTCATAGTACTTAAGGAGGTCTACATCCCTCAAGAGAGCATGAGTCACTAGAGTAATAGGGCGAGGGTACAAATCCCTCTCCCTCTCCCTCGCCTCCAATTCCCATACAACATTGTACATGTCCACCCTCTACTCTTGTTGTTGTCATTGCTCTCTCTGCTCACGTATTTGCATGATTAACATATGAAATACATCAACCTCACTCATACATAAAACATAAAAAAAATCTATTGAATGGTAAATTTATCTATAAATACAGAAAAATAACTTCCTTCAAAAAATAAGATAATTGCATTAATGATGGCCAAAAAAACAGCCACGCACCGTCAGTGGTGCGCCCATAGATATTGTGAGCACCATGGCGGTGTGTTAGTGTAAACTAACGCACCAAACAAAATATGTTCTATTGTGTTATGCAGTGCGTTGGAAAACAATACCGCACCGGGGTGCTACACTACAACACATACACCTCGATGCATTACTTTTATCATACTCACCGGTTAAACCAAAAAACAAATTAAAATATTAAAGCAGGTAAACAATTATTTAAAATTAGCAAAAAAAGAGGTGCGTATACATTCACTACACGCACTGGTGCGTGTAACTATCATAGTCGCACTGTCAGATAAACTTTAACAAATTTTCAAGTATGGAACTTATTATGGTGCGTTCCGGTCGTTACTATTGCACCGCACACGACATCACAATGTTACATTTCTCGGCGGTGTGTTTGGTAAACATGAACGCCCCAGTGCACACATTTACCAATGCATTGTGTAAAAATATATCTGATAAGGGCGGTGCACTATGTACTTTAATGTCCTGGTGCGATATCTGTACCTTGACGCACCACCCCACCAATTATATGATTTCCTTCGGTGCGTTTATTTTTACCAACGCACCGCCAAGAAATGTAACAAGGTACGCAATGCACCTTGTAAATTTACAGGTTGCACCGTTCGCGATGTGAGTCGAGAGCCTTGAACGCACCGCACAGTTATTTATTTATTTTTATAGTTAAAATTTCACTCAATTTTAAATTTTAATTCGGTGAAAATTTAAGTTATGAAGAAACAAGGACATTACCTGTACATTTTGTCATCGGGGAGGCATGGTTGCGATGTACTAAAAAAACTTAAATTTGCCCACCATTTGGAAAAATTCGAAATTCACGCACTGAGTAACAAATGAAAGGAGCACAACAAGGAAAGCACCGATGTAAGGATACTTTAGATAGGAAAATGTTGCATTGGTGCTTTTGATCTCTACAACACTGCAAATGGTAAAAATGATTTTTACCATCAGTATTTTTTTTAATAAAACTCTATTATGGTGCGCCCGATGCACAACTGCATTGGACCATACATGTTTAATGAGTGCACTAGTTATATTAAACAAAAAACACATCCCTAGTGATGCAGGAGCATCTCTCCACGTCAGCCAGCCAGCCAGCCAGCCACGCCGAGCGTATGCATTCAAAGCTAAAGAGAGAGGCACAACCTCATTTGAATTTGAAATTGAATGTAATTAATGTTTTAAGCTGGTGAGGTGTAGAGCCCTGCCTTTGTGCAGGAATTAGGTAGATCGGCCTTTAATGTGTGTAATGGCTGAGATCTAGATCCAATAGCGGACTAGACAACCCATTCAATGTAATTGAATAGGGTAGGTAGATCTGGAGGGAAGTGCTCTAAGAGCCCCCTCAGGTAAAAGAGATTTCCAGATATCATTTTGGTAGTTAGATAAGGGAGAAGTGAGTTAGAGAGTTAGAGGTAGAGTTGAGGAGAGCCAGAGAGAGCTCGAGAACAACTTTGTAAATACAAGCATTTGCCATTTTAATATAATCAGAAGTAGTTTTTCCTGCACATGTTTTGTGTTGTATGGATGTCTGTGAGTGTTCTTCATATGTTGTGAATGTATGCTATGGTTGTACATTTGCAGGTTGTTTTGATTTCAGGTGAAGGTCTTTGATGATTCACACCAGGAGGGTGTGGCAGAACGCTACGAGTTCTGAGAGCCGTGCACAGAGGATGCACTTCTGAACACTGCGGGGTTCAGACAAAGGTGTGCTGAGGCACAAGAGCTGAAATCAACAACTCAGGAGGAAGACCTTTGAGGTTGTTGAACACCTCAGGAGGTAAGGCTGTGTGGGAGAAGACACAGTTGCAGATAGAATCTCTTAGGAGTTCTGTAAGGCTCTGCCAAGTGGGCATTGAGCACAGGTACAAGGTGCAGTTGGAAGAACTCTGCTAAGAGTTAGAAGAAGAAAACAAAATCATAGAGGATTCTGTGAAGCTCTGCCAGGTGGGCATTGAGCAGGTGCAAAGAGTGCATTGAAGAAGAAACTTTGTTGTGAGTTAAAAGGAAGTAGAATCACTGAGGATTCTAAGAGCTCTACTAGGAGGGCATCGAGCAAGTGCATAGGTGCACATGAAGACAAAATTGTTGAACATTCTGTAAAAGGGAAACTTTTCCAGGTGGGCATTGAGACTGTGTACAGGTAGGCACAGGAGAAGAGAACTCTTTGATTTCTGGAGCTAGAGGAAGTATCCACTGAGGGATCTTCACTGGGTTGCTGAACACCCAGAAAGACTCAGCAAGAGGTTGCTTGAGCAGGAAACCAAGAAGGCACTATATTCTCCATCTGTGGGAGAAGAAAGACAAAATCCCTTAGGGGTCTGAGTGGTTGCAGAAGCTCAGAAGAGATAGCACCAGCGTGTGCATGAGAAGGCTATGCAGAGGCGCAGAAGTCAAAAGAATCCTTTGAGGATTCAAAGGAAGAAAGCTCAGGAGGAGTAAGCGTTTCATATGTGTGGCGAGATTCAAAATTGGAGGAGTTCGCAGAGGAGAAAAGAAGCAAAGGTCGAGGCCTTTGGGGAATTTGAAGTTTCCTCCCAAGTCTGAGAAGAAAGCGCAGAAGCTCAGAAGGGGCAACGACAACCGTCGGATCGACGGAGAGAAGAAGATCTGGAACATTGGTTTATACGTCCAGTGTAAATTCTAACCTTGTACAATATCTACTACAAACTGATATTCAGAAAAGAACAGAAAAGATACAATGGCAAATACAAACATTACACAAAGATTTTTCACCTGGAAACCCAAACCGGGAAAACCAGCATAGCCTACAGAAGGAGGAGAGCAACAGCCGTCGGATCTCCCTCAGATACCCGTCAACCGTTGGATCAGGTGAAGGCGAGGAGAGTTTAAACTTAGAAGGAGCGTAGGAGAAAGGATCTGAACCGTCAGATCTTGAGCAGATACCCGTCAGCCGTCGGATCGAGCAGGAGCTGTACGAGGGTTACCATCGGGACTCCAACCATTGACAAATCGGGATTCTCGAGGGCAAGAATATCGAGGCACCTCAAGTCTCGAAACGTTGGGAAGATCTGGTCCGTCCGTTAGTGGAGACACGTGGCAGAGATTGAGCAATCGTCGGCATATCTGGCATCGAGAAATCAGAGTTCCCGAGGACAATAAAGTTGGGGCATCATAAGTATCGAAACCTCAGAGAAATCGGGACCGTCCATCAGAGGGGACACGTGGAAGAAATCGACGCCATCGGGAAAAGTCCCGACAAGGAAGTTGTTGATCAGTGTTTGGGCCATTGGGATATTGGGGATCCCGTAGACAAGTGGTTTTGGCATTTTGGAATCGTGAACCGCAAAACCCCGATGAGTGGGAGCCAGTTGTCAACATCTCATAAAGGTGGAAAGCTCCGTTGAGTGGGAGCTAGCTGTCAGCAGATTAGAGAAGGGGGAGAGCTCCGTTGTGTGGGGGCCAGCTGTCAGCCGGTCGGGATTCGAGGAGTCGAGAATCCCGCGGGTATATGCATTCAGGCATTGGAAACCCTGAAACCCCGACGAGGGGTAAGGTTGTGGTCACAGGGTAATGGTCACGTGGACTAGGGGCTGAGCCAGGAGGGCTAGCTGAAGTAAAAGCGCGTCGGGAATCGGAGGATCGTGGATCCAGGGGGCGATTGTATTTGGAAATTGGAAAGTTCGAAACCCCGACATAATTATATGGCTGCGGTCATATAGGAGAAGGTCACGTGGACGAGGATCTTAGCCTGGAGGGCTAACGGGGATTGGAGAGCATCAGGAAATTGAATCCCAAAACCTCGAAAGGAGGATATAAGGCTGTGGTCTTATTGGTGAGCAGTCATATGGACTAGGAGCCTAGCCAGGGAGGGGCTAAGTCCGAAAGGAGCTCATCGGTGATCGAGGATTGAAGAGTATAGGGACTCTCGACGACGGGGAACATGAAACCCCGAACCCCAAAATTGAGTCGGGGACAACCACGATAAAGTGCAGAAGACCGTGTGGAGGAAAGAAAGGACCCGTGGATCGGGTTTTAGCAGAGATTCCACGAAGGAATCCAAAGAGCCGCTCCGACTCAGAAGGTGATCTTTGAACGATCCTTAAGACTGGGAGGTTAGGCGCAGAGACCCTGCGGGGCAAGAGGAGCATCGCGCCATCAAGTGGTATCAGTGCTTGAATCTTGCTTGTATATTTCAGGCAAGAGAAGCAGGGAGATAAGAGAATACTCTGATACACATCAAGTGGTATCAGAGCCTGATTCTTGTCTGTATATTTCAGGCGGGAAGAGGTAGGAAGAGGTAAGGAGCACTCTGATACACGTCAAGTGGTATCAGAGAAGGAACTCCATTTTTATATTTCAAGCAGAGGAGAGAAGGTTGAAGAAGACAGAGCGCTGGCGACTTTGTGGTGATTGTTTGCAGGTAGGCAACAATCAAGAAGGTAGTCAGGGAGACTGTATTAAGATGAGGCTAGTAGAACTCTTAGTGCGGAGTGACAGCAACAGGTCTGCCAGGAAGGCAAACAGAGACAACAACATGGATACTGAAGGCCATAGGCATGCTGGGAGGAAGAGTCAAGCAGAGAAGCTTGCTGAATTAAAGGCAGATATAGAAAAGATTGCATTGAAGATGTAGCAGAAAGCCAAGACGAGATGGGTGTATGAATGGCCCATGAAAGAAGCCAAAAGCAAAATGGCCAGTCAAGGATTTGATGGTCAAGAGACAGTGGAGGCTGTTAACAGGACGGTGAGGTATGTGAACTGGAGACTGGGAGAAGTCTCGATGATTTTGAAAATGAATTGGGATTGGCTGAGGATCTCAAGCATTGCCAGGAGGGCAGAGAAGAAATTCCAAATTTCCAGGAGGGCAACGGGTTGAGATCGCTGCGGGGTCTCACGGATTGTCAGGAGGACAGCCAGGGAATTTCACATTGCCAGCTGGGAAATGGTATGAGGTCACTGCGAGATCTCGAAGACTTCCAGGAGGGTAGTGGAAGCATCTCAGATTGCCAGGAGGGAAGAGATGAGAATTCGAGACTATCTGAAGGTCTCATGGACTCAGAGGCAAGTCCAATTCAGCAAGGAGTGTTGATGAAGATGGGATCGGTTGATTTCATAGTCTGCCAGGGAAGCAGCGGAAACATCCCATATTGCCAGGTGGGCAGGGATGAGCAGGTGAGTTGGAATCAGCCAGAGGAGCTGACAGGGTAGATGAGACTGTCTGAGGGTCTCATAAATTCAGAGATGGATTTAGATTAGTGGATGCAACTGACAGAGGAGGAAGATATGAGAAATCTTCTAATGATTGGGGGAATTGGAATATTCCTACCATTTGCCCAGGAGGAGGCAAATGTCTGTGTTGCAGATGATGCGGCAACAACAAAAGAACAGTCACAGCTGACGATGACTGTCAGGGAAGAAGAAGAATTGGAGTAGGTGTTTGAGACTGCCCAAGCACAAGCAGAAGCGGACGAAGAGGAGAATGATCATTCAGAGGAATGTCTCAACATATTCAGCCAAGAAGATGAAGAAGCTGTAGCACTGAAGATGACAACAGAAGAAGGAAAGGAGAGTGAGCATTCTGAGGAATGGCTCAATGACTTCAGCTAAGAAGTTGAGGAAGCTGTAGCATTGAAGCTGACAGCCGAAGGAGCGGACGAAGAGGATGATGAGCATTCTGAGGAATAGCTCAATATTTTCAGCCAGGAAGCTGAAAAGACTGCAACAGGGGAGGTTGCAGAAGCAGAGGAAGAAGGGGCATACAACATTTGGTTTGCTGATCTGTGGGAACAGATAGAAGCCCTGGAAGAGAGGGTAAAAGTGCAGGGCGTGCACATCCAACAGGTGAAGTTGGAAATGGATGAAGGAGGCATGGGAGATCATGGTGATCTTCTCATGTGCCAAATTTTTTTGCAGCTGAGGAGACTGCATGAACAGAACTAGTCACTAGAGAAGCTGGACAAAGTGATCAAGGAGATCATGGAGCTGATGATCTGATCAGCAGACACTGCTAGCAAGGAAGGGCTGACCAGAATAGAAGCAGCAACAACAGCACAAAAGCAGCAGCAGCAGCAGGAGAATGGAGCAGATGGGAAGGTCCAGATATTTGTTTGGGATCCAAGAGGATTTCCAACCGCTTAGAGGGGAAGCGCATGAGCAGGATCTTATGATTTTGCAGCTAAGGAGTTTGATGCAGGAGCATCTCTCCCCGTCATCCAGCCAACCAACCAGCCACGCCTAGCGTATGCATTCAAAGCTAAAGAGAGAGGCGCAACCTCATTTGAATTTGAAATTGAATGTAATGAATGTTTTAAGGTGGTGAGCTGTAGAGCCATGCCTTTGTGCATGCATTAGGTAGATCACCCTTTAATGTGTGTAATGGATGAGATATAGATCCGATAGCGGACTAGACAACTCATTCAATGTAATTGAATAGGGTAGGTAGATCTAGAGGGAAGCACTCTAAGAGCCCCCCCAGGTAAAAGAGATTTTCAGATCTCATTTTGGTAGTTAGATAAGGGAGAAGTGAGTTAGAGAGTTAGAGGTAGAGTTGAGGAGAGCCATTTTAATATAATAAGAAGCAGTTTTTCCTGCACATGTTCTGTGTTGTATGGATGTCTGTGAGTGTTCTTCATATGTTGTGAATGTATGTTGTGGTTGTACATTTGCAGGTTGTTTTGATTTCAGGTGAAGGTCTTTGAGGCTTCACACCAAGAGGGTGTGGCAGAACGCTGCGAGTTCTGAGAGCCGTGCACATAGGATGCACTTCTAAACACTGCAGGGTTCAGACAAAGGCGTGCTGAGGCACAAGAGCTGAAATCAACAACTCAGGAGGAAGACCTTTGAGGTTGCTGAACACCTCAAGAGGCAAGGCTGTGTGGGAGAAGACACAATTGCAGATAGAATCTCTTAGGAGTTCTGTAAGGCTCTGCCAAGTGGGCATTGAGCATAGGCACAAGGTGCAGTTGGAAGAACTTTGTTAAGAGTTTGAAGAAGAAAACAAAATCATTGAGGATTCTGTGAAGCTCTGCCAGGTGGGCATTGAGCAGGTGCAAAGAGTGCATTGAAGAAGGAACTCTGCTATGAGTTCAAAGGAGGTAGAATCACTGAGGATTCTAAGAGCTCTGTCAGGAGGGCATCGAGCAAGTGCATAGGTGCACAGGAAGACAAAATTGTTGAACGTTCTGTAAAAGGGAAACTTTGCTAGATGGGCATTGAGACTGTGTACAGGTAGGCATAGGAGAAGAGAACTCTTTGATTTCTGGAGCTGGAGGAAGTATCCACTGAGGGATCTTCACTGGGTTGTTGAACACCCAGAAAGACTCAATAAGAGGTTGCTTGAGCAGGAAACCAGGAAGGCACTATATTCTCCATCTGTGGGAGAAGAAAGACAAAATCCCTTAGGGGTCTGAGTGGTTGCAGAAGCTCAGAAGAGATAGCACCAGCGTGTGCATGAGAAGGCTCTACAGAGGCGCAGAAGTCAAAAGAATCCTTTGAGGATTCGAAGGAAGAAATCTCAGGAGGATTTAGCGTTTCATATGTGTGGCGAGATTCAAAATTGGAGGAGTTCGCAGAGGAGAAAAGAAGCAAAGGTTGAGGCCTTTGGGGAATTTGAAGTTTCCTCCCAAGTCTGGGAAGAAAGCGCAGAAGCTTAGAAGGGGCAACGACAACCGTCGGATCGACAGAGAGAAGAAGATTTGGACTGTTGGTTTATACGTCCAGGAGGAGCTCAGGAGGAGTCTACAGAAGGAGGAGAGCGACAACTGTCGAATCTCCCTCAGATACCCGTCAACCGTTGGATCGAGTGAAGGCGAGGAGAGTTTAAGCTCAGGAGGAGCATAAGAGAAAGGATCTAAACCATCAGATCTTGAGCAGATACCCGTCAGCCATCAGGACTCCAACCATCGACAAATCGGGATTCTCGAGGGCAAGAAAATCGAGACACCTCAAGTCTCGAAACGCCGAGAAGATCTGGTCCATCCATTAGTGGAGACACGTGGCGGAGATCGAGCGATCGTCAACATATCCAGCATCAGGAAATCGGAGTTCACGAGGACAAGAAAGTTGGGGCATCATAAGTCTCGAAACCCCAGAGAAATCAGGACCGTCCATTAGAGGGGACGCGTGGAAGAAATCGGCGCCATCGGGAAAAGTGTCGACAAGGAAGTTGTTGATCGATGTTTGGGCCATCGGGATATCGAGGATCCCGTAGAAAAGTGGTTTTGGCATTTTGGAATCGCGAACCGCGAAACCCCGATGAGTGGGAGCCAGCTGTCAACATCTCAGAAAGGTGGAAAACTCCATTGAGTGGGAGCCAACTGTCAGCAGATTAGAGAAGGGGGAGAGCTCCGTAGTGTGGGGGCCAACTGTCAGCCGGTCGGGATTCGAGGAGTCGGGAATCCCACGAGTATATGCATTCAGGCATTGGAAACCCTGAAACCCCGACGAGGGGTAAGGTTGTGGTCACGGGGTAATGGTCACGTGGACCAGGGGTTGAGCCAGGAGGGCTAGCTGAAGTAAAAGCATGTCGGGAATCGGAGGATCGTGGATCCAGGGGGCGATTGTATTTGGACATTGGAAAGTCCGAAACCCCGACATAAGTATATGGTTGCGGTCATATAGGAGAAGGTCACGTGGACGAGGATCTTATCATGGAGGGCTAACGGGGATTGGAGAGCATCGGGAAATTGAATCCCAAAACCCCGAAAGGAGGATATAAGGCTGTGGTCTTATTGGTGAGAGGTCATATGGACTAGGAGCCTATCCAGGGAGGGGCTAAGGCCGAAAGGATCTCATTGGTGATCGGGGATTTAAGAGTACAGGGACTCTCAACGACGGGGAACACAAAACCCCGAACCCCGAAACTTAGTCAGGGACAACCACGGTAAAGTGCAGAAGGCTGTGTGGAGGAAAGAAAGGACCTATGGATCGGGTTTTAACAGAGATTCCATGGAGGAATCCAAAGAGCCGCTCCGACTTAGAAGGTGATCTTTAAACGATCCTTAAGACCGAGAGGTCAGGCGCAGAGATCCTGTGGGGAAAGAGGGGCGTCGCGCCATCACCTAGCACGGTGTGTGTGTTTTTGTGTGCGCATTGGTGTGTATAAGAGTCCATAGCGCACCGCCATACATTTTTTGAAAAACTACAATAGTGCGAAATTTTTTATTTAATAGATGCCCCAGTGTGCTTGGGTTTAAAGAGCGCACCACTTAAATTTGGAAATTAACCCTAACACGGTGCTCCATATCGGAGCACTAGTGCACATGATACAATGGAGTGCATGGGTATATATTTTTTGACACAATCCTACATTGCTACGTAAATATTTTTTATTTAACCATATGATGGTGCGCTCTACTAATAGCGCACCGGTGCTTCCATTGTTACGTTGCACACTGTAGATTTTTAAAAGAACTCTATTACGATGCGTCATTATTTCCGTAGTGCACCAGATAATATTGTTCTTTATTTGAAATAACCATGCTACGATGCACTATTTTTGAGGGCACCGGTGCACCTGTTGTAGAAAATGCACTAGTGTAAAAACAATCGCTAAAACCTCCACCCACTCACCTACGCTAGTATCATCCACTGTAAATGGATTTTTGGGATATTTTTATAGGGGTTTCTGTAAAAACCTCCACTAGAGGGTCTTTTCCATGTAGTGAGTTTTAGGTACTAATCTCTTGCATTGGAGAAATATAATCATTTCCTTGGTATACGTGAAATTACGAGATATTGAAATTGTCTTAGCTGGAATATTTTCTATGTGATTTAGGATTTCTAAGACCACTAAAGCATCTTGATAGGCCAAGGATATTTTGTTGTTGTTATAAATTAAGCTACAACCTTTATCATTGCAACAAATCACTTTTTAACACTTGTTTCACTCACTAATCTACCACTAAAGTTTTCTTTCAAGTTGTCATTGTTAAACTACTCGATATTGGCTAATTATTAGACAAGTTGTTTTCTGATTTTTAGGGGTAGATCTTGTTGTTGTAGAATATGTTTGTTACAGCCATAAGGTTGTCATAATATCTCTTCAATAACTACATTTAACAACCTTACATTGTTGCTAAAGTATTGTCTTATCTCACTTGAGTTATATTAGTCATTGCTAGCTTATCTCTTGTATCTTTAACTAGACTTTTAGTGACTTATTCAACAACTTTGATTATCATTTATGTGGTGATTTATATAATTGTTTACTTCTTCAATATAGAACAAGAAGATTCACTTGCTTTTCCATTGAATATCTTGCATTGTATCTCTTCAATTTGTCTTGTCTCGGTCAAGTCTAACACTTTGGTGCAGGTACTCAAGACCTTTGGAAACCTCCCTCAACTACAATACATCCTCCCAAGCCTCCCTTTGCTTCCATATTTGACCTATAGGGGGTTACCTTTCCACTACTCCACTTTCCATCTCATTTCCCCCTAGGGCCACGCGAGACTCCCCCCTTGTTTAGAATTTCTCCTTCACTAAAGCGAGGGGAGGATTTATCTAAGGTGATAGTGGGTAGACTCTGCCATAGTTATTTCCATATTGTGGATTGGATCAAGCTTTTCCAAACCTCCAATTTGTGTTATAATAGGGCCTATTAATAAAGCCTTTAATAAATCTTGGATCTCAGATGTGGGGTCCCTTTGGCCCTTTCCAAGGAAGAATCCACATCATTTGGCATGTGTAATGTGTTCCACTTGGTCTTGATGACATAATTCAGAAGGTGAAGGTAAAATTGTTAACTTTTCAGACCCCAACCCAGTTTCAGTCTCGCTGATTTTTCAACCAAAGTTAAATGATGAAACTCCAGTTTCAACACTGTTTCAGCATAGGTTACAACACTGTTTCAGCATATAAAAACTTAATAGAATATAAACTTCAGAACTGAAACATGAGGATTCTGAACATCGTTTTCAATGCAGAAATAAAATATCAGCAATATGCAAAACTCAGAAAATATAGACACAAAGATATTCGGTCTAACTTCGACCCTGGAAAAACCCACAAGGGGAACACCAGTGAGAGAGGGCTTTGTATTATTTATGAGCTTCTGAGAAATTCTTTTACAGCATATTCATCTTCATAAATTTACACAAAATTATCTAGACATTCATGTAGATTTGCTCCTCGATTTCTGAACCAGAAATCTGTACAACTGTACGGTTGTCCCAACAATTAATGCTGCACGGACTGTCTCGAAATTCGTGCCAAAAATATGCTAAGACTCAATTTCTGTGCCACTAAATGTTGTTCGACAACCTTGGAATGCATGCCAATACTCCCAGAAATTGCAGCTGCTATCTCTTTTCTTCAGCTCGACCTCTCTCTTGCTCTCTCTTGTTCTCTCAACAAGAATGCTTGAACTCCTCTTGTTCTCTCAACAAGAATGCTTCAACTACCCAAGAATGGGTGCGCCCTCTTGCCCAAGTCGACCTCATGAGGGAAGGTGAGGAGTTTTCTAATCTAATGGTTGAGATTAGATTAGATGGGTGGCTGAGATTTGGTGTCTCTTCACTCACCCTCACTTTAATCATAAAGTCACATTTTAATTTGCATCTCACAAATTAAATGACTAGGACCCACATTCGACACTTTCACCCCCTTAGGCGCCTAGGGAAGAGAAACACTTGCCTTGGTACTTTATTTTAATTAAAAAATTTAACAAAAATAACTTCAAGATTTCATATCTTTATCTCCAAAGCTTAGAATCAAGCATAGTGACAATCATTGGAAAGCTCTCGAGGAGTAGATTTGTCCTAGGATCTCATAATCAGTGATTGAGTTAATTTTAAGAAAGGTAAGTTGGAGGGAAATCGAAAGGATTTCGTATGCCCCACCAACCTAATGAGATTTAGGGGTCCGGTGTGTCACACACTTCTTCGCTTATGGGATTATTGATGTTAGCCTCCTCTTGTTTTATTATCTAGTGTTTGGGATATTCTACACTCGTGTTTATGTCATTATCCTCAACTATAGTTTTTTCTGTTGCATCCGTTTTGTTCGGTGTATCTTCCTTTGTCTCTGCTAATTTTTGGAAGTTGTTACTATTGGATGTAGATCCTTTCCTCTTTCCTCTTTCCCTTTGTCTTCCCCTATTCTCCATGGTCAACACATTACCTAATGTCCCACCTATGCTTTTCCATCACATTTCATCGCTAAGGATAACACCACAACATCATCAAATTTCAGAGTGTTTGAACCAGATACAGAGTTACTTACAACCATGACCAAGCCGTTCGAACTTTCCGACAATAAGCACAAGATTAGAAGAGCCCTAACCTCATCATAAAAGTTCACTCCTACATAAATGAGTTGATTAGTAACCATATTAAATTTATTTAAATAATTGAAAAGAGACCCACTTTTTGACATCTTCATATTAAATAATTGCTTCATTAAAAATACCTTGTTGGAGGCCCAGGGTTTTTCATATAGTGTAGCCAATGCCTTCATCGGATCCTTCGTTGTCTTTTCTTTTGAAATGTTGAAGGCCACCGATGCTGCCAGACACAATCATTTCGTTCCTAGTGCTTTTCTGTCAAGAACCTCCCATTCTTCGTCCTTCATATTCACTAGCCACTATAAATGTGTTAAACCTACACAAAATAGATCTAGCTAAACAATAATACACACATTTGCAGAGAGGATTGGAGAAAGAAGAAGAAGGAGAGAAAGAACGAAAGAATTCTCATTAACCATTGTGAATAATGAATAATTTACACATGATATACTTTGTATAACTCAATGAGTTCGATTGGAGGATGACTAATGTGCCATCATGGTGGTCTAGAGTGATCTGGACACACACCAACAGTTATGGGAGTGAAGTTCCACCTAGTCTAGTCTCTCAGGTAGTTACGGGAGTGAATTGCCACCTAGTTGAGTTAACTAGTCAACTAGTATTCAGTTAATTGACTAAACAAAGAGTAGCGAGGAGTTAACTCAGGGAATCAAGGCTAATGCGCCACTCTGGTGATGATACCAAGGCAAGGTCGAATTAGCATGGTGACGATCCCAATGTTGCATGGTGACAAAACCAATGCAACATCTAAACTCAACTCAACTAGTCAAACTGAAGTGTCAACTGAAAGAGAATATTCTCTAGGTGGAATATTCTCCCCTAAATTATAGGAGACTGGATAATGACTAATTATAACTAATAAAAAAGGAAAAAACTTAGGAAAAATAAATCCTAGGTGTGTGTGAAGTAACTCCAACCCCCCCCCTGAACATCACTATGGTGAAAATAAAGATTGAGTCCCAGAAACGAGGCCATGTTAGGTACCCAAGTACAAAAGATACACTGAAAATAAATTGAGGAAAGAGGGAAAACATCATGGGAAACCCCCCCCGTCAAGTTACAATGTATGTAAAAAGAAGAACTACAGTTGGTGGGCAACTGTGTCCTTCACTCCAAGATGACTTCGCAGAGAATGGAACTTCTGCTTAGTGAAGGTCTTGGTGAATATGTCTGCCCTCTGTTCTGCTAAAGGACAAAACTAAGTCGATGATCCCCTTGTGTACTAAGTCCCAAATGTAATGCGTGCAGATCTCGATGTGCTTCGTCTGGTGCCTCTGAACTGGATCTCTGCAGAACTCCAGAGTGCTCTGGTTGTCACACCAGATGACGATCGACCGATGAAACTGAATGCCCAACTTAGTGAGAAAATGTTGTAGCCACATAGCCCGAATGGTTATGTTAACTACCCCTCTATACTCTGCCTCGGCTGATGATAGAACAATGAGAACTTTCTTCTTGTTCGACCAACAGATAGGGCCAAAACCAAGATTGAGTGAGTAACTAGATGTGGAATGGCGATCAATTCTATCGCCAGCCCAGTCATAATCAACAAAACTGATGAGATATAATGTAGAGACTGCTACATAATGAATCCCAAAGGTGATGGTGCCCTGTACGTATCGAAGGATACGCCTTGCAACTTTCCAATGTAGCTCATGCAACTCCTGCATGAACCTGGAAACTGTTACAACTGCATATGAGAGGTCTGGTCTGGAGTGTGTGAGATACAACAAACTCCCCACTAGCTATCTGTACAGTGTGTTGTCAACCAGTGGAGTCTCCTCGCCATCCTCAAGTTTGAATCCTGATAGGAAAGGAGTCAGAGCAGACTTGCTGTTTGTCATGTGAAATGTCTCAAGGAGATCTCGTGCATACTTGGCCTGAGACAGTTTGATGCCTAATGCATCCTGATTGATTTGGAGTCCAAGGAAGAAGTGTAGCGGACCCATGTCCATCATCAAAATCCTATCATGTAGAATCCTCTTGACTGTAACAATCGCTAAAGTCGAGCACCCAATGATCAACAAATCATCAACATACAAAACTAAAAGTAGAAGTGAATCAACCGTCCTGAGCATGTAGACATTCGGGTTTGATTTACAACGTACAAAGTTCTGTGACAACATGTACGAATCCATCTTGGCATACCATGCCCTCGAAGCCTATTTGAGGCCATAAAGTGACTTCTTCAGTTGACATACCAAAGATGAGTCCTGCATAAATCCCTCAGGCTACTCCATGTATATCTCCTCAGAGAGATCACCGTGAAGAATTGCATTCTTGACATCCATCTGATGGACTTCCCATCCCTTGGCTGCCGTAATGGAAAGTTCCAATTGTATGGAATCCATCTTCGTTACTTGAGCGAAGGTCTCATCATAGTCAATAACATGAACCTGCTAAAATCCTTTGGCGACAAGCCTGGCTTTGTATTTGTTGATCTGTCCATTCGCTGCGCTCTTGGTCCTATAGACCCATTTGCATATGACAAGTTTCCTCCCAGAAGGAAGGGGAACCATATCCCAAGTCTGGTTCTCGAGGAGGGCTTTGTACTCCTCCTACATGGCGGATTCCCAAAAGGGATTTCCAACAACCTCGCCATAAGACTGTGGATCTGAAGACTGAACCATGAAAAGATGCATGGAGGGCAATGGTTCATTGGCAGTGAGTGCAACAAGAGGCTCCTAGAAATCAGTTCGAGTCCTCCTAGTAACGGTTGGATCACCAACGAGATCCCCTACAACCTGGAGAGTAGTCTGTGCCCACTTGGGCCTCTTCTCTGGCTCTACAACTGCACCTAGATGCTCTGACTATGCATCTGACTGTACTAAATCTGAATCTGAATCATCTGAGTCCTATGAATCAAAAGTCTCGTCTGAAGAAAAGTTGGCATGTGCTCTTCATATGAGACAAGTGGAAGAGTGAAGGTGTCTGCATGCAACTGCTGAGGTACATGCGAGACACTTTCCTTGAATTGGACACTACGCTCAATGATGAGTCGGTCCGAGGACAGATCAATAAGATGATATCCCTTCACACTGTTGGGGTATCCAACAAAAATGCACTC
The DNA here is from genome assembly GCA_009831015.1 of Picea engelmannii. NCBI lineage: Eukaryota > Viridiplantae > Streptophyta > Pinopsida > Pinales > Pinaceae > Picea > Picea engelmannii. The sequence continues at coordinate 1,104,870 of ML784213.1, read as the reverse complement.
AGTGCTCTGTGGATCAAGTGCCTTCCTCTTTTCAGAGGGAATCTGAGCCCATGCACGTGAACCAAAAATGAGAAAGTAGGCCACTTTCGGTTTGAGGCCGCTCTAAGCCTCGTAGGGGGTCTTATCCTTGACAGATCTATAAGGAGATCTGTTTTGGATGTATGTTTCACAATTAAGTTCTTCGACCCATAGTCTCTGTGCTAGTGACTTTGCATGCAACATGCAAGATTCCATCTCCTTTAGAGATCTGTTTTTCTGCTCAACAACTCCATTTTGCTATGGAGTATAGGGAACTGTGTGCTACAATTGGATCCCTGCCTCATGGAAAATATTATGGATCTCATGATTTACATACTCTCCCCCGTTATCAGTTCAGAAAACTTTGATCTTGTTTTCGGACTGTGTCTCTACCAAGGCTTTGAAATATTTGAGGTGTTGAAAGGCCTCAGATTTTTGCTTGAGAAAGTAGATCCATGTAAAACGTGAGAAATCATCAACAAAAATGAGAACAAACCTCACTTTGCTAATGGATGGATGCGGAAAAGGACCCATAAGGTCATTGTGGATCAGATCTAAAGGTGTAGAAGCTCGCTGAGACTTTCCTTTGTCAAATTTCTCTTGAGGGTGTTTTCCGAGAACACATCCCTCACATACTCCCTTGGAGAAATGGATGTTTGGTAGACCATCAACTAATATCTGCTTGCTAAGATGTTGCATGTATCTGAAATTCAAATGTCCAAACCTTTCGTGCCATATCCTACTACTTTCATCAGCATGAGTAAGCAGTAAAGTAGAATCAGGTTCAATGAATTCAGAAAATGTATACAATCTAGACTGATGATTTACCTCATCGGTTGCAACCCTGGAGTTGGTTTGCAGGTCATAGATGTTCACAGAATTTGGTGTGAAGATGAATTTCTTTCCGGTGTCGAAATTCGTCATCTAATACATGGGGAGAAGGTTGACAGAAATCTTGGGAACGTGCAACACATTCTCGAAGATTCCGTTGGTGAGTTCAATCCTTCCTTTGCCGATGACTTCGACAAAAGATTTGTTCCCCATCAGAATAGGAGGACCTTTGCATGCGTCCAAAGAAGAATATATTTCTTTTGAGGCATCCATGTGATGTGATGTTCCCGAATCAACGATCCAAGCATTAAGAGAGGAGTTGATGGCAATCAAGGCATGGCTAGAATTACCTTTCTTGGAATTCAGATCTTCTAGCTTCTTCTTCTTGGCACCCTCGGGGATGCGATCTCCAAGGTTGTTTTGCTAAAGTATTTGAGACATCAAATCTATTTGATTTTTCATGCATGCAGATTCCGAATGGAATCCTTTGTGACAGTATGTGCATATCTCTCCTTTTCTTCCCTTTTCTCCTTTGGATTTGGAGGCATCGGTGAAGGGTTTTGTGTACCCTTCCTTGTTCGGATGTGCATGAGCTTTCCGTTTATCTTTATCTTTAGATTTTTGATATTTGTGGCTGCCATCATGCATAGTGAGTGCTGTTTATGTTTGGACAACATCAGGAAGACATTCTCTAAAGATAATAATTACTAATATAATTATTAACTATAGCATATAATAAGTAAATAGTAATAACAAATAGTTGATGATTATTCAAGGGACGCATCCTTTCATGGATGGTCACCTTATGTTCCCTATATATATGGAACACTCATCATTGTAGTAACATATCAAATATCAATCATATCTTATATGAAGAAAAACAACATGGTATCAGAGTGGGACTAGGCCTTACTCCCTCATGGGAGGGCCTAGGAAAACAACAATGATGAGCTCCAGATTTGCTTGATTGAACTTGATCCATCTTATTCCATGCAAATATCTGGGATCAATGAATCCAAGAGCGAGGTTAGAGAGGAGGCCACAGATTAGTCCTATTAGAGACTAGATAATGACTAATTATAACTAATAAACAAGGAAAAACCTTAGGAAAAATAAATCCTAGGTGTGTGTGAAGTAACTCCAACAATTGCTTTGCTTTTCCACCCAACATTAGGAAGATATCCTTCTAATATATATAGTCTTCCATTTGAATCTTCCATAAATAGTAGTTTGGGCTGTTATATTTCTCAAACCTAAACTTTCAATCGTCCGCCATTGCTCCCACTCGAACCTAAACTTTCAATCTTCCACCATTACTCCCACTCGAACTAGGAACCCTCTTTTCCTGTGAATTACCTTTCACTCTGATACCAATTGTTAGAAAAAAAGGATCGCAGAGCAATAAAATAAAACATATGCAGAAATAAAACACAAAAGATACACAATACAATAGAAACACAAATATATGTGGTTCACCCAATGTGGCCTACATCCACCATATAAATTGCCAGTCCTTCCTTTATTATTATCTAGCAAATGAATGGATACAACCTACAACACATCCGTTGTAACTTCCTCTTCTTTTCTCACAATCTTCTCTCTCAGAATACAATATTCACTCACATATACCACCACAATATAATTCCCTCATACATAAAAGAGGGTTTCCTTCTAGGGAAAAAAACCCTAACACAAATTCTATCCTCAGATTTGCAACCTAATGATGAACGGTCAAGATTGACTATGAAATCACAATATTTTACAAGGCAATTTTCCCAAAATTTCTCTTTGGGGGCGCTGCCACCAAGTCCCCGCCGGGGGAGGGGCAAGCCCCCAACATCCCCCATTAGGAAATGGGATCCAGACATGCTTTAAAAAAGACCTCTAAATCGGGAATATAATCAAGCTCCACAACTAACAAGATAATAATCGATGTTGGGTATGCTTTGGTACATCTCCACCTACATTATGTTCATTTTCTCTTTCCTACCTTCAAATCATAATCATATTATGTTCTTCTTGGATTGCATGCCACATACATAAGACCGTACTAATGCTTTATCTTCTACATTTTATTGTGGGAAAGGTGTGTGTTACCTTTAAGAGATTATTAAAAGACCGTGTAAGTGTTGCGTTCACTCTTTATGCCATTTTTAGTTATCGATATGATGCAAATAATTACTTAAAACATCGTATCCATCATATATTAGAAGTGCACCTAAAGTGTTTTTGATATGGAATTATCCTTCTCTTTAACATAATAAAAAAAATTCATTCTTCTCCCAAAATTTAAATAATAATAATAATAATAATAATAATAATAAAAGGAAAAAAATCCATTTCTCTTTCTCATTTACTTAATTGCATGAGCCTCTGCTAATGTCTTTGTGTGTGTATATGGATGTAAATAGTTTATTTTTGGTAGAGAAGATACAAAGAAATTTGGAATATTATCATAAGGACATGTTTTTACCCCAACTTAATAGGATAACACCTTAAAGATGAAGCTAATAGATACATGATAACAATTTTTTAATTTGTAAGTAGTTTTATATTAATAGGGGTAAAATACAACAATATATAAAAAGCTCAAGAAATGGAGCATGAGAATAATTAAAGTACCATCAACCTGTGTATCTATAGGGATGCAAGACTGAAAAGAGACTATAAACCTTACAAACTTGCAGAGTGCCATTGGAACCATTAACATAGGAATAACTAGAAATTGTACCGATAATAGCATGCTCATCATAGTAATATAGCATGCCATAACATAACATAATACTAGACACAAGATATAAGGGGTACACATAGATTTCCTTACTACTAGATGACTAGTTCTCCAAAATTTCCCTTGTCATCTTTGCTTTTTTCTCTAGTGTGATGCTTTCTCTTGGGATAACTCATAGTTATGCTTGGAGAGATTATTATAAAGAGGTGTGAGGGTTAGCTCCGCATATGATGGAGGATCAGTGATTGGTCCTCTAAACTTCTTTTGGGCATCCATATTAGAGGTTGAAAAAGATCTAATGTGCCACATCATGTCTAAAGTTATTTGATAGAGGATGCACCTGCCTTGAGTGTTCTTCGACTCTTCCAATGGAAAATCAAAGGGATGGATGCTTTCCATCCCTTCGCCTTTGTCCTCTAGCTAGGCATCCTCCTCTAACTTAGCCACTTCCTTGTAGGATTCCTCCAAATGGTCATATTTGAAGGATGGATGTATGTGTCTATTTTGTGCTTCAAATTAAAGAGGAATATATTTTTCAAAGGCCACCTCCTTGGTGTCTTCACCACTGACTTCTTCACTATTTAAGATTGAAGGTTTCTTTATAAGGATGGATGCATGTGTCTATTGTGTGCTTCAAACTATGGAGGAATATCTTTCCGAAAGGCCACTGTTACACATTATTTTGGTCACTCTGATGATGACTCCACAGGCATATGTCCAGGGTTCCAAAACAATCTTTCACATGAGGAAAATGGCTAAGTTCTTCCCCTACAAGGCACATTTCTGGAATGACGCCACAGACTGACAGTATTACACTGTGTGGAAATCCTTGATTTCCGCAGGCTGCTCTATGCCTGGCCCGCGAGATTTCCACATGCTGCTATATAAGCAAGGTGCGACGATGTTTGAAGCTAAGAAAAGGAAGAAGTTTCACGAAGTTTCTAGAAGGAGAATCTTCTAGAATGTGAGGTGGCATCCATATGGTTGTGATCCTACTGGATTCTCTGATTTGGTGGGATCATCCTCATCCTAGTAACCACTTCACCTTCTCCTATATAATAATGGATTTATGATGGAAAAGGTTAAGCAAGGTCAAGTAAGATTGAGCAAATAATAGGCTGAAGACTGTGTGAAGAATCTTGATATAATTGATGCTCGAGGCCTCCATTTGTCCATCAAGCTTTGTGGACTATCTTCATGAAAATTTGGAGCAAGTGTATGTGTGTGTTGGAACAAAGGACCATCGAAAGGGAACTTGTGACATCAAGGAAATTTGGTTGTATCTTCCACTTTTACTTAATATGATACAATGGCATGTTTCTTTCCCATAAAATCATTAACATTTTATTACATGACTCCTTGATCACATGTTTAGGTTTCCATTGAATCTACAATTATTTCTTTCACTTTGGTTGGTTTGTGTCATTGCAGATCTGATCTCACAAGAGCACTAGAGCGAAGCAGGGACAACATAGATATAAGGAAGCGATATATAAAGGTATGTCGTATACTCCTTCTTTGGTGATAAATTCAATGGTAGCAACCTAGGGAAAGCGTCATGTCTTGTCTTGTTTTGTTCTAGATCCAGGTGGATCTAGGGAGATTAGTTTATGTCTGCATTCACCGATTTATCCAATAACAACCGCCTCCTTGATGTGTTCACCACTGAATTATTCACTATTTAAGACTAAAGGAACCCTTCTTCTATCTGAGGCAACTCACAAGCCTAAGACCCTCAAACCTCTTACCATGAAGAATGGAGAAAAATATTCATTTTTTTGCCTCTCTTGATGCTTCACGCCCTCCAATATTAGTATCGTGATGTGCCCATCCATGGATATGAGAGGGTGAGCCCAATTTTTAGCAAAGGAGAAGTCGAGATCCTCCAACAAGGTGAGCCAAGTAACACCAATTACCCCATAGAGAAAACAAGAAACAAGCAACATAATTGAAACTATGGCCAACACAATATAAATGGGAGCAAACAAAGAAGATCCATTTAAAGAACTCATATGATGAGCCTGCATGTAGAAAGAGAGGTTACATTTAACCTTAAGATGTTTATTCCAAACATAATTAACGTTGAGCTCACTATCCACCATGAAGAGCTTCGATTTTACCTACACCATTATTTCTTGTGAACAAGTCATTATACATTTATAATGGCGAATTAAACTGTATTTGGAGAGTGCTAGAACCACAAGTACATAGTGTTTTATACTAAAGAGCATGTGTTTCAACATTATCAAACTATGGCACCTATCTATTACCTCCTTTGCCAACTACCACCCTAACCTTAATCTATATATTAATATGAACTCAAATTGGGACAAATGGGAAAGGTTATTTTTGGGTAGATGGTTAAATTTTTGACAAATGGGAAAGGTTATTTTTGGGTAGATGGTTAAATTTTTTTGAATGTATGAAGGGAGCTGCAAGCTTTTTTTTGGTCTTCTAGTTTATTTAGGTTCCATAGATGATGGATATATTCATTTTTATTTAGGTTTCATAGATGATGGATATATTCATTTTATATAGGTTCACATATGATGCATGTTTTTATTATGGAAAAGTTTAGATTATTTAATATTATTTCAGAATTGCATCGTTGTATATAAATGTTATAATTTTGTCAAAAACAGGTGAAGACACATGTCATTCAATAAAATCCAGTGAGAGGTGACGAAGATTTCAGTGGCCCTTTTCATGTTATATGGATGTGGCAATGTATTTTAATAGTAAGATTTTCATGTTGTGAAGTTAGTGCTTTTTCTTTTGTTTGTTTTAACTATAATTTATTATAAGACATATAATGAAAAGTGCCCTTTTTCTCGACGCTAAAAACCTTAAAGACCTTTTCTGGGGTTGGAAAGAAAGACCTTAAAGACCCTTTTGACATTGTAAATAGAGGAGCACTATTTATACTATATGTGGCACTATATTTTTTATTAATATAAATTACAATATCTTAAAAACTTTTTAAGATTTAAAAACCTTTTTAACATTATAAGTAGATAAGCAATATTTCCACTAATATTTCCACTATATGTGATATTATATTTTTTACTAATATCAATTCCATTTTTTTAAAATAAATAATATTGAAAAATAATTAGAAAACAATTAAAAACTTGTAGAAATACAAAATGATTAAAAAAAAACAAAAAGAAAGATGAGGGGATCTAGAAACTTAGAAAATACAATCAAGTTGTCTCCCTCAAAACATTGAATAGAAAAAGTGAAAATAGAGAATGACATATGAAATGCATTGACATATGAAATGCATTGACATATGAAATATGAAATGCATGGGGTTGTATATGAAAATTTCATAGAAAAAAAATGTAAACACAAAATGATTTAAAATAAACAACAAGGAAAGATGAAGGGCTCTAGAAATTTAGCAAATTAATCAAGTTGTTTCCCTAAAAACATTGAATATAAAAAGTGAAAATAGAGAATGGCATATGAAATGTACATGGGAAATTTTATAGACAAAAAAATGTGCATTTATTAACACCCTTATCATTAGAGGAGGACATTTAAAACATTAGAATACATAATAGAGATATGATTATATAAGTAAAAAATATGACTACTGATAGATCAATTATTGATTAACTAATTTTGCAACAAATATTATATCACAGTAAAGTTCTAGTAAAGACATAGAAGCAAATAATTTTTTTTCCCGATCTACAACCTTAGTCCTCGTCGCTGCCTCTTTGCTCTCGTCCCTCATGGCTTCGGTGGTTCTAGATCTGGATCCCTCCCTGAACTTCCTCGATGAGGTTGTCACCTTCAAGGCGCTTGTGGGTTCGCTGATCCCTCCCCCTTTACGGCCCAGTTCCTCTAAGTATGTGAAAAAACTAGATCAGATCCCAGAAGTAGCAATCCCCTGCATTGCAACGAGAAGAAATGATCTCTCCTTTGCATCTAGAGAGCTTGTAGGCCAGTTCATGGGATTATGGCCTTCACCTCGGCAGATCGATCTTTGGATTGAGATAAACTGGCATCCCTTGGTCCAAGGACATATGAATCACTTTTTCTATGGTAAGGGATTCTATATCTTTTATTTTGAGCATAAATAAGATAGAGACCCCATCTTCAGAAATGGTCCTTACTTTTTCGGCTCGAGAGGGTGATACTTAAACCAATGGACCCCAGATTTTGACCCCAAAAATGACATCCCCTCAGCTGTGCCGGTTTGGGTGAGACTCCCCCATTTGACCTTTCATTGTTGGGGCAATGAAGTCTTAAAAAACATAGGCGATACCCTGGGAAACTTCATTAATAGGGCTGAACCTAAATCCAATCTGTACACTTGTGCTGGGATTTGCATGGAAGTAGATCTAGAAAAAGGGCTCCCGGAAGAAATCAAGTTAAAATTAGATGACTGGACCCATATTCAGAAATTAGGTTATGAGAAGCTCTTGTTCAGATGTAAGTCATGTCATGAATATGGTCATTTTGCAAAAAACTTCCCCAATAACAAACAATCTACAGAAGTCAATGCAGCTCAGTAGGAGGAAGGGTGGCAACAGGTTAGGAAGAAATCCAGTAATGGAAAAGGTTCATGCTCCTGACCTGGCTCCTTTGGTCCCATCCTTGAGTCCTCGTGTCAAAATTCTCCTCCCAAATCCCCACCCAAAAAATCCCCCTCCAACCCCTCCAATCTCTCCCCCCTTCAAATTCAAAATTCCTTTGAACCACTCGGTGAATCCTCTGCAAAGAAAACCCCCTCCCCCCCTTAGCGTCAAATCTGGGTCTGACCACCCTCTCTGCCCTAGCCATAGTCAGAATAACAAAAGAGTCAGATCAAGATGATCCTTCTAAGGAGGACACACAAGGGACATATCAAAAAGTTAATGAAGATCTCCACTCAAAATCACTTCACAATCAAGAAGAGGAAGAAGGAGAACTTCCACCAGAAAATCCAAGAAAATCAGGCCGAAGAAAAAACAAGGAAGTTAGAGACGAAACAACTTCAAAAGAAAAGGCACAAGGCAAGAAAAAATCTATAGAAAACTCCATGTACACCTCAACATGAAAAGGAGGTACTAAAGGATCGAACTACCCAATTCATGGCAGTCGGGCTTCCTCCACCCCCCGTCAATAAATTTTATCTTCTGGAATTGCAGGGGCTTCGGTAGCAAATCGAAAGCTAAATCTCTAAGAAATCTAAACAATATGGCCAACCCCTTGTTGGATTACTGGGAGGGGGGGTGAATCAGTAATAGCAAAATTATAATCCTTTTTCTTCAAATGTTATATCAATGTAGAATTATTATCAAATAATGAGTAGTAAGAAATAAACAATCACACACATACACAGTACACCAGTGTTTTACGTGGAAACCCAAATCGGGAGAAAACCACAGAATGCTTTTTCTTATATGTCTTGAAGAATTACATTCATTGGAAGCACCAACTTCC
>ML784213.1:1071077-1090079 GCA_009831015.1 Picea engelmannii | reverse complement strand
GGCTCCAACCCCCTAGTTTCTCAGGCTACAACTTGAGGGAAGCTCCAACTCCCCAATTCTCTGGCTACAACCAGAAGGAGGCTACAACCCCCAATGTTCTCCGGCTACAACCGGAAGGTGGCTACAACCACCTGTCCTTGCCCTGCCCTGTCACCCTGAAGTAGAAGTAGAATGATGGAACCACTGTCACAGTATCACTATGAGATATACCACTATAAACCTGTACCAATAAATCTGAACAATGCATCAACCATGCATCAACCTATACCTCAACCTGTAATCAACCTGTACCATAAACAAGTGCATCAACCATGCACCAACCTGTAATCAACCTGTACCGTAAACAAGTGCATCCAACCATGTAACAAGTATGTTCCAATCATGTGTCAACTACTCATCGACTATGACTCATCAATATGTACCAACATCATCAACTATACACCTCATGTATGTGCTCCAACTCATCAACTACTTGTCTCAACCATGTACTAAACATGTACCACAACCAAAATCCCTCATAAATTTCATCATCCAAATCTGATTTGTAGCTCTATAATAGACCTGGTGTATATGATCACATTCCTTCAAACCTTCCTTAACTTTAAAAACAAGAGAATAACATTTTCATCAAACTTTTCTTTAGTCTCACATGCCTAGTTTTGGATTAGTCAACAACCCTAACTTGAAGTAATCATAATTTTGAATATGTAATGTATAAAGATATGAAACTGATACACAATGTTCTTCAGTGTTTTTTGTGCAATTCCTCCAAGTTTCACTACTTGGAACCTCTCATAAAAGGAGTTATAGCAAAAATGGCATACCTTGCTGAATTCTGGCTTATTCTAGAGAGTGACCTTGTAGAGCATGCCCCACAAAAAATATTTGATGAAATGATATGAAAATCTTACACAACATACTAAATACAATACCCTAACCAACACATTTGGTCTCATTGAATTTTGATCTTTTAGGAAGAAGTTATGACGTTTTTACCCGAAACACCTGATTTTGACTAGTTTCAGGACTGGCCACAAACCCTATTTTCCACGGAGTGTAACTCTAAAAATACAATGACCCACAAGATGAATTGTTTTTCATAAATACTTGGATATGTTATTTCACTTTCATAGGAAGTTCACGGTCTGAATCATTATAGAAAAAAATTTATAGCCAAAATGGTGAGATGACCTGAAAATAACATACCTGAGAAAGCATCATCAAAATAATTTATCTTTCCTTGCATTTCAGCCTTCTTTTCTTCACCTTCACTTAGAATTCTGGTTTAGATATCCTTGGTTACCTCAAACACATATAGATATTCAATATTCTCAAGTGTTTTTCAAATGTGAGAGCCTTGCCTCTTATTTATACTCTCCAAGTAGCTTCCTTAAAAACATTTTCTAGGTCACTTGGCCCACTTTCCTTATTTTAGGGTTGGGTTCACTTCTAATTTCTCCATTAAATTTATTATTGAAATAATTTATTTTGTCTTCACTTTGAATTATAATACACTCATCACTTCACTTTATTATTTACCTTTTAAAATCTCTTAAACCACTTTGATTACTTTGACCTTTTGGGGCTTCTAGATGACATATGAGGGTCCTCCAACTTCGTAAGGCCATAAGTCTCAAACCGTGAGGAGTTATGTGACGTTCTACATACCACCAGAAATGACATGACATGTACTATCCATATAGAATAGTATTATATAAAAATATATCATAACGCATACCATTACCCATCAAACAAACTTGGGTTCATTACCCAAACCCGAGGTCTTCAACTTCTCATGGCCATAACTCTCTAACCGTGAGGAATTATGTGACGTTCCAAATACCACCAGAAATGAAATGACAAGAACTATCCATCTTGGATATTTTCCCTGACAAACTCACTTTCCTTTATCTCATTAGTCCACAATTAATCATGGGTTCTCTTACTCCACAAAGCATCTTCCTGTGAGGGCTTTCACCATAAGGGGACCACTTTGGAGTTCATCCATATTTACTTCTTATCAACAATGANAAAACAATAATGAGTCATATTTACATCAAACAATATTGGGTCCATTACCCAAACCTTTGTGATACGGGTCTTTCTTCAAGGGTTGACATCAATGACAACCAACCTTAATCAACACCCCTCAGTAATCCTCCTCCAGGAGACCAAAATGGAGGCATCAACTATTCTAGAAACAACAAAGAATTTTTTCAAAGATACAATTGGAGAAACTGTTAGCTCTCAAGGAGCCTCTAGCGGCATTGCAACCCTTTGGGATGAATAAATCTGGACTCTTGTGGTAACTCTAGAAACTCAAAATTGGCTTTTAACTGTTCTAGAAAACAAGGATAACAATAATAACATCTATGTAGTTAATGTCTACATTCCCAATTCCTACAAGGAAAAAATGGCTTGCTAGAGTTCTCTTTTAGAACTCAAAAATTCCATCGATTTCTCCTCTTGCATAATTGGGGGAGACTTCAACACCCACCTCAATTCAGGGGGAAAAAAGGAGGCAGTAAAGTCGGAGATCCATTCTCAGAAAATCTAACTAATCTCATCATAGATTGGGACATGCAAGATGTCAAACCACCCAAAGGAAAGTACACTTGGAACAATAGATGATCTGGCCTTAGTCATATAGCAGCCCGTCTAGATCGCTTCCTCATTATCTACAATTTCCTTGTTTCCTCCCATGTCATTTCCTCTCTTATCCTCCCGTCCACTATTTCTGATCATACACCAATCTCTCTCATCTTCAAAAATCCCCAAAACTTTGCCCCCCTCCCCTTTCGCTTCAAGCATCTCTGGATAGAAAACCCAACTGTCTCCCATATTGTTCAAAATGCGTGGATCACCCCCTTCTCTGGATCATCGAATTATATCTCGGAAAGCAAGCTCAAGTGGTCAAATTAACACTCAAATATTGGGTGAAAACTTTGTTTACCCCATCACATCAAGAAAAGCAAGAAAATATAGAGAAAATCATGAAAGTACAACTCTAGATAGAAGAAGATACGGTAATAGATGCGTTGCTGAATCAAGAAAAAGAAGCTCAACAACACCTTCAACACTCCTTGCACAGAGAGGAAGAACATTGGTGACTGAAATCCAGAAGTCTCTGGATAAAAGCGGGTGACTCAAACATTTCATTCTTCCATAAGAAAACACAAACTCGAAGGAAAAAAAACACAGTCACCTCCATTATCTCAAATATTGGGAAGCAACTCAATACCTTTGATCAAATTAAAGACAAGGCTTTCCACCATTTCAATAACTTATACCAACAATCTAGCATTGAAGAAACAAATGCAAACACTCTTGAAATGCTAGCCAACATCTCAAGTCTAGTGATGCAATCCCCCCTTCCCTCCTCGGGATCTACCGACCTCCTGGTCTTGGATCTTCAAACTCCTGAGCTGAATTGACTCTTCGGGCCTTCAATAGACCCCAAATGCTTAGTGAACAGGTCCCTTTAGTGTTACCTGTAGGGTCAAACTACCCATGACTCCGCTCTCTGACACTTTTGACAACACCAAACTTTGCGAGTGATAGCCCCACGCTAGACTCTTCCTCCTTGGAGACTATGAGCTATGACCGTGGACCAACCCCTATGCGATTTCGAGCTTCAGAGATATCACGATCTCTGGCTTCCGTTCTTTCTGAAGCACTTTCCTCTGAATTTCCAGATCTCTGCTGCGTGTCTCCTTGGATTTGATGACCCAACTATATTTCGGGTTTCACAACTTTGTGAAACTCCTGTTCAACTCACACACAAACCTCCGGACTTACGAATCCCATATTTCCTAATATACTGCCACATTTCCTTTTCACAATCAATGGTTTAGATTTCTTCAAGACTTCACGATTCTGCTCTTACAATACCTCCAAACTTCTCGAACCACTAAGTGCCAAAACGCTTTACAACCAACCTCCGCGTAATTCTCCCAGATCTGACGGTCTAGAATAATCTCGTCTCCCTCCGAAACAGATCTGGTTCATTGATTTTAGGAAGCCTTAAAGAGTTCTTCACTTTGAAGATTTCTCATTGCTCTTCCTCCTGAGCTTTCTCTTTCTTGATCTTCTTTGTTCCTTCGAAAACTTTTTTCGATGCTTAGTTGAATTTTTAGCCTATGCATGCCTTGCGACAGGTTCTCCTCCACAACTCAATTTCCTTGTAGACGTTTGTGCACACCTTGCGAATATTCTCCAACCACTTCTCTACGACTAAAGTCACGCTACTCCTCCAGAGCTTATGAGTCCAAGACTCTTTCACGCACTCATTGCGGACAAAATTCCTTCAATTTTGACCACTGAAGGATGATCTTGCACTCTTTGCAACCGTTCTTCCATGCTCGATTGTTCCTCCTGAACAATATGACTCTGAGCATAATTCCTCCTACATGCCAACTTCAACTACCCCAGCTGAAACTCTGAGTCAAAATAGACTTGGTCACGCACTCCTTACAGATGCCCATGCACTCTTTGAATACATAAGTTTCACGCTACCTCTTCTGAGCTTTGAGTCAAAACAGACTCGGTCACGCACACCTTGCAGACACTATGCACACCTTGAACTTGCTTATAGAAGATAAACAATTGAAACTTATTCAATCTTCAGAGAGACTCATAAATTCAATCATGTAAATACATTCATAAACCACAAGAACAAGAAATAACATAGAATTTCAAATAAACATAAGTTTACCATTCATTCATCTAGATAGACACAACAACACGATACATTTGGGACAATAATCCTCTGTTATATTCATTCAACAGTCAAAAACATGGGTTCATACACCGCTTTGACAACTCCTACATCAACCTATACAATAGATTCAACAACTCATCAACTATCAGCTATCAACAACCTCTTTTGGGAAACAATACAAAGATTTATACAAGAGGGCTCTTTGAGCCTTTCCCTCCAACTACTCTAGGGTATTCTATCGAATTAAAAGCATTCAACTACTTAATATTTATTACAATAAATACTCGAGTCAGATAGATAAGAGCGAAATCTCCAGATATGTACTGCAATCCACAATTATTAAAGAAAAATACATTTCTCCATCGATCACATACAATGGCTCAGCCTCCAAACATTAAAGATGTTCATGAATCAAAATATTTTCCAGATATTACATTAATATGCCAACTTTGGAATTCAAAATTTCTTCAAAATACATGTTAGTGCACCCAACTGTCCTCCACCTCACGCTTTGCTGGTGATGCTCCTGCATCATACTCCTCTGGCTGAAAAATTCATGGACTCTCATCCATGAGCTCCTGCATCAACCTTCCATGCTTTTGGATATCTGCTTCACTGACCCAACTGGAATCTTCTATCGGGTGTCCTTTCCACTTTACTAAATACTCAAAATACATTTTCCTTCAAGTCTTCTTACCAATCTGTCGATCCACGATCTTCTCCATCTGTCGCTTCTCTGCTATAGGCATATGCTTTTCCCACTGAATTTCCTTCTGGTACTCTGATCCTCTGGTTCCATCTTACCTGTAAGGATACAAATCTGCGATGTTGACTATGGGTTATATACCCACATCTTTTGGTAGTTCTATTTCATAAGCATTCTCACCAAATCTTCTCAGGATTTTGCACAGTCCTATTTTCTTCAGCTTTATCTTATTATATGTTCCTCTGGGGAACCTCTCCTTCCTAAGATGTGCTAGGACTTGATCTCTATTTTCAAATTGAAGTTTCCTCCTATGTTGATCAACTTTGTGCTTATATTCATTACTACTGCTCTACAACTGTTCCTTGATCTGATTATGGAGCTTCTACATTTCTGCAACGAAGTCTTCGACTCCAACACTCCTAAATTCATCCTACTCCATATCTCTCAACTCTGACACTCCCATTGTATTCATTCCATACACTATTTGAAACAAACTCCTTCTGGTACTTTTGTTTACTGAGGCATTATATGAAAACTTTGCTTGTGGTAGAATTTGATCCCACTAGCTATGATGTTCAGTGACCGAACTCCTCAGCAAATATCCTAAACTTTGATTCACCACTTCAGTCTGTCCATCTATTTGCGGGTGATATGCAGAACTAAAAGATAGTTCTATCCCTAGCTTCTTCCACAATGATCTCCAGAAATGACCAACACATTTGGTATCCTTGTCTGAGACAATACTCCGGGGCAACCCATGAAGTCTCACAATCTCCTTGAAAAACAAGTCAACAATGTGCATTGCATCAATGGTCTTCTGGCATGGGATAAAGTGTTCCATCTTCGAAAATATATCCACTACTACAAATATGGAATCAATTCCTCTTTGTGTCCTTGGCAATCCCAACAAAAAATCCATGCTTATTTCATCCCAAGGCCTCTCTGGAATAGGAAATGGTTGATACAATCCAGTGTTCTGTCTCTTCCCCTTTGCATACTGACAAATCTTACATCTGTTCACAAAATTATTTACTTCTGCCCTCATACCTGGCCAATAATACAAACCGTTCAACTGTGCAAACATTTTGTCATGGCCGAAATGTCTGGCTAGACCTCCACTATGTTTTTCCTTCAACAGGTTTTCCCTCATCGAGCATTTTGGTATGCACAACTAGCATCCTTTGAACAACAATCCATCTTGAATCAAATATTTGGCCCACTGGATTCTATCTCTAAGCACAGGATTTGTGCATGCTTCATATGCTTCTCTGAAATATGGATCATCACGATACATTTCCTTAAGGTGTTCAAACCCTAAGGTTTTCACTTGAAATTCTTGCAGAATCAAACTTCTCCTGCTCAATGCATTAGCAACCTTGTTAGCATTACCATAAATATGTTTAATAACAAAAGTAAAATTTTACATAAATTCTATCCACTTAGCATGTCTCTGGTTTAATTTTTCTTGTCTGGTTATGAATTGTAAAGCCTGATTATCGCTATACAAAACAAACTCCTTTGGTACAAGATAGTGCCTCCATTTCTTCAAGGCTTGGATTATGGCATAAAAATCTTTATCGTATGTGGAGTACTTTTTCTTAGTGTCATCCAGATTCTTGCTGAAATATGCAACATGTCTATTATCTTGGCTTAAGACCACTCCAATTGCAACTCCACTCGTGTCACATCTCACTTTAAACGTCTTCCCAAAATCTGGTAAAACTAGAATCGGTTGTTCTGTTATCTTCCCCTTCAATATATTGAAGCTCTTCTCAGCCTCTTCTGTCCATTTGAAAGACTTATGTTTTTTCTTCACTGTATCCATCATTTGTGCACTAATCCCACTAAAATTTCTAATGAACTTCTGATAAAAACTTGCTAATCCATGGAAGCTTCTCACCTTGAAGATATTCCTTGGTGATGGCCATTCTCTAATCGCTTTTACCTTTTCGGGATCCATCTTCAATTCATTCGAAGAGATCACAAAACTCAAATAAATGAGTTATGTCTTTAAAAAAGAGGATTTCTTTAAATTGATCAATAACTTCTCTCGCTGTAACTTCTTCATCACTAATGTTAAGTGCCTCAAATTCTCTTCCTCAGTTTTACTGAAGACCAATATATCATCTAGATATATGATTACAAACTTACCAATAAAATCCTTCAACACTTCATTCATCAGTCTCATAAAAGTACTCAGGGCATTTGTTAATCCAAACGACATAAAAAGCTATTCATACAATCCCTCATTTGTCTTGAATGTTTTTTTCCACTCATCACCTTCTCTCATTCTTATACGATGATATCCACTTTTCAAATCTATTTTTGAAAAATAGTTCGCTCCACTTAAACAATCCATTAAGTCATCCATCCTTGGTAATGGAAATCTGTACCTAATGGTGATCTTGTTTATGGCTCTTGAGTCTATACACATTCTCCATCCTCCATCTTTCTTTGGACTTAACACAATTGGTACTATGCATGGACTCAAGCTTTCCCTGACTAAACCTTTGTCTAACAGATCCTGAACTTGCCTCTTCACCTCCTCATTCTCTTGAGGTGTCAATCTGTACGCTGATTTGTTCGGCAGACTCACTCCTGGTATTAGATCAATATGATGGCTAACACTTCTGATAGGTGGCAATGAGCTCGACAACTCATCCACTATTATGTCAGCAAAATTCTCCAATAGCTCCTAACTTTCCTCAGGTAGATCCTCCATTGAAGTACTTGTAAGGATAACTTTCAATTTCCTCACTACAACAAACTGCATCTCCTGCTCCTTCCTTCCTTCATTAAGGAGTTCCTTCCCACTCATGAGAACTATGCTCGTGTTGACTTCTTCCTTCACTTTCTTCTCTTCTATTGACAACAACATGTGTGTCCTACCATTCTTCTCCAAAATATAGGTATTCTTTTTCCCATCATGAATGAAATTCCTATCATATTACTATGGTCTTCCCAACAAAACATGACATGCATCCATGAGAATCACATCACACATGATTTCATCTCTATATCCACCTATTTTAAATTCAGCAAGGCATTGTTTAGTTATTGTTACCAGGTAACATTTCTGCAACCACAAGACTTTATACGACGTCGGATGTGTAGTCCTCTCCAGTTCCAATTTCTCCACCATCTCTGTGGATACTAAGTTATTGGTGCTCCCACTATCAATTATTACCTTACAAACTCTATCCTTAGTCTTGCAAGATGTTCTGAACAAACTGTTCCTCTGCACTGGTTTTTCAATCTCTGGCTCTTGCTTCAAAAGAACCTTCTTCATAATCAAAGATCTTCCATATTCTGCACCTTCTTCCTCAACATATTGCTTCTGCGCTTTCGAAATGTGAGCTTTGCCTCCTTATTTATTTCTCTCGGGGCATTCCCAAGACATGTTCCCTATTTTTCAACAAGCATATGATCTTACTTCTCCTCCTCCTCTACCTCTTCCTCTTCCTCGAAGAAAATAATTCCTACCACCACTCTGTATCCCTTGACAACTTCCTCATCTTTCAGAGTGACTATGTGGTTTTTCCGTCTCTCATTTGGACTTCTACGTCTTGTCATGGGAAATTCCTTTGCCTCTATTCAAGGTTCTACCTCTACATCGCTGACTTTTCTTTCTAGCTAACTTCTCCTCTGCTTTCAGCGCGATTTGATAAGCGTCTTCCATGGTTCTAACTGTCATCATGCTGATCTCATCCTGTATTTCATATATTAGGTCGCTGATATACCTGGAAACTTTCTCCTTGTCTCTCTCTCTCTGTCCAACCTTGATGTTCAGTTTGTAGAACTGCTCTGTGTATTCTTTCACAGTCATTCCCTTCTGTCTCAGGTTTTGCAATCTCCTGAACAGGTCTATCTTGTAATCCTTGGGTATGAATTTATCCTTTAGCTTGTCTACCATTCTATCCCAACTATTAATCTTTTGTTTTCCTTTGCTCCTCCTATCATCCTGCATTTCATTCCACCATAGCGCTGCATGCCATTTAACCTGGTGACAACATGTTTCACCTTCTTCTCCTCATCGACATCTTCATAGTCGAAATACTTGTCCATTGCTCATATCCAATCAATTTTTTTTTAGTGTCTAAATTACCTTCATACATTGGGATGTCTATCTTTGCTCTAGCTCCCAATTTGACAACCGCTTTCAACAAGCGTTCTTCCGCAACATCCTCGGCTACAAATTCTTCAATTTCCACTTCTTCATTCTCTGCATCGCTGATGTCTCTAGTGTCAGGTGCTCTCCTTTGTGCCATTTCCATAGCATCCAACCTTGCTCTGATTTCTCTCATCTCCCTTTCCATAGCTTTATTTGCTACGGGTAGCTTTACACGTCTCCTAGGTGACATTGTGCTGATGTATTTGATACCACTTGATGATGTCAATCTACTCCTTTGTCTCCTTTCTCTATAGAAATCAATTCTATGCTCACTTTGATACCACTTGACTCAGCCCCCCCTTCCCTCCTGGGGATCTACTGATCTCCCAGTCTTGAATCTTCAAACTCTTGAGCCGAATTGACTCTTCAAACTCTTGAGTTGAATTGATTCTTTGGGACTTCAATATACACTGAATGCTCAACACACAGGTCCCTTTAGTGTTACCTGCAGGGTTGAACTACCCGTGACTCCACTCTCCGACACTCTTGGAAACACCAAACTTCGCGAGTGCTAGCTCACACTAGAATCTTCCTATTAAGTGACCACGAGCTATGACCATGGATCAACCCCTTCATGATTTTGGGCTTCGGAGATATCACGATCTCTCGCTTCCGTTCTTTTCGAAGCGCTTTCCTCCGAATTTTCGGATCTCTGCTACGTGTCTCCTTGGATTTGACCTCCCAACTATGTTTTGGGTTTCGCGACTTCGCGAAACTCCTGTTCACCTCACACACAAACCTCCAGACTTTCGACTCCCAGGTTTCCTAATCCGCTTCCATGTGTCCTCCTCACAACCAACGATGAATATTTCTTCGCGAATTCACAATTATGCTCTTACAATACCTCCAAACTTCCCGAACCACGAAGTGCCAAAACGCTTTATGGCCAACCTCTGCGTAATTCTCCCAGATCTGACGGTATGGAATAATCTCACCTCCCTATGAAATAGATCTGGTTCGTTGATTTTAGGAAGCCTTAAAGGGTTCTTCCCTTTCAATATTTCTCACTGCTCTTGCTCCTGAGCTTTCTCTTTCTCGATCTTCTTTTTTCCTCTGAACACTTTCTTCGATGCTTAGTCAAATTTTCAGCATGTGCATGCTTTGTGACAGGTTCTCCTCCACAACTCAATTTCCTTGCAGATGATTGCGCACACCTTGCGACTATTCTCCAACCACTTCTTTGTGACTAAAGTCATGCTACTCCTCCTGAAATTATGATTCTAAGACTCCGTCACACACTCCTTGCAGACAAACTTCTTTCAATTTTGACCACTGAAGGATGACCTTGCACTCCTTGCAACAGTTCTTCCATGCTCTATTGTTCCTCCTGAACAATATGAATCTGAGGGTAATTCCTCCTACATGCCAAATTCAACTTTCCCAGCTGAAACTTTGAGTCAAAATAGACTCGGTCACGCACTCCTTGCGGATGCCTATGCACTTTTTGCATACATAAGTTTCATGCTACCTCTTCTGAGCTTTGAGTCAAAATAGACTTGGTCACACACGCCTTGTGGACACTATGCACACCTTGCACTTTCTCATAGAAGAGAAACAATTTAAACTTATTCAATATTCACAGAGACTCATACATTCAACCATGTAAATGTGTTCATAAACCAAAAGAACAAGATATAACATAGAATTTCAAATAAATAGAAGTCTACCATTCATTCATCTAGATAGACACAACAACACAATACATTTGGGACAATACTCATCTGTTATATTCATTCAACAATCATATACATGGGTTCATACACCGCTTTTACAACTCCTACAACAACCTATACAATATATTCAACAACTCATCAACTATCAGCTATCAACACCCTCTTCTGGGCAACAATACAAAGCTTTATACAAGAGGGCTCTTCGAGTCTTTCCCTCCAACTACTCTAGGCTATCTTATTGAATTAAAAGCATTCAACTACTTAATATTTATTACAATAAATACTCGTGTTAGACAGATAAGAGCGAAAGCTCCAGATCTGTACTGCAATCCACAATTATTAAAGCAAAATACATTTCTCCATCGAGCACATACGATGGCTCAACCTCCAAACATTAAAGAGGTTCACAAATCAAAATATTTTCCAGATATTACATTAATATGCCAACTTTGGAATTCAAAATTTCTTCAAAATATGCTCTAGTGCGCCCAACTATCCTCCACCTCACGCTTTGCTGGCGATGCTCCTGCATCATCTAGTCTTTGAGAATGAAAACAATCAACTAGTCAAGTATATAATAGAAGAAGAAATAACAAAATCAACTTGGGGCATGGATCCTGACAAAGCTCCTGGACCTGATGGGTTTCCAAATTTTTTTTATCGATCCTTTTGGGACATTATCAAGCGTGATTTGAAGAAAATGCTAAATTATTCCTTCCACAAACATAAAATTGGGGGAGCCACAAACTCCACCTTTCTAGCATTAATACCCAAATATCCCAACCCCTCCATTTTCTCTCATTTCTGTCCCATCTCTCTTTGTAACTCCTCCTACAAAATCCTCACCAAAATCATTGCAAATCGGCTCAAGCCCCTGCTTCCAAAGCTAATTTTATAAAACTAGGGAGGATTTTTAAAGGACAAACAAATAGCATACAACATTGTTCTTGTGCAAGAAGCCATACATTCTAACAAGAAATCTAAATCCCCAAGAATTGTTTTCAAACTTGATATGCAGAATGCTTTTGATTGAGTCAAGCATTCCTTTATGTTTTTAGTTCTCAAAGCATATGGGTTCTCCGAAAACTTCATTAGATTGATCAAATCCAGCATCAGCTCGCCTTGGATATCCCCTTTACTAAATGGGTGACCAATGCACTTTTTCAAGGCCAGTAGAGGACTCCATCAAGCATGCCCCCTCTACCCCTTTCTTTACATTCTCATAGCAGACTCACTCCAGTGTAAACTAGAAGAAGAACGAAGAAAGGGCAGACTCTCTAGTTTACTTATAGCGAGAGGAGTCAAGGAGATAAATCACTCTCAATTTGTATATGACACTCTTCTCTTGGGAACGACAACAACTTTCACTGCCATCCACTTTCATAAAATTCTTAGCTTCTTCCTCGCTGCGTCAGGAGGAAAACTAAATACAAATAAGTGAAGGATTTATGGGTGGCATGTCCCGGGTCACATAAAAGAGAAAATTGCTAGAATTTTCAGCTTCCCCATCATCACTACTAGAATTGCTAGAAAATTTACGATGTTTCGATGGCCCCACTCCTCCTCTCCCTGGATCTTTGATTTGGTGCCTCTTAAAAAATTCCTCCTCTCTAATCCAAGACAAGCTCTCCTGGCCCCCGGGAAATGGAGAACAAATTGATGTTTGGAATGATTGTATCTTGGATCGTCTTCTCCCTCTAAAATATTGGTGCTACTCAAAGGGCCTCTCCCTCCTTAAGGATTTCTGCCAATGGAACTCATATGAGGATTGGATTAACTGGAAGTTGCCAATTGTCCCTGAACATATCAGTCCTTTACTCCCTACTCTCTTCAATAACCTTGCCGGTTTCACTCCCTCTCGCCGTTCCTTATCTGACTCCCACAGTTGGGGTGGAAAAACATTCTCTGTTAAATCTGGTTACACTTTCTTGTTGTCTGAAACCCAAGGTTCCCCAACCTCCAAGATCTAGAAAGAACTCTGGTACGACCCCTCATTGCCCAAAGTTTACATTTTCTGCTAGTTGTTGGTCCATGGTAAAGTTCTAACAACATAAAACCTCCTAAAGCGTGGAATACAAGGGCCCCCTCGTTGAACCCTTTTCCTCTCAGCGTCTGAATCCATTCCCCACATTTTCTTCAAATGCCCCTACTCTTCCCAAATTTGGAATCTCATTTACCACCCCCTCTCTAGCCCCCACCCTCTTCCTGAGAATTGGAACGATCGTTTCATTTCTTGGAAACAAATATATGCCGACAACTTCAAAAATAAGAAACAATTTAGTCTTCTATGGAGGCAAGTCCCCAAATTCGTTTACTGGGAACTCTGGTTAGCTCGCAATCAAGCCATTTTCCGCAAGAAGCTCCCCGCATTGCATAACACTTTCACTAAAATATGTGGGCTATATTCAAAAGTCTTTAAGTTCAAATCAATCAGATATGATATGGCATGCACCTTGGAGTAGAATGAAGAAGACTGGATCAATTACATCCTGGGACCCCCAATCACATCTTCCACTTTTCCCCCGCGTCAAAAAATTAAAAGACAAGATTGGCAGCTTCACCTCAGCAATAAAGAATTTTCTGAATGGAAAAGGCAACAACACACTTCCCTGCTTTTCTTTGATGGCGCTATAACAGGTAATCCAAGGGTGGTAGGTGCAGGGGGAATCATCTATGACTCCGATGGACAAAAGGTAGTTGATTTTTCCTTGGGATTGGGGAAAAATACCAATAATAGAGAAGAAACTCTAGCAACGTACATTGGATTAAAAATTGCACATTCACGAAGTATCCAAAATCTAGTGGTCTTAGGGGACTATGAAATAGTCATAAGGGATATCCGTGGCCCCTCAAATACTACTACTCATTCTTCTAGTGGTCTATGTTTGCAAATAAATTTCCTGAAACAACTCTTCATTAAAGTACACTATTTCCATATTCTCCGCTCTCAAAACTTTGAAGCCGACCGCTTAGCAAAAATAATGAAATATTTAGAACATGGCCACCTCGTTATAAATCAAATACCTCTCATGATTGGCTCCCCTAACTTTCTACATTATCGTTGTCTTCCCCTCACTAACCATGACCTTTTCATTTCGAACTCAACTACTCTCCTACCCCCCCTCTTTCCCCTCTCCCTCCCATACCCCCACTCTTCCACTTCACCTCTCCCCTCCCTTGCATCCCCCCCCTCCTCCCCTCCCCCTGGCCCGTATGGGCCCCCCTCTTCGTCACACGAATCCATTCTTTAGTCCACGTACCCCCCTCCCTTCACCCCAAGTCGCCCCCTCAAATGTATGTACTCCCTTTATATCCCCCAGATCTTCACTCGTTCCATTTGACGTTCAGCTGTATGCTCATGGCGTCAGCTCTAGCTCTTGACCCTATGCAAAATAAACTTAGCTCGTGGGTGGCTCTGGTACCCTGTTCCATCAAGGGTACGCTGCTACTACAATCATGGCTCCTCCAACTATTTTTCAGCTCCATCACATTGAACTTCAGGACGCTTTGCTTGCAATTTGGTTGGTTTTCTCTCCCTTCTTTTTCTGACTGCGTTCATCGTCTCTTTAGAACTTGTCTGACCAGTTTGTTCTTGAGGCTCAACGTCAATATGTGGAGAAGATCAAGAGCCCCCTTCTCTTGTACGAATTGTGTTTTGAAGGAAATCTGAGAGTAGTTTCGCTCATTGTCCATGGATGTTAGAAGAGCCGAGGAACACATTGACTCTCGACACCGTGAATTCCAACGATAAAATTGGGGACTGCGAGAGGAAATGGGGAACCTACAAGCTGAATTGCACCAATAAGAATTGCACCATAGTCAGGAGTTGGAAATTTCTCTAAGGGGAATTAACATGAACACTAGGCAAATTGGGGAAGTTTCTCAACAATTGGCGAATCCACCAATCCACCAGCAATAACCAAAGAACTCTATCGGCTCAGGTGAGTCAAGGTTCCCGTCAACCTTTCACTCAGTTTCCAACAATGATCATCCCTTGGGACCTCTAGTGCCAGGAATAGCCCCAGCCCATCGGATCCCTGTTGTAAAAATACACCACTCATAGGCGAATTCAGCGTTGCAACAAGCAGAACAACAGGAAGCACCAGAGCCTTCTCAAAATCACTAGCGAAGTTTTCAATTAAATGTAAAATTTTGTAGCCATTTTTACTTGGAAAAGCAGTAGCTCTTTTGGACTGGCTGCACCAGCCTCTTTAGAATTTGACAGACAGTTAGTCACCCAGGAAAGAAACAAAGGTTTCTTTACTCTGTCATATGTATTTTGTGGAGAATTATTTCTCTTTTTTAATATATAAATCCCCAACCATTTCTATTAAAAAAAAAAGATAGAAGCAAATACATAGTCTATATAAAATTTGTTACAAGCCCAAAACAAAGAATGACCTTATCATGATGTAAAATAACTTAATGCTTCTTTATCTTATACATTCTATAGTGAATTCCTATAATATTTAAGTACAAAAAACATTTAAATCATCCTTGAGCATAACAACTAGCAACAACCTCCAAACATGTACTAGCTAGTTCACCTTCGTAGCTCACAATTTCCCTTTCTCATCAAATTGATGAGCATATTCATCCTCTTTTTATCCCTTCTCTGAATGAATTCATTGAGGTTCTGGGTTTGATGCCATTACCTGATCACCTTTGTGAAGATTAAAAGTCAAATTATGAAGAAAACTGCATTCAACTTCTACCATTACAAACTATTACTTTAATGCCACCATAGCTCCTTTGATTTCTACTACTTGTGCTACAATTTGATGCTCAATTTGATGAATTTTGGAAGCGAGGTTGAAGAGAGAGGCCATGTTAAAATGGATGTACTCTTTGTGGCTTCATAATACTCTAAAAATTTCTTTCAAGTCCCTCAAATCCATTTGATGATCAGTGAAGAAATTGCCTCATGTTATATAGAACCCACCAAATTCCTTGCCTCCAGAGAACCTTGCAAATTCACGTGTCTAGATATAGTTAAGAAAATTCCACTCCACAATCCAATTCGGTGAATAGTTGGTCCTAGATTCCACAGATTAAGCTTGCTCATAGCTTCCATGTGCAACAATAACTTGCAATAGACTAATGCTCTTCCAGAGAGGCGATTCCCTTGGTAGGTCCTCGTCACCTAGAAACAATCCAAAGATAAAACACCAAATAGGGATACTACTAGTCTGGATAAGAAGTTTCATAATCCCTTGGTCTCTGCCCCGCCCCCTCGCACCTTCCACCCAAAGGTTATCTCTTTGTATTTTATCATGTGAGGGGTTTCATAATACATCATTATGAAATATTTTTTTTTAGGATTAACTGGATGGAGACTTTGATAGTCATAATACTTCTAGTATGGATAAAAAGTTTCATAATCCCTTGGCCTTTGTCCCCTCCCCCTCCCCCACCACCCAAAGGTTAGTTCTTTGTATTTTATCATGTGAGAGGTTTCATAATACATCATTATGAAATATTTTTGTTTAGTATTAATTGGATGGAGAATTTGATAGTCAAGTCTTTCACTATTGCCCATATACTATGAGTGCACTCACTAATGAGCAATTTCTCATGAACTTAAATAGTTCACTTAACAATCACTCAATTAAGTGATGCTTATAAGGGTGGAAAAGTGGGATCGAAGCTAGCAAAATGAATTGCATATTGGCAATTGTCACCTCTAGAAATTGCACCATGTAACTAACACTTCTTGTGAAGATGACTCATCCTGATATGAATCTAGATCAAAGACACTTAACCATGGATTTTCCCCAATAGTCAAGCCCACTTATATTTCTACCCCATTTTCAAAACCTTAACAATAATTTCTTAGGAACCATTAGTTTAGAGAACCATTCTCTTTATTTAAGCATGTGGGAGATTTTACAACTAATTTTCATTAACTGATGACCAATTTCTCATGAGATTAAATAATCCACTAAGTACTCATTGCATTAGATGATGATCACAAGGATAAATAGGTGAGATTGAAACTAACAAAATGAACCAATATCAATTCACTTTCACCTCTAGGACTTACACTTGAGAACCAAGACTTTCACCCATCCTAGTTTAACTTTGTCTTAAAGAAACTTAACCATTGAGTTTTACCTAAAGTTAAGTTTGTTTAGTTATCTAACCCATTTGCAAAACCTTAGAAAAAAATGTTCCTTATTAAACATGTATTCAAAGTCTTGTTCTCTTTATCTAAGCATGTGGTGGGCTTTCACAATTTAACATTATGAAACATCCATTTTATATTAGTCCATGGAGTATTTATACTGAAGTCATTGACTATGAAACATAAGTGTCATTCACTCATGATAATTTTTCATGAGCTCGAATAGTCCAATTAGCACTCATTACACTAGGGGATGTTCATAAGTATGGAAAAATAAGATTGAAAATAGTGAAATGAATTGCATAGCAACAATTGTCACTTCTTGGAAGTTTTCCTTGATAACTAATACTTCCTAACAATGTCTCCCATCACAATATAATTATGTCTCGTGGCACACATAACCATGGAGGTTTCCACATAGTCAAGTCCACTTAGCCTGCTATTCCATTTTCAAAATCTACAAAAATGTTTTTCCTTATAAACCATTCATTCATAGCTCTCATCTCTTTACTTAAGCACATAGGGGTATTTTGTCATTCAACATTATGAAATGTCCTTTTTGAGATTCACTATGTGGAGCATTTAATTCTCAACTTTTCCACTATGGTCATCTCTCATAAATGTTGCCCACTAATGACCGTTAACCTATTTCTCATTATGTTGAATTGTCCACATGACACTCATTGCATCAAGTGATTCTCGTAGGAGGTAAAACATGGGATCGAAGCTATAAAAATGAATTTCGTAGCACATGTTATCATCATCAGGGATTGCACTCAATAACATGCATATCTCAAGAAGGTCACCCATCTAAATACTACTCTTACTAGAGCACACTTATCCTTGGAGTTTTCTTGCATAGTTAAGTTCACTTATCTTACTACCCTATTTGTAAAACAATAACTAATTGTATGTTACGAATGATTCATTCATAACTTATTTTTCTTTATTTATGTATATGGGGGGTTCTCACATTTCAACATTATGAAATATTAATTTTCAGGGTTGACTAACTGGATTATTTAATACTAAAGTCATTCACTATTACTTGTGTTCCATGAGTCTCATCCACTAATAACCAACTTTTGAGTTTAAATAGTGTTGATTAAGGTTGGTTGTCATTGATGTCAACCCTTGAAGAAAGACCCGTAGCACAAAGTTTTGGGTAATGGACCCAATAGTCTTGATGTAAATATGACTCATTATTGTTTTTTCATGGTTGATAAGAATTAAATATGGATGAACTCCAAAGTGGTTCCCTTATGGTGAAAGCCCTCACGGGAAGACGCTTTGTGGAGTAAGAGAACCCATGCTTAATTATGGAATAATGAAATGAAGGAAAGTGAATTTGTTAGGGAAAATATCCTAGATGGATAGTTCTTGTCATGTCATTTCCGGTGGTATGTGGAGCGTCACATAATTCCTCATGGTTAGAGAGTTATGGCCATGAGAAGTTGGAGACCCCAGGTTTGGGTAATGGACCCAAGTTTGTTTGATGGGTAATGGTATGAGTTATGATTCATTTTCAGATAATACTATTCTATATGGATAGTACATGTCATGCCATTTCTGGTGGTATGTAGAATGTCACATAACTCCTCACGGTTT
>ML784213.1:1037669-1063492 GCA_009831015.1 Picea engelmannii | reverse complement strand
TGGAGCTTCCCTCAGGTTGTAGCCTGAGAAACTAGGAGGTTGGAACCTCCTTCCAGTTGCAACTGGAAAACAAAGGAAGTTGGTGCTTCCAATGAATGTAATTCTTCAAGACATATAAGAAAAAACATTCTGTGGTTTTCTCCTGATTTGGGTTTCCACGTAAAACACTGGTGTACTGTGCATGTATATGATTGTTTATTTATTACTGCTCATTATTGGATAATAATTCTACATTGATATAACATTTGAAGAAAAAGGATTATAATTACGTTATTACTGATTCACCCCCCCTCTCAGTAATCCAACAAATAGTCCACTTAGCACTCATTGCATCAGGTGATGCTCGTATAGGAGAAAAAGTGAGTTTGACACTATGAATTGAATTGGATAACATCAATCATTACCTCTAGGACTTACACATGATAACTAGGACTTTCTCGAAAGGCCACCCATCAACCCATTGAATCTTTACCTCAACCATGCTTGACCATGGATATTTTCCTATAGTCAAGCTCACTTAGATTTGCTACCTCTAAATATATCGTATGAATAATTAATTTATATCTCGCTTCTATTTATTTAAGCATGCGAGAGATTTCACAATATAACATTGTGAAATATGTATATTTTCAGTTTCACTGCATGAAGTATTTAATAATCAAGTCATTCACTATGACCTATTTACCATAAGCATCATTCACTTATAGAAAATTTTTCATGAGCTTGAATAGTTCACTTAATACTCTTTGAAACACATGATGTTCATAAAGGTGAAGAAGTAGGATTAAATGACTCACATGCCATCAATTGTTACATTTGGCACTTGCACCCAGTGACTAGGGCTTCTCGCAAGGTCACCCATCTTAGTACTACTAGCTCAAACATACTTAACTAAGAAGCTTGTTGAGCGAATTATATGATAGTAATTGCGACATAAATTATCAATCCGGAGTCGTAATCTTATGAGATGTACGCCAAGTATATGCAGAGTAAGAGGATTTCTAATCTATGCTAATGATTGAAAAGAAACATGTTAAACTATGAAATCAAAAACTTAATCTAACTACGAAAGCATGAAATCTAGAATTAATCTATGAAAACATGAAAATGCGTAAATTAAATCTAATGAAAGCATTTTAAAAACATCTACAACAACACACGACAAAAAGGTAAATGACAAACCACTATGAGGAAGTAAAATCTTGCATTAAAACAATCCAATACATGACAAATAATGAAAGTCACTATCTCAAAACTACAAGACTATGAATCAAAGCTCAATCACTCTATTCTTCTATTCTCTATTCTAGAGATAGGCCTCCTTTTCAAATGAGGAGAGAACCCACTTATTTATACATGAATAAAGATAACAAACTCATAATTACAGATCCACTTTTCTCTCAACCTATCCCTTCAAATCCTCCACAAATATCTTAGATAAGATATTCTATCCACGATCTTCTCCTTGAAGTTAGCTTGAATGATTATCTCCAAATCAAAGCTTGACTATAAAATTCGAATTTGAAGCTAGGTGGTGATTTTTGACTGTGTGAAAATCTTCAAATATGCCTRTAGTCATCACAAAACTCATCCAACTTTGAGATATAATGAAAATWTGTTAATTTTCTAGTATTTAATCACAAATTCTCTTAAAAATACTTGAAAATAAATAATTTGGAAAATGGAGATATAAACCCATATGTATTATGAAAGTGGTGGAGATTAATGGTTTTATGGAAGGATAAGATAAGAATGAGGTGATAAATGGTGTATGATCAAGGAATAACAGGTGTATTTATGCGGTCCAACATTCCCCCCAACTGAACTTATTGCATGTCCCTGTGCAACTGTGCATGAATTTTTCTTTAAAACTTGTGGCATCTTAGCTGTAGCTTACATGATGATGATGATGTATAACAATAAATCATTTCATACTGAATGATACATGAGTGGTAGCTAATTTTCTTATGGTTGGTTCTTCTGTGACAACCATCAATATGACAAATGTTGGTTCTTGCGTGACAACCATCAATATGACAAATGTTGGTTCTTGTGTTAAYAACATTTATTCATTTTTACTTATTTTATTGCTACAATTCATAATATTTGAAAACATGCATGTACTGGAAATGATAAGTCATCAATGTATTTAGAAAGCCTTCTTTTTCTTCATATTTGAATCATGCCAATATATATCAATGCTTTTAGAATCAAATGCAACATAGTTTAGTTTGGGAAAAACACGTTGGTTGATGGTAAAATAAGATGATGAATATGTAAATGGAATTATGACATGAATATCCCCCTCACAACTGAAGATGTGTTACGTTTTATGAAAAGGAGAATACTAAGGTAAGGACATTTTCCAAATTTATCTATTTTTATCACTTAAAGAATTGCATGATTAAAGATTAGAAAAGAACATACCTCCACTTACCCAAAAAGTTGATGAAATCTGGAATAGGAATGTGGCTGATGCTGCTGCTGATCATAGAATATGTCATTGCTGTATGATCATGTGAAAGGTGGATGGAACTGTAGCTGAGACTGCTAGAATTGTTGGATCAGAGAATATGAAATGGAGGAATCTGAACCACTGCTGGTGAATCATGGAAAAGAGGAACTATGGAAGTGGAACTGTGGTACTCTCATATGGATGGAAAAATACTATTGCAAGTGTCGATGAGTCATGGAAAAGTGTATAGTCGTCACTTGCTGCCAATCCCGATGGTACAATTCTAGTCATGCGAATGAAAGTGTTGATGTCAAGCATGAAGAGAAGTCATTGGATTACTGACCATTGATGAATGCCGTTAACCAATGCGAGGCAAACTCATAATTGATGTCAATGAGTGCCAAGGTACCCGAGTACATCTTGCGAAGTGCGAATAGATGTGCTGATGTTGATCCACTTGCAAGATCTGACGATCAAGGGACAATGATGTATGCCCATGATTGTCAATGAGAGAACTTGCCATTAAGGCATGCAAGCTTCCAGGTACTAAAAAAGAACTCTAGACTATATCCCAGATTAGGTGCTGAGGTCGATGGGGCAAGACTTGTTGAAAGGTGGGCCTTAAGGAATCCCACATCAGTCAACGTGAGTTTTTACAAAATGATTGGTAGGACTATAGATGAAAAGGCCTCGGTAACAACAATTTGTATGAAAAAGAAAGCAGGGTAATGTAGTCATAAAAAAGGGAACTGAATGGTTTTATTTGCAAGGAAAAATGAATGGAAAAATAAAAAGGGATGTATGTGAATTAGAAAGATAGGCATGTGTGAAGTCATGAAGGATAAGGCGATGGAAAGTGGACTTCACGACATGGATGACGAATAATCTTGGAAGGAGAAAGGTAAGTGATCATGTCATGGTGTAATTGGTTTTCTGAAAGATGGCGGTGTAGTGACAAACGTCATGACATGTGCGATGAAAAATTTAGCTCCTTCAAGCTTTTCACAAGCATGTTTTTCTGAAGAGTTTTTCGATTCTTGGAAATCACTTCATCATGAGATGCGACCAGATGTGAACCTGAAAAAAACTTAGTACCAATTCCTTCACGAAAACTTGTGAGAAGTTTGAAAAACATAATCATGGAGAAAGAAGTACGAATGAAGCAAAAGAAAAGAAATAAATTGCGTTCTTATACCTGTTGTTGCGCGCTTATTCCAGTGTTGGTTGTTGTTTGAAGTGATTCAATAAAAACAAATTAACGTTAATCATGAAAACATGTTTTGATATTGTTGTCAGGAATTAGTGAAAAAGTCCATTTGCATTTTTATTTTTTTGTTGTTGTTATTTTGTAATTTGTTTATATTCTTGTAATTGATTTTTTATTTATTTTTGTTTTTATAATGTTTTATTATTATTATTATTAGATCATTCAAGGACTCCCTCGAGAGTTATTCATAAAAGCAGAAAACATAAAATACTAATCAAATACAAAGTGCAATGAAAACAAATTTTCTAGATCTATCCAGACATGCTTAACTAAGGGTATCAACTCCACAAATAATAATGTAACAATGATACAACAAAAATTACACATCCACTAGGGAAAAAATGCCTTTTGAACCATGTAAATTTTGAACCAATACGAAGTGAACACCTCACAGATTATTCATCATCCTTGTAAGGGTATTCTTTAGGAACTTGCTCTAGAAGTTTCAATTTCAATTTCATATGAGATCGAGACTCCGTCGCAGTGTTGTCGTGAATTGCTGAGTGGTGGAATTTGAGTTAGAGGGGTAAAAGAAATGGGGTATCGTTAATCATTGGCCAATCGTGTGCAGTGGGTTTTTGCAGAGCATGCAGTGACAGAGGAGGGGTGGGGGAGTTGATTGAAGGCTGAGCTAGCATGGACGACCTCGTGGCACGGACTGGCTGGCATCAACAATGGTACGAAGACGGTTACCGACTAGTCACCAGGTGTGTTCCTTATAGGTACACGCTGGCTGATGATACCTGCAATGGAAACATTAAGCAAAGATTGGAAGTTCTTATGATCACTTCACAAAGTGGACCTTGTCTTTTTTTTCCAAAGGGAGGATGGGAGAATGGTGAGACAGTAGTGGAGGCTTCTCGTCGAGAATCATTAGAAGAAGCAGGTGTTTGAGGAGAGATCAAGGGAAAGTTGGGTTCATGGGAGTTCAAAAGCAAAAGACACCAGGATGAATGTAGTCTAGAAGGCTTATGCAAAGCATAAATGTTTGCAATGCATGTTATTGAGCAACTGAATTTCTGGCCTGAACAATATGCACGTGAACGCAAATGGCTTGCAATTTCATAGACACTTGAACAATGTAGATATGATTGGATGCGAGAAGGTCATGTTCAGTAACCGTAAGACAATTAGTTCAACAACTACACCCCCAGGTCGTGCGTGGGAATAGCTGGCTGGATAGACTCGGGTAAAACATGGATTTAGGAGGACTCATAGCACCCTTTTCTCCCTGCGGGATGGCACATCACAACTTATCATTCCCCCATCCAACTGGTGCAATTCGCGTTTAGGAATCAAGGAGTAACTTGCGGCTTTGAATGGGATAGCGGAAAGAGGCTGACGGATGTGATTTCATGGGATTGGGATCCCAAGGATCTCTCGTTATGGTTGCACGAAAAGATGGAACAATTAAAACCACCGCTAAATGTGTGTATGGCAGAGATCTCCGTGCTACCTATCATTTTGGGGGAGCAAAATCCTTTGCTGCTAAAGCCACCGTGTGCTCACAACTTCATCCAATCCGAACAATAAATGTTCTTCTGTAATCCAATGCAGCTATGTAGCTGGTGAAGGATTACTTAAAATTAGATCGTATGGTGAAACATTTCAAATCTTCTTTCTCGATAATAGATCTATTGTTTGTGCAGGCTCCTCCTTCACATGGCTCTTTTCGCTTGTCAATGGATATAGGCTCTCTTTATGTTTGTGCCATATCAATAGTGTATATGATCAAGGGTTATAGTCTTGAACGTTTGGGAGTGATCCAGAAATTGCCGAGATCTTCAATGCTCTATCCGACTTGAAATTAAGTCTGTGCTGACAACAATGGGGTTTGATCTTTGAACGGATGGATGCGCAGGAGGAGAGTAATTAGAAGAGAATGGCGTGGGAGATCGGATCAGATCTGAAGCTGAAGCTCTCCATATGGATGCTACATCTCGCCAATGGCACCGCATACACAAAGATACAATGAATGAATCTAGAGGCTCTAGAAAGGGAAGCTGGTTAACACAACATGATGCAACTGTCAAGGCAGATCTTGATTTATTTATTGGTGAAGAGGCTTTGTCAAAAATCAACATCATTTATTATTTTTATTTTTGTAAACAATTTTGTTTTGTTTTGTTTTTTTAAATATCAATACATATTTTTAAATGTTTTTATTTTTATTTTTTATTCCCATGTTAAAGAACAAAGATATAAAAAGCTAAATTTTAATTTTAATAATAATTTTTTTTTTATTATTCCTATAATTTTTTTAAAGGAAGACAAATTCAAATAAAATTAAAGAAAATAGATTTCTTAGCAAATGGAGACTGCAAATAAAATGATTAAAACAATTTTACATCGTCATTCTTCATGGAAACGTTAGAGACATCCTACTTTCTGATCCTCGAGATCGCAAGAAGCGCGGAGGAGAACATACTTATTGAAAACTAACCTACCTACTCTACTCTACTTTAATTTTAGAAAGCAGTTACATGTAATCAAACTTCCAGTGTATCCATAAGCGTAACAGTAATAAGAATATGTTCACTGTGAATTTCGCGAATGACCATCAAAAATATTTATAAACGTGCAAAATTAAGTGTTGAAACTGTAAATTAACAAATTAAAAAGAAAAATTAAATGGATCTAATCTGGTACCTACTTGAAACCAATGTTCGATGCAACTTTCATAAGCATGGTCTACTTCTTTGTTTTGATCAAACTCACCCGAAATCCCTTCTTCATCCTCCTCGATTTCCTGCTTGCATGCTTGTTCCTTATCGGCTGTATATAACTCTTCAGATGTTAATTTTTCCTTTKCTTCTGGAGGAGTGGTTGCATCTTTAATTGCGGTCAGGATCTCCTCTTCTTGAGAAGAGGAGATCCCAGCTTTTGCAAGGATCTCAGTGAGTAATTCCAAACTTACACTCATTGTAAAATCATCTTAATGAAAATCAAATCCAAATACTAGAAAACAAAACAAAAATGAGTACATGACAATTGCAAAATCAGTACGAAACAAACTAGTACGAAACGAATGCAAAACAAAACTAAACAAGTGAAAAATCAAAACAAAACTAAAGATAAACATGTACGAAATCAAAAGTGAACTAAGAAAACAAAAACTGATTCACAATCCAAACTTTACACTATGAAAATGAAAAATGCAAAAGCACACTTGCATAAAAACGAAATTCGCATGAAAAGAACTAAAACTAAGGAAACACTTGCAAAACGAAAATGCACACAACTGAAAATAAAATCTAACTCTAACGCTTTTAACACCTCCCCGACAACGGTGCCAAAATGTCGAGTGAATTATATGATAGTAATTGTGACATAAATTATCAATCCAGAGTCGTAATCTTATGAGATGTATGCAAAGTATATGTAGGGTAAGAGGATTTCTAATCTATGCTAATGATTGAAAATAAACATGTTAAACTATGAAAGCAAACACTTAATCTAACTACGAAAGGATGAAATCTAGAATTAATCTATGAAAACATGAAAGTGCGTAAATTAAATCTAAGGAAAGCATTTTAAAAACATCTACAACAACACACGACAAAAAGGTAAACGACAAACCACTATGAGAAAGTAAAATCTTGCATTAAAACAATCCAATACATGACAAATAATGAAAGTCACTATCTCAAAACTACAAGACTATGAATCAAAGCTCAATCACTCTATTCTTCTATTCTCTATTCTAGAGAGAGGCCTCCTTTTTAAATGAGGAGAGAACCCACTTATTTATACATGAATAAAGATAACAAACTCATAATTACATATCCACTTTTCTCTCAACCTATCCCTTCAAATCCTCCACAAATATCTTAGATTAGATATTTTGTCCATGATCTTCTCCTTGAAGTTAGCTTGAATGATTATCTCCAAATCAAAGCTTGAATATGAAATTCGAATTTGAAGCTAGGTGGTGATTTTTGAGTTTGTGAAAATCTTCAAATATGCCTGTAGTCATCACAAAACTCATCCAACTTTGAGATATAATGAAAATATGTTAATTTTCTAGTATTTAATCACAAATTCTCTTAAAAATGATTGAAAATAAATAATTTGGAAAATGGAGATATAAACCCATATGTATTATGAAAGTGGTGGAGATTAATGGTTTTATGGAAGGATAAGATAAGAATGAGGTGATAAAGGGTGTATGATCAAGGAATAAAAGGTGTATTTATGCGGTCAACTAGAAGAATAGATCCAGTCCGAGGTTGTCTAAATAACCCAAGCCGTTTGGTGTAACCCATTCTGATGGGTTTAATGACTCCGTTAGCCAACTAAGGTCCTAAAAAAAAGAAAAGAGGAAAACTATCTAATACTAAAACTATGATAAACTATGAACTTTAATATAATTATTTACAAATGTATTAAACAAAAAAGAAAACATGAACATATCTCTTATACACATAATTTACAGGTTGTAAGTTTTAATGAAAGCTTTGCAAAATCAATGTAAAGGTAATTGTTTTCAGAAGGAGATAAATAAAGCACATTTGTGTATTTTTTGTTTTCTAATTATAAATCTAATAAAACTTGAATTAACTAAGTTATGAAACAAGGATGTACAGATGGTCAAATCCAATCTAAAACTTTCCTGTTTCACTAATAGGAAAATTAACCAAAATGAATTAAAATAAAGCTAACCTGAGTTTTATATCATGTCTATGTCTTCTGTGCAATCTAATATTCCAGCTGTTCTGTTTGCAAGAAAAATCTATGACATGCTTATGATGATGCCTCTGGAACAAACTCCAGATGTTTGCCGGCAGCCAGTATATGAGAACAAAATAATAGACAAGTATACACTATGATCTTATAATTATGAACAATCACATGTAATCTAAATCTTAATGTAAAATGTTCATGTTATCAATCAACTAACATCAGATAAAGATCATGATCCTAAAATTGATATGATGATCACAGTGATAATAAATTGAAACAACAAATTAAAGTCAACATTTAAAATATAAAATAAAATGGAATATCACATGTAATGGAGATAAAGCTACACAACACATTTACTTTTCCAAAATAAGAGAGAAAGAACATAGATGAGACAACATTCACATTGGACTAAAGCCGAATTGCTACAAGCTGTTCCATTAGGTTTTGTAAGTCATTTGTCCATAATTTGTTCCAGGTGAAGATGCCTTTACTTACAAAATGAAGAGTATTTAAAGTGATTTGAAATCCCATCTTCCTATCTCCTAGGTTAGGATAGGATTGCACGAGATAAAAAATATTACAAAAATAGAGGGCTAACAACCACTCATAATAGAGTTGATTCTTCAAAAAATTATAAAAGTTTTTACAAAATAAATAGAAAAGGAGATATTAATCACATGAATGCATAATCAAACATGTTCTCCCCATATGATCAACAACATGATCTACTATTTCCTAAAAAACAAAACAAAAATAAGTTAGAAAATTACCCAATAACTAATTGCCAATTTTATATTTAAAAATGACCTGGCTTTAGATAATAATTCAAATATTTTTAGAAAAAGATAAGCTACCGGTTTCTGTAGCTAGTCTAAAATAGTAAAAATCAACAAAAAATCTATTTATTTTATTATTTTTTTCAAACATAATCAAATCCAAAAATAAACAACTATTACCTATTTTAGTAATTTGACAAATTCAAATTTATGATGGAATTTGTTTAGTTTTCTGATGATAATATTATTAGGCTGCTTAGTTTTACTGTTTATAAAGATCGAATCTCAGTTACTCTGTTTCTCATTTTTTTTGAAATTTCTTGACAATATGTTTGTTAATATGACCCTGATTATGCTCAAAAACAAGAGTAGGAGAGAATCTTCCTTTCCACACATCCATTACCTGTTCCAACGTTATTATGGGTGAAAAAAATGCATCGTGGTTCCTTAACCATGGGGGTTTGCAAAGGAACAAAGTTTGGTTCAACGAAGAGTTAGTAATCATGTGGATTAACACACAGGTATTTGATAGCAGGGTTTGGCTTCTGTCTATGATAGAATTCATCCGTTTGCTACATATCTTCACACCCACAGAGATGAAAGGGGAAAAACAAAAACTCAAGCGAAACAATTTTTCTGAGAAAATATTATACAGAAAATGAAACATATCTCTGAAATGGATTTGTTTATGAAGAATCTTCCCCCTAAGAAGGTAAATGACCCCATTTCTGAAATGGGTTTTAAACGGCGTCGCCTAATTCATAACCGTTTGCTCAGAAATGCTCCCGAAAAAACGTGTCTCTGGCATGCAATTACAAGTTTTTAAAACAAAAAAGAACTCATAGTCATTTGGTTGGATTCACATCACAGGTGCCATGGGAAATGTAACCAGAATGCAACAGGGATGACTCAAAACAGTTTTAGGTCTGAATGGTGGGAGCGATAGGAACAAATCCAAATGCATAGTGGGGAAAAACCATAATGAAACTTGTATGTAATCAAAGCATGAACATCGAGGGTTTGATCATGAAGCTTTACCATTCCTAGTAATGAGAGCCTAACATACATAAACGAAAACCTATACCCGTAATGAAAGGTTCATTAATGCCCTGTGCCAACAAGGTGAGTTAAGTACAGAGTACATTAGTTGTGCATTAATTTCCATGACTAGTAGCACGACTATTGTGTTTGAAAAGGGTTTAAAATATATCAAAACAAAACTCCTCAAAATTCAAAAGCAAATCATCTAACCATATAACAATTATATCAACACCCAAAAGATTCAAAATCAATTCATTCAAGTATTGGATTTAGATTGGATATAATCATGATGACCTTTAAAAGAAAGCCTTGTATAAAAAATATAATACCAAGCTAGGTTTTCATGTTTGATTCATGCTTTCAGTCATGAATCAAACATAAAACAAAATGAAAATGCAAAGTTAAGGAATAAATGAACACTTTTCTAATCCAATAATCATACCAAACTAATAATGTTTACAAGATGAGGTGAAGGCAGCTACAAAAAATGTAATTTCTTGCTCAAATAGCGAAATCGTGTGGGGCTTCCAACAGTTGCGACTTACTGGGCGAATTAGTTATCTCTGCATCACTAGAGAGTTCATGTTAGGAAAAATCAGAATGATTGAAAAAATTAGGGAACAGTCGACAACAAGTCGAGCATCCCGATCAAACTCAAAAAATCACACAGTCTAGTGTCAGATGTGTTTCTGCCCAAACATAATCGAGTGACAAGTTTTAATTTCAAGTGAGATGACGTTTTAGGAAAATGCCTCCAATACTGTTGACAGGGCCACTGCTTCCAGTAGGCGTCCATAGCCTCAACATGGATGTCAATTAACCCACTCTGACGCCTCTATCCTGTCCAAGAAATATCAATTCAATATGAAGGACATTTTACGATTAATACCAAAAGGTTATCCCTGATAATTTTCTTGAACCCAATATTGCTTCGCTGCTAGCAGGCATATTCAGTACCCCGACGAAGTTTCCTTGGAATCATGCATGCATTTACCCGCTGCCTGGAGACCTGTTCAGTATCACGGCGGGTTTACAGACACTTCCCACACCTTGCTATGCTTTCATCTCTCTAGAAGTTATTTAAAATTTGACATAAACTTTATGATCTTCAAGAGAGCGGGGTGATGCTGAAAATTTCAGATTTCGAAACACTTGATATTTCCCCACTTGATATTTTTCTGATAAGAATAACTTTTCGAGGACATGAAGGCATACTTGAGTTGTTTTCTTTAAAAACAGGGACAACATAAAGAGTTTTAGTGATGATCGTATCTTCTCATGATTATAAAGTGAAACCAGGAAGCCTATTTTGAACAAAAAGTTTCCTTTACTAGTCTGAGTTTTAGCAATTTATAGCATTGATGCTTTGAAATTACCTTGACTATTGCTTTATGATGAGATTTCTGGTTTCCTTCCATGAACTAAATGGTGACCAAACATAAATTTATTCAGAAACCAGTAAAAACAAGCAAAACAAAAAGAACCGAAATCAAAAGACAAAAAAGAAAATTAAAGATATTTACAAGAGGAGCGATAGGAACAGATCCGAATGGATAATCGGGAAAAAACCATAATGAAACCTGTATGTAATCAAAGCATGAACATTGAGGGTTTGATCATGAAGCTTCACCATTCTTGGTAATGAGAACCTGACATACAGAAACGAAAACCTATACCCATAATGAAAGGTTCGTTAATGCCTCGTGCCAACAAGGTGAGTTAAGTACAAAGTACATTAGTTGCGCATTAATTTCCATGACTAGTAGCATAACCATTGTGTTTGCAAAGGGTTTAAAATATATCAAAACAAAACTCCTCACAATTCAAAAGCAAATCATCTAACCATATAACAATTATATCAACACCCAAAAGATTCAAAAAATAAGTCATTCAAGTATTGGATTTAGATTGGATATAAGCATGATGACCTTTAAAAGAAAGCCTTGTATAGAAAATATAATACCAAGATAGGTTTTCATGTTTGATTCATGCTTTCAGTCATGAATCAAACATAAAACAAAATGAAAATGCAAAGTTAAGGAATCATTGAACACTTTTCTAATCCAATAATCATCCCAAAATGATAATGTTTACAAGATGAGGTGAATGCAACTACAGAAAATGTAATTTCTTGTTCAAATAACGAAATCGTGTGGGGTTGCCAATAGAAGCCTGCCCATAACCCCACACATTTCGATGTAATGAGTGCTAAGTAGATTATCGAAGCTCATGTGGAATTGATTATTAGTGAATGCTGCTTATGGGGGATGGGTTTAGTGAATGACTTAAGTATTAAATACTCCACACATTTAGTCTTGGAAAATGAAATTTCATAATGGTGGATTGTGAAAATCCCATCGTGCTTAAATAAAGGGAAGGGAGCTATATATGAATAGTTCATAAGGCATAATACTTGCTAAGGTTTTCCAAATAGGGTAGCAATATAAACATGCTTAACTGTGGGTGAAAACTACATGGTTAAATGTGGAGTTCATTTCATTCGTTTCAATTGTACTTTTTCACTATAATGAGCATCACTTTTTTTTTCACAGAGACTGGGGGATTTTTATTCATAAAAAGGGTGTGTCCAAGACTTCCAAGTACAAAAAGGAAAACCAGATACCAACACAAAATTCCATTTTGCCCAACACAACAAGCATCCATTTGCTTATCCTATCTCTAACGTTTCTCCAAAATCTACCACTAGTGTAGAACTGAATTGAATATATCCGGTAATAAATGTCATTTATACATAACAAAAAAAAAACACAACTAATATGTAGAATCTTTATGAACCTCCTCTTCTTTTTCTTATTTTTTTTTCCAAAGGAACTGCTGGAGAATTTAGGTATGGGATGACAAACTCCTCCCTTTTGGATGGGCGACCATTAACTGTAACTGAATCAAAATTCCCCTGAACAAAATTTCCTTGGGAAACCTACAGCTGAATTGCTTCCAGGTTAATCGTCAACAAGGAAACCTCATCTTGAAGATGACCTACCAAATCTCAATGATGTACCAAATTGTCCACAACAAATGAGACCATATAGTTAAGAGAATTCACCAAAATGATCAATTTTTGTTGTTCCATAAACTCTTCCTCTTTCATTTCCATGTCCTCCAGACCTTTGTTGGTCCTGTTTTCCATGATTACCTATGTACCTTATGCTACCATCTATCTACTGGTCAAACAACCATGTCCTACAACCAAAATGACAAAGCCAACATGAGTTACATATCCTCTAATAGGTCCTCCAATCCTAGATTGAAGTGCAATAAGAACCTATAAAACCCAAGAAGCAATTGAGAAAGGGATGAGGAAACGACAATCACTCGATCCCAGTATGAATCCAATTGTCATCACAATTTCTCTCATCACATTTCCTAATTTAACATCATACCGCTTGTGCTATATCAAAGCGATGCATGCATCACTTACCTCAAATTCGTTGTTCAGACATGCACCCATTGAAATGTCATACGAGTTCGCAAGCCAACTGACTAAATCCACATTTTCCACCACCCTGAACTGTACTATACCCCATCTTCCATTCTATGCAATAATGGAAACCTTCCAATGCAATATCATTTCCTTCGACTGTGGAGTGAAAGTATCCTGACCCTATACCATCTCCATGCAATTCATCCAACACCCACGAGCCAGTATGCAACTCCAACCCATCGCTAATAACTGTTGCCTCTCCCCATAATCCAAGGTTAGACGTGCTAATATATCCCCATGCATCCTTCCACACGGTTTCATGCATGTATATTTGAATACCACATTGACCCCATGGGACCTACCCGAATACCAAGGGCTACACATTAGGGAGGGGGGATATACTTTCCACCCCACTGATCCATATGGAACCAGGGGCTAGGCCAATGGATCTATTGGCCATTTCATCCATTGAAGTGTTATCCTCTCTAAGAATATGAAATAAATGAATGGAAAGGGAAGAAAGAGTGAGCCTAGTCTATCTAATAAGAACCTTCAAACTGACATCCCCTGGGACATAACCTGTTACAAAATATTGGATGTTGTTTTTGGAATCCCCTACAATATTTAATTAAGAAATGTGTCTTTGCTTAGCAATTTGAGTGCCTTGGAAAATTACATAAGCTTCAGCCTTATTATTCGAGGTGACCCCAAGATTCCAATAAAATTCTACTTCTCGATTTCCTCTATGACCATAAAGCACCCCACCCCCCTGCACTTTCCTCCCTTGGATTTCCTTTCGAAGCCCCAACAAAACACATAGTAAAACACGATTGAGAGATAAGACAATAATGAAAATCAAAAGGAGATGAGCGAAGCTTCCATAATGATCTTTGTGTTATCTTTCTACTTATCGCAAAATTTAAATTTATTTTTTTCATCCAGAGTTCTTTCTCATGATCTAATCTCATGGGGGCCTCCACTCCTATCCTCTTGGAACTTAAGAATTATGCGGCTACAAAATGTGGAGTAGAATTTTGATTCTTGAAAATGTCCCGATTTCGAGCTAATGACAACTGCCAACAAACATATTTAGAGGACGTCATCCGATCTCTTTTAAACAAAGGATCAACATAAAATGAACCATGATAAAAAGTACCCCATTTTCCCAACAAGGTTTTAGGTGAATAAGGCCACAACACCCTATGGAAAACTTCAGAATAAACAATCTTCCATACTTGTTTAGAGAATTCACATTCCATAAATGGATGGATGGAGGTTTCCAAAATTTGTCGACATAAGGAACATCTAAACGACCCCTGGAATCCTCTTTTACACAAATTATTCTGCGCAAATATTTTACCATGAGACAAAGTCCAAAATATATATATTTATTTTCGAGAGACCATCACTATTCCAAATATTCTTCTAGATATTTGACTTTTCAGGAAGATTGGATTACTAAAGAAAAGAAATATATCCTCCTTCAATAGAATAACCAACTGCTCCCCATCCTATGACATCTCTAGACTGCAAATGTATCAGATCCATCTCTTGGAGTTTTGTCAAGAAGATAGAAACCAAAGCATTAACATGGGGAGGATATATACCCAGATCCTGGCCCAACCACACACCATTGGAACCACACCTGGAGATATCAAACAAAGTGTACATATTCAATTTCTCCAAACAACATTTGAGAGGGAGGAGAGAGGGATCCTGAATTAGAGGGGGATTTCCCAAAATACCATCTTTCCAAATATTGATATTTCTTCCATTTCTTGGAATCCAAGTAAGAGAGATTGAAAAAAGGGAGGGAGACCCAAAGTAGCTTCCAGATAGGAAAACCAAGGCATATCCTCTGATCCATAAAGAAACATTTCTTCAGTAGGGATCTATTCCACCAGTCTCGATCCCCTATCACCAATCGCCATAGAAGTTTTGACCCAAGAGAAATATTCACCATCCCAGGATCTCATACACCAAGACCACTGTTCTCTCTAGGGGACCTTACTAAAGACCAATTCACCAAATGAAATCATTTTGAGTTTGATTTGCTTCCTTGCCAAAGAAATTTGTGAATATCCTATGCTAAATCATTTTTAACACCAATAGGAGCCAATAACAAGGAAAATTGAAAGATAGGAAGCAATGAGAGAATATATTTGACCAAAACCAACTTGCATGTAGGATTAAACCAAAGGGTGCCCCATACATCAAACGTCTCTTTAATTTTTTGCAATATTATTTTCCAAGTATCCCTAGGAAGTGATTGCAGACCAACTGACATTCCCAAATATTTGAAATATTTCCAATTAGCTATGAACGAGAATTGATATATATTAGCTATGCCCATTAAGGAGTGAGCACAAACATTCCATGCATACAACTAGATTTTTTTCTTATTAATTAGACCACCTGAAATCTAAGTGAATTGATCCAAAATAGTTTTGAATCTGCAAGCTATAAGCCTTGATGCCTCTACAAGAAGCAATGTATCATCAACAAATTGTGAATGATTAATTCTTTTGACCCACATGGCAATCCGAAGACCAGGAATTGCACATGAGCTTTGATTGCATTCTGATATTTTATTCAATGCTTCAACCATTAGAACATATAGTAAACGAGAGAGAGGACACCCTTGATGAAGGCCCCAAGAAGCTTTAAAAAAGGCTACCAACCGAGCATTAATTAGAGGGTCTATCCATGGATTACTGATACAAGAGACTATCCAGATTATGAAATCCTGATTGAAGCCAAATCTCTCCTATAATGCATTAAGAAAGATATTCTTATCCCTATCAAAAGCATTGGCCATATATATTTTAATGATCATACCCTTTCCCCCTCTCATATCGTTCAAACGAATGGCTTCCTGCACCAAAATAATATCATCCCAAATCTACCTCTTTTCCAAAAAACCCCCTTGATTTGAGAGAATGAGCCAACTTAATCGAGGTTTAATTCTATTGGAAATTATTT
Source organism: Picea engelmannii (assembly GCA_009831015.1). Lineage (NCBI taxonomy): Eukaryota > Viridiplantae > Streptophyta > Pinopsida > Pinales > Pinaceae > Picea > Picea engelmannii. The sequence goes on along the minus strand of ML784213.1, from coordinate 1,046,843 downwards.
TTTCCATGATCTTGTAAGATACATTGAAAAGAGAAATGGGGTGAAATCTATCAAAGGAGGAAGCATTGTATTCGTTTGGAATAAGAGACAAAAAAGTTGAGTTAGCGGCTCCACTCATCCGGGCATATTTTTCACATGCTGTATAACTATAATCAAGTCAAGTTTTAATGATGGACCAAAACATTTTATACAAATGGGTAGTAAATCCATCAGGCCCAGGAGATTTGTCCCGATGAATCCGATTCATGACTTCCAAGATTTTCTCCTTTGTAACTTGCTTATTCAAAGCCAAATTATCCTCCTCAGAGACCAGCGAGGGAATATGATAAAGAAACTACTCACACAACTCCTTATCCATGGCTCCATTCTCTAAGTGTAGAGTTTCAAAATGAATTGTTGCAGCCTACTTAATATCCTCCAATGTATTTAAAACCTCACCCCCTTGAGTAATGATTTCCTCAGCCCTATTGTGCCACCATCTTGCTCTAGCATGCTTGTGGAAGAAATTGGTGTTTTTGTCCCCGACTTGAAGCCACGAAATTTTGGATTTCATCCTCCACATTTCCTCCTCCTTCTTCAACGACTTTATATATTTTTGGTACATTGTCTGTTCCTTCTACATCATATATGAGGAAACTTCATTATTTTCCATCCTTTCTTGTGTATCAACAAGTTAACTATGATTCTCCACTACTTCAACAACTAGAGAGTGGACTGAATATTTTGATTTTTTTTTAGAGTTGCCTTAGTCCTTTTGAGATCTTGCTCCCAAATATGAACAGGGGAACCCGTGACCCATTAACTCCATCAACTAGAGAACAAGGGGGAAAATCCCATATCCTCCATCCATAAGGAATTAGACCAAAAGGGGATAGGCCCCAAGTTATGTTATTTCAAAATACATAAGGAGATGGGATGATGATCAGAGAAATCCCAGGGGAGGATAAGACAACAAATTGTCCCAAGATGTACCAAAAAGGAGTTGTGAATCAAGAAGCAATCGAGTCTTGTATCGATGTGACCCAGACTTGCTCTTCTGTTATTCCAAGTGTATTTTCCTTTATTGCGTTGGATATCAATCAAGTCCAGAAGAGAGATGGGATCCTCCGTATTATCCCTAAATGAACTTGGACAATGGATTGTCCCTTTTCTCCTTCTTGTGAAGGGTGGTATTAAAATCACTTGCTATTATACAATTTTGTCCAAACCCAAGTTCCCTAATTTCTAACAGTGCATCTCAACATTATAATTTTTCCTTACAGTTATTGGGCATATAAAAATTAAGCAAGTGAATAACCATACCTGAAGGCAGATGAACAAGTCTTACCGTGATCCAATGAGTTGATTCATAGCTACTTGTTATACAATTATTTGCCACCCGATATCTTGATGGGCATCATCTAGATGTTAACATTCTAAGACATTGAATTATGCCATTTTTCCCTTGAGTATACACCACCTTTTTCCTGGTCATAGGTTGCCCCTTTACAAATTGTGAACAAAATTGATGGTCGCTCCTTACCCTTTTGCAAAGGGTGACCAGTTGCAACTTGCAAGAATGCAAGGTGTGACTAGGTCTATTACTCTCAATTTAAGAATGGTTACAATGAGATGGGATCACGCTTGGATTTATCGTAATTCGACCTAGAGAAGATTTTTATTTTGAGTGTCTAAGAGTTATCCACCATATCATCTCTTTCATCCTATATATTGAGGGTCTTTCATGGGAAAAGGGGAGGAAAAGATAGAGTAAACTTATAATGTTAGATTGATTACGAAGTTGGGGCAAGGAAGCTGAGAGAATCTTCATCAAGCTATTTGTATGTAATTTGTAAGCTTTTTGCCTTATTGATAGAAGATGCAAATTATTTTTCCCTCTGATTGATTTTATATGTCAATTATAATCTTCATAGAGTGTTAATATTTTCATATCTTTGTGATATATTATTAAATACATGTTTTATACATGTTACGTTTGATCTCGTGAAAGGTGTTTGTTGTTTTCCTACGTGTGCAGACCTATTCTCTTTAAAGTAAAGCATATATTCAAAGGAGTGAACAACCAAGGAGCGTGCAGAGACAACCGTCGAAGTATCAGGTATGCTTCTCATCCTCTTATCTCGTATATCTTTTCATGTATGATTTAGATATAGGAAAATCTACAATCTGCATCCATATTCTGTCTTAGGTCTAGGAAGAGCCTAAGAGAGGTAACTCCTCTAGGGTACATTTATCCTACAATATATTATCGACCCCACTGGGGAAGTTTATTTATTTTTCTTCCTGAAATTTTGAATTCATATTCTCAAGATCCTTTCCTATTTTAAGCCTTGATTTTCATTTTCATTCTGTCCATAAGTCTTTTCCGAGTCTGTTTGAAAGTTTTGAGTTCCAGATTTGATAGATCTGCCTTAGATCTATTATGTTTTTCACTTGTACGGTCCCATTACAACACACAACCACCGAAAAAATCACATTAAGCAATGGGGCCAGTGATTGTGGTCGATTGTCTACTCTAGTACATAACACGTCCGGTTGCTCCGTCTTAAATGACAAGGCACGACCAGCCACTAAAAATATTTTTTTGAAGGGACATCCTTCAAATCTATCCCAGATCTGATTTTTTTGTTTTCTTACAGTTTCACAGGTCTTTCTTAGATCTTTTCCAGCAGTCATTGCTGCAACATTTTTCAAGTCATTTGAATTTTTTTTTATAATTGCATGCTTGAGTTTCTTATGATTGAACCTTTTATTTGTTGGGTGCTTGTTTTCTTCATCTCCCTTAGCTTTTGAGTTCTAGTTAGTGGGTGGAGCATTTTTGAGATTGTGTTCAAAGAGTAGTTCATGTTTCTTGCATTGTATGTTACACTTGTTTCTTTGCTTGAGACCTCTTGCTCCTTTCTGTAGATAGGCTTCATCGAAACTACATATTGCATTCCATTCATTATTTTTTTCTTTTGAATTCTTCTTGGAGTTCGAGTATGTTATGGGACTTGTCAATAAATGTGGACATAAACAAATCTCCCTAGATCCACCTATATCTAGAACAAAAAAAAATAGAACATGATGCTTTCGCTAAGCTCTAATCATTGAGTTTATTATCTAACAAGAGATGTGCAACATACCATTTAATATCTCTTCCTCTTGTCATTGTCATCCTAGATCCACTCCAGTGCTCCCGCGATGTTGAATCTACAAGGGAACACAAGCCAAGCAAAGTGAAAGCAATATAATATACTCAACGATAACTTATGTATGTGATCAAGGAATCATACAATAAAACAAAGCAAGTTTTATGGAAAAGAAACATATCACTGTATCATATTAAAATGAAAGTGGAGATTACAACCAAAGCTTGATGTTGCAAGGTCCCCTTCCGATGACCCTTTTCTCTGACACACACACTTACTCCAATCCTTGAATGAATAAGATCCACAATGACTTGATAAATTGAAATGAAGCTCTCAAGTATGAACTGAAGTAGAATTGCTCATCCAATTCTTAGCCTATTCAATAATAATCTTGCTTGAATCAACCTTCATTAACCTTAAAATCAACCTTCACCTTTTCTATGAGAAAAACCTCTTTATATAGGGGAAAGAGAGATGGTTGAAGAGATTAGGATGATCCCACCAAATCAGAGAAGCGAGTAGGATCCCAGCCATATGGATGCCACCTCATATGCTAGAAGATCTCCTTATAGAACTTTCGTGAAGTTTGACCTTTTCTTAGCCTCTTGACATCGTCACACCCTAGTTGTAGGGAAGCTTGCAGAGACGTCGCAAATCAACTATAGGGTAGAGGGCGACGACCAAGCATCGTCGCACCCTGCTTATGGTGTAGCCTGCGACGACCCTCCTTAATAATCTTTTTGATAAGATAATGTTAGTCACCTTTCTCATGAAGATATGCACTTTTGGGAACATGAACACATGTTTGTCAATGGATCATCAAGATGACCAAAATAACGTGTAGCAGAGTGCCCCCCAAAGTATGAGGCTGGCACTTGTGAAAGCCAAAATACTTTGTAGAATGTGTGTGTTGGAAACAAAGAGCACATCAGTGTGGAACCTGCAAGAAGTCAAACATCAACATAATAATATACCATTTTCCGAGGTAGGCATTCCCATACTCAGATTACAAAATTTCAAATGAGTCATGGCCACTAAATATACACCGTGGATCCATGTCAAGGTGAATCGACATAGCCACCTAGAATACACTGAGGATATTTTCTATAAAGAATTCAAATTCTAACATAGCCACGAGACATACAAAATGTATCTATTTGTCAATACAAATCATGAATACTCCGTCACAACTTGGACTATAATAGGGGGGTCCAGGGTCTTCAATTCCGTCATCCCTAAGTACGAATCTAACCATGTGATTATAGGAGTTGAAGTCGAGCATGGAAGAAACCACTTGATTGTCAGTCAATGATGAGGACCGTTAACAAGCGCGAGGGTAATCACCATTGATTTCAATGACTCCCAAGGTACCCCAACACAATCCAATGAATGTGAATAAATGAGTTGAAGTCGAACACTCGATGGAATCTTCCAATCGGGGGTCAATGATGTAAACCCGCCGTCGAAAGCGAAGAAACCTACCATTGAGGCATGAAAGCTCTAAGGTACTGAATGATTTCTAAGTCTTATTCCTTGATAATGAGTTGAAGTCAACAAGAAAAGACTCGTCACAGGAGGGCCTTGATGTATCCCCCATCAATGACACAAAATAAGCAACATATTTGAGGTAGATCAGAGCATGAGGTGATTTGAAACTGACACAGGGAAGGCCGAAATGGTAGAAAATTTGTAACTATAGATGGCTGACTCAATAGGAGGCTTAATAAGGGTAGAATTCTCTTGAACATATGAATGTCACGACAATGGTGCTTGACAACATTTACTCAAGGAGGACCCAGCATATGGTCATGTAGATGGTCAAATGAGAGAAAAATGGACTTCCCAACCTGGATTCAATGACGAAGGGGGGTGTCATGTTCAAGAGAGACTATTACTGCCACTAACACATATGCATAGACATATTTCTTTCCCAAAATTTCCCCCACCATTTCTGGCGAGTACCTCTTTATTTCTACGCAAGCTGGAGGAGGATAACATATGCTTGTACATGTAAGCTCATTCTTCGGAAAAGTACCTCAGAGTACATTTAACGAACCCTATGAAGGAGTGGTTCGGTCCCATACGGGTCTTTCAATGTTCATTTAACAAGTCCAAAGAGAGAAAAGTCGGGGTTTTTTCATGTTTAGAGAGTCTGAAAAAAACTTAAAGAGGACTCCACAAGTTCCTTTTTTGTAAGTTAATTCAATGAGACCGAAAAAGGGATAACCTACTACTCATTGAATGTTTTGTTCAAATACTTTTATGAGCGTGAAAAGAGCAAGGTCACTCGACAATCTTTTTGTTTTTACAGATTGTGAAAAGAGTTTAAAAGATACTCCATGGGTTTCGTTTTTTGTGTTACCATTACGAGTACGAAAAGATGACAAAAATATACTCGGTTATATTCTCATTGATTTACGAGTATGAGAAAGAACAAAACCTAAGCTCATAATTTTTCCTGAAAAACTCTAAAAGGATCTATACATACAACAAATGTATAAAATCAAACCCAAAAAATGTATCTATGTTCAATATTCCACTCCTAGATTTCTCACCTGTGAAAAATCAAACACTTGTGACACCATTAGAAGTCTAGGGTTTGGGAGAAATACATAAAATAATATATGAAAAATGAAATGGAAAAGTAAAAAGTTAATAAAATGGGGTAATGTTGGCCCCTCACCAAGTTTTGGAGAACCTTGGTCATGTTTGACCATTTTTGGGACTGCGACAGGCTGGTCGAAGGCAGAGTGCAAGGAGAAGTGAAGATCGCGGGATCTCGCCCCCTTTTGCGAGATTTTTGGGTTTAGGGTTTATGTAACGGGTATGGGATGTCAGTCCATGGGTTTACCCATATTTAGGCCCCATTTTCAATGTATAAATAGATATCTAGGCGATGTAAGAAAGTAGTAGTAGTGAATATCTGTGGCTTAGTGCAGAGCTAGAGGCTTTGTGCATACTATGTGTTAAGACTTGCAGAGATAAATGCAAGTGATTGTAAGAAGCTGGTGTGTAGACTGTGTAAGAAGTCTTTGTGCTATGACCTAACTCAGGGCAGGAGGATCTGGAGAGGTGCATGCATATCTCCTGTCCTATGCAGAGTGGGTCTTGTGGATCTTTGCATTGAATGAAGCTAATAAAGAGAAGAAGAGTTGGTGGACGTAGCCCCAAGCTGGGGGTGAATCACTTTTTTTTTTTGCACTGTTGAAGCATTCAACCCTGGGTCTGCCCCTGTGCCAACAAATGGTTCCGTTGCCGGGACCTAAAACTGTGATTGCTAGGAACTGAAGAAAAGAGAAAGCTCTGTGTGTAGATCTGTTGCTTTTGGGTGCAGTACTCTACTTGACTTGTGAAGCTCTATGATAAGAAAAGAAGCCCGATCTGAAGAAAAGAGGTGAGATCTTAAAACTTTGTTCTTTGATAAAGCTAAGATAAGTGAAAATTTTTGTTTCAAAAGAATGGATCTAGGTATGTTTGATATATTTTATCCGAGTTTGAAAAGTAGGGCATAGCTAGAAGAAAGAAGATTTGATATGAATAGATTTGATAGAACTAGTGAAAGATATGTTATTCCTATGCATAGAAAGAACTATTGGACTAATAAGTGGATGCAGGATCCTAGAAAGATTTTTTTGCAGATCCACCACTGTGATCCTAGTGCGCAGTACAAGAAAGGTTGGGGATCGTTCAAGAGAAAGAGAGGATTGACTCTTTGTTATAATTGTAGAAGACCGAGACATCTTGCTAAGGAATGCCCTGGTCGAGGTTGTATTTTCCTTTGTTGTAAGGATACTGGACATGAAGTTTTAGATTTCCCTAGAATTATTTCTAAAGTTGAAAAGATGAACATGAGACAAGAAGACCACGAGGTAGGTCAAGAGACTAAGAATATGCTCAAGAACCAGAAAGAATCAGAGACTGTAGTATTGCAGATGAAAGAAACCATGAACGATCATAGAGACATCAACTTATCAGAGGTCTTAAAAGAGAATGAGTGCATAGAAAAAAGAATAGGAGACTTCGACATAGACTGTGTCCTATATGAGGAAACATAGGTGAATATCATGATAGAAATAACTTGGGAAATTTTGGGAAAGCCTGCTATGGTTCCTTCATTGGAAGGAATATGATTTTTTAAAGGGAAGATGATAACCCTATGTGGAAGACTTACCTAGATACCTATGAGTGGTCATGGAACTTCGACAGATGAATAATTTGAGGTCATTAATTTTGTTGAGAACAACGCCCCATTTGTTATTTTTCTAGGAAAAACCTCGGTTGAGAAAGTTCAGATACGAAGGAAACAAGAAGAGGAAGCTCTAGAACAGAAAAAGCAGGAACTAAGAGATTTCATGGCTAGGAGAATAACGCACTTACTGAGATAATAAGAGGACAAGTCGAAGCTACTAAGGACCAGAGACTTGGCTGTTGAAGTTTGAAGAACACAGGAAGACTTGAAACCCTTGTCCATACAGGAGAATAGAGCACCTACCCTAGAAAGAGAAGAAGTATTACCCTTGAACCCTATGAAAGACCCTCCACAGTGCAAAGTTACTATGCCAAGAGGAGATAATAACAATAATGGAAAGAGGAAACCAGTGACTCAAATCATAGGAAAGAAAGCCAGAAATCTCACCAAGAAGAAAGCAAAGTTAGAAAAATTGCAGGAAGTTCCAGAGAGGACTTCACAGAAGGAAGGTTTGCAGAACTGTAACTTCACCAGGATATCAGAATAACGTAGATTGACACTTTGTCATGATGAAGAAATATGACCATTGGAGGCATCCTGACCATTAGAATGACGCTCCATAATGGATAGAAACACATTTATTGCCAGAATGATCACCATTGGACCATTGAGACCGCACCATAACGGATGGAATTGCATTGATTGAAGCATTCTTGTCCATTGGATAATTCCATTATGACATTGTCTATTTATCTCATCGAGCGTTGCACTGAGAACACTTTTGCCAATTGTGATTATCCGATCCCACAGAGAACTAGTTTCTTTCATGTAGTGCTTATTGAGCAGTCACCACCCATTCTATTACATTGAGTGTTTTCTCACTGACCTAAGATATCTCACCTCAAGCGTGCATGTCGGAAAACATTAGCACAGTAGAAAATTCTATTGAAGAGATCCTAATAGACCCCATGGCTGAAAAGGTGATGTTCACATGCGTACAAGCTTCATCGACGCAAGGATTAGAAGCATCCCTATCGATTGCGTAGCGTCGGTCTAGCTGACCCGCTACTAAGAAACATAGCAAGCATCGTGATGACTTGGCGAATGTGAATCTCATCCCATCTATATTGCCCGGCTATATCCCACCTTTGGCTAGCACGGTTAGTCGTGACAGTGTCCCGAGGGAATTCAACTACACCTTGATAATTGCGTACCTCTCGAAGGGGATATGTGCAATTGGACTACAGTTGGGATAGATTATGACGTTGAAGATCAGTGAATTCAACTTGGGAGATCACAAGAACTATGGAATGCTCGCCCCACATAAGTATTTGACCAAGAAAAAGGGGACGAAGTTGAAGATCATCCCCTAGTCAAGGACCATGGACATCGCGAGGTCCACCATCCTGAACGTAATGAAGATACCCCACTTTGGAAGGCATTATGAGGTTAACACGTGCGTTAAAATCACGTGGTCTTGCTTCCATGGCGGTTATTTGTGGCTCGAAAAATGCATCACCGTAGATCCGACACTAATCCATCAGATCACTAGATTAAGCATGCAAGGACCAGACCCATAATACTTTTATCTAGGGAAGGCTGCAAATTGTGTCTTGACGCAGAGAATCAAAGACACCTATGACGATGTGTTGGACAACTGAGAGGGGGGGGTGAATCAGTTGTTACCATGCTTAAAAAATTATGCTTCTTTTAAACTCTTTTCAGAAACTCTGAATGATGATCACAATAATGCAGGGAAATAAACAATGGCACTTTCAGCATCATTCACATATATGATAAACACAGAGACATATATTTCCCAAGGAAACCCATACAGGGTAAAAACCTCTTTTT
>ML784213.1:996466-1020660 GCA_009831015.1 Picea engelmannii | reverse complement strand
GAAGATGAGAAATTTTCCAGGTCCAAGAAGGTTCAGAGTCCAGCATATACAACAACGGTGGAGTTGTTGAGATCAGTCTCCAAGTGGGAGATTGTTGGTTGTGGAGCCTGATTATCTTCCTGATTCAGAGGTCCTTGCTTTCAACCGTGTTTATACCCCATGAACTATTTACACCCCAGAAGTATGTACACTTTTCCACGCGAGGGAGTGCAAAGGGGGGGTACCCCCTCTGCGGGGTCCGAGGGGGCTATCCCCCCAGCTGGGGGGTCTGGGGGCAAGCGGGCCCCTAGTGGGGGTTCGGGGGTGAAGCCACCGAAGCAAAAATTGCCTTGTAAAAGTATATTGTAATTTCATTGTAAATCTGGACTGTTCATTATAAGGTCACAGATCTAACTGTAGAGATTATGTTAGGGTTTTTTTCCCTAGAAGGCAACTCTCTTTTATGAGGGAAATGTATCGCAACTATGGATGGTGGCAAGTATTGTATTCTGAGAGAGGAGACTGTGAGAGAAAGAGGAGGAAGTTACAACGGGTTTTGCTGTAGGTTGTATCCCTTCATTTTGCTGGATAATAATAAAGAAAGGACCTGGCAATTGCTCTGGTGGATGTAGCCCACACTGGGTGAACCATGTAAATCTATGTCTCTCTTGTATTGTGTATCTTCTGTGTTTTATTTCTGCATTTGTTTTATTTTATTGTTCCACGGTCCTGTTTTTCTAACACCCTCTACATTACAAAAGCTCTGCTATTTAAAGTCAGATTCATTTAGTGTTAAAAAACAAAATAGTCTTGAGAATCCCCGATTCTCAGGCTGGTCGTTAGATATCATTAATACAAAATCTTGAATTCTCCTTCATCAACATCGTGAGCCAGCATTCTAATCAACAGGTGTTGCAGCAGTTGTATCACAACAGGGCTAGTGGCGTCTATTGTAACAACTTCCGACATTAACAAGATTCTGTCGTAGCAGTTGTGTGACAGCTTCCAGGATTGATGGGCATCCATTGTAGAAGTCATGTAACAACTTCCAGGATTGGCACATAGCTATAACAACAACGAATTTCTCGAAGTGGGATGTTCTAACATTTTGATCATTAGTTAAATCATTTCATGGGTAAAATCTTGGAACGTTATCAATCAAACATGCTAAGTAAATGAAAATATAAAAGCAAGATGAATAGTTCATACCTTGGGAAAAAGGGTCTTGGTGCTCATTATAATAGTCATTTAGCTTAGGAATGAGAAGTTTGAATGATCAAAAGGTGTAGTGAAAAAGGGACATTTCAGGGTCCTAACAGTAACTTCCATCCAGAATGATGTAGTGCGCCTAGCCTACCAGTTGATCACTAGTAAGATAGTAATGAAGAACAGACCCATGTAGGTCAAGAGGTTCRTTGTTGACCTCACGGGAAAATGCATTGAAGGAATACAAATGAACTGGGTGAGCTACCTTGTCAACCAGTTAGAGAAAGACTTCCGCGAAGCTCAAGATCAGGGMTATGAGTTCCATTTTAGTTGGCTGCTAATCCTCATCRCCTTCATTGCTTGGGAGATGCCAGAAGGAGCGACCTTCTCTGAGATTGAGTCGTCTGAACCCCTAGCTTGGAATTTCACTACACTCTAGTACTCGAGCGACATGGCTAAGAAATGATAGTCAAATGCAGTGTTCCACACCTGTTACCTGCAGTTGAAGAGGGCTATTGAGTCTTTCCCTCGTATGAAGCCAAACACCCTACACAGTTTCATGCCATTTGTGAAGTTCCACATAGATAGGCATTTTATTTATATCACTGTGCGTGGAGACAAACATAAAGAAGAGATTCAATCCTACTGTAAGCTCACCAAGGAAGATATGGAGGAAATAACAAAAGAATGGCCTACATAATTCTTTGTACTAGTAGAACAGGCATAACTTTCTGACCCCAATCTCATCGAAATTTCTATAGTCACTCGAGAAGAATATGATGCACCCAACAACAACAGGTAGAAAAATAAGGAATATGTACATGAAATAAACAACACATCAGAAGAGACTGCATTAGAATCAGCTGAAGCAGGAGGAGATGACGAAGTAGACAAGGAAGAGAACGATGGGAAATAAGACAAACTGGAACAGGGCGAAGTAACACCACCCAGGGACCCCCTTGATGAAGTCGAGACATCCAAGAAAAGAAAGGTTTCCCCCAAGAAACCTACATTGCGGAAGAAGTCAAAAACCAATAAACTGCCATTTCAGACTTTGCTAACGGTGGATGACATTGACCTTATCATTGCTACTGTGTCAGACACCTCGAAGGATATATTACAATGAAGCGAAGTCGAACAAGAAATAATGTTTGAGAGGATCGAATCAGAGCTTAAAGGAGTACAACATGCTTTCTATTTGAGCTGTGAAGTGTCTACTGCGCCACCACCAACATAAGAAGAAGAGTTGGGAGATGAACTTGCCCAACTACGTAGATTAGTAGACTCAATAGAAGCTCACCTTTGTCGTGTCCAGGAGGAAAAAGAATAGGCCACAGAGGCCCTGAAGAAAGAAAAAGAGGAAGCCATAGAGAAACGTCGGGTTTCTCAACAAGAAAAAGACGACCTCTAGGCAAAGTTTGCAGAGGATAGAGCGCAGATCCAGAGGGAGAAAGAACAACTACTCACAGAGCATATTGGATTTAAAGAAGTAGTCACTAGAGCACTTCTCTCTATGACATGCTTAAAATAGAGGGAAGAAGAAGCCGCTGAGAGGCAGGTGGGGAAGCTGAACCCATTCAACAACTCCAAGAAAGAGTAGCATAACTAGAATTACAAGCAGTTCCAAGCACTCTGCAGGAAGTGTGAGGCCAAAGGGAAAAAAATGCCAAGAGCACAGTCCAGAGAATCAAGGCATTAGCCTTAGAATACAAACAACTCAGTAGTCGAAGTGCACATACTTATGAGCGCCTTGCAGAGAACCCTGAACTAAGGACACTGGAGTCACAACTCCAGGAGGCAAAGAAATAGGTAGCAACAATGGAAGCATAGTTGAAGCCATTATCCATGGTTGAGAGGATGAAAAGGTCCCAAGAACAATGCATGGTTCAGCAGCAGGTCCATGCCATCCAGAGTAAAGTCATGGAAGTGACTCAGAAGCTCCAACCAGTGCAGGATGAAGCTTGCATACTTTTTGAGGAGATTGAAGGACGAGGTGCAGAACTAGAACAAGTGGTCACCACAGTAGAACAACACTTGGAAGGAACTATGACATAGAAGGTTCTTCAGGAGTTCGTCAAGCAGGAGGCTCTGGCGAAGCAATAGGTTGAGGCATATCGATCCAAGCTCGAGGCCTTCGAGGCAGAGTTACCCAGATCAAAGTGACTCGAGACGAGTCACAGGTGAGTGTTGGGGGCATGTTGGCCCCTGACCAAGTTTTGGAGAACCTTGGTCATGTTTGACCATTTTTGGGACTTGGACAGGCAGGTTGAAGGCATAGCGCAAGGCAAAGCGGAGATTATGATATCTCACCCCCTTTTGCGGGATTTTTGGGTTTAGGGTTTATGTAACGGGTATGGGATGTTGGCCCATGGGTTTACCCATGTTTAGGCCCCATTTGCAATGTATAAATAGATATCTAGGCGATGTAAGAAAGTAGTAGTAGTGAATATTTGTGGCTTAGTGCAAAGCTAGAGGCTTTGTGCATACTATGTGTTAAGAGTTGCAGAGCTAAGTGCAAGTGATTGCAAGAAGCTGGTGTGTATACTGTGTAAGAAGGACTTGTGCTGTGACCTAACTCGAGGAAAGAGGATCTGGTGAGGTGCACACAAATCTCTTGTCCTATGCAGAGTGGGTCTTGTGACTTTGTGGAATGGCGGGAGAGAGAGGATGAGGATGAAGATTACTTTGCCAGGAATGACCCGGGAATGATAAATTCCCTCCGGCAGTGTGGATTGCTAAAATTCTTCAAGGTCTAGGGAATGAGGGCCCAATTGAGGTTACTCAAATACTTAGTCCATATGTGGGACATAAACCAATAGGTATTCAGTGTGGGGGCGCACATCCTTGAGATAGATATCGAGGATATCTACTTTTTAACCGGGTTGTCTCACCGAGGATCTCAAGTTACATTGACAGGTAGCAAAGGAGGTGGTGAGCCTATGAGCCATTATGTCAGCACACATTGCATGCTAGGTGCTGAGATACATAGCGACAAGGTTTCTATCTGAGACATCTGTTACTTACCTCTACACACTATCCTATGCACCATCACGCGTACGGTGGGGAGCGCAGCTCCCCATATGACCCTCTAGAGAGATTTTTGGTATGCGCTGGAATGCATGGAGTCCTGAGTTTTCAATTGGAGTGATGGGGTTCTCAGAAGCATGAATAAACAATTGACCAAGTGTAGGAGGGGTGACTTGAAACAATTCAGATACATATCGATTTTGGTGTCCTTCTTCCTGGAGAGGGTTTCGAACTTGCGTCTACAGGTAGAGTGGGGCATACCAGCCCCGCAAGATCCAAGAATGAAGAGGTGGTGTGACCTCATGGCACGACATGTGACTGGTCCTATCGTTAGGTATAATGGCATTTTCTTTGATTGGTTGAGGTCCTAGATGCTTATGATAGATGACTACGCATATGCTGACTTAGACTTCAGAGGTGATCCAAACTTGGTTCTTCCTGAAGGTTCTCAATGGGGGAACATAAGTAAGAATTACATTTTGTTTTTATAATGTTTTTGTAATTTTTAAATATGAAATGTTTTTATGTCTTTTATCCAATGACTAATCAAAAACTCTTTGATGATGTAGATGTGGGACCTCATCAACCTCCAGGTTCATCTCCCATTCAGAGGCGAGGGGAGATAGTCGAGGTAGCAGGATTAGTCGTTGTTGACTACGAAGCTATAGAGAAAAACTTGGAGGGGATGACATTGGACATCCCAGATGCCTCCATTGATGAGATCTCAGGGTGTTATCAATGCCATACAGTAGGCGTATCCACATCTATCAGTCGACTTCTCCGTAGAGTAGCATAGGAAATCGCGTGTCATCACGAGCAACATCCTTGATGCTATATTTGTATATGAATCCATGTGCTTCACATTTTTGAGATTTTGGTCTTCGGACAAAAAAACTTTTTGTAAAAACTTTTATTGTTATATATATATATATGAGGCTTCTACTGGCTTACTTGTTGTATATACAAAGTGTGATTGGATTTTATAAATTTCTCAAATGTCTATCTAACACATAATTAGCCAATGCATCTGTTAATGTATTTAGACATCTATGAATGTGTTGATATTCTATGTAATCAAAATGACATTCCAAGAGGTGAATTCGTAAAGATACCCTTAATAGTGTAGGACTTCGAATGGAGTAGATGTTATTCAACTGTAGGACTACTAATTGCGAATCGATTTGTACAATAAGATGACAGATTCCAAGTGAAACAACATCAGCCAGTAATTTGATGACTACACTATATTCCACGATATTATTAGTTGCATGACCAAGGCAAACACCATGTAGATTAATCAATTCATCCGTAGGTGCATAGATTTCCCAAGAAACAGATGCTAAGTTCTGAATATTGCAACTAGCACCATTAGGAAAGCCAATGTAGGGTAGCGAAGACACTGACATCTGGAAACCAAGAACAACGCAAGGTAAGTAGCTGAGGGTCAAAACCAAACAACCAAAAATCACACAAGAGTATGATACACTAAAAGTACAAGCACTCATGCAAAATGACTTAAGCATGGTACTTCTTTAAGTAAATCCCATTTCGGGGTTCACTCAAAGGGATTCCATCATAATCAACTAGCTCATAATCTCCCTTCTCCAACACATGTTTGACAATGTAAGGAACTCACCACATGGCTTCAAATTCACCAACCCCTAGCAAATCATGATCCTATTCGTAAAGGAGAACAACATCACCCTTAGAAAAAACACGTGGCTTGAGATGTTTTTCGTATTGGGCTTTAACACGTTTCTTCTGGGTTTCAATAACTAGGGCGACATCGTGACGGGTTCTGTCTAATTTCATTAAATACAAAAGATGCTCTTCTTCAGAAGAGGTATTGGGGAGAAGTTCAACGACTAGTTTCAAAGACAGTATTTCACATTCAATTGGCAAGACAACCTCGGTACCATAAACTAGTTGGAAAGGTGTAAATCCCGTGGCAGACTTGACAGATGTCCAATATGCCCATAATGCTGAGAAAAACATCGTGTTCCAACTCATCTTATGAATTCCTATCATCCGTTGAAGCATAATAATGAGAACTTTATTGATTTCTTCAACCTAGCCATTGGCTTGTGGGTAATAGGGGGTTGAGTTTTCACGACGAAGACCCAACTTTTTAGTAAGTTCAGACATCATAAAGTTCCAAAAATGGCTACCTTGATCGGTAACGATAGCTTGAGGAACACCAAACTGAGTAATGATGTGATTGAATATGAACAATGTTGCAGTTTTCCCAGTACTATCAAATGTAGGCATCACCTTGACCCATTTAGTGAAGTAGTCCACAACTACAATGATGTATCCATGCCCCCCGACCGAGTGAGGGTTACATGTCATGAAGTCAATGCCCCATTTGGTGAATGGATGGATGGAAACTATAGGATGTAAGGGAGCAGGATGACATCTTATCTTGTTATTATAAGTTTGGAAAGCATGGCATTTTTGAACAACAATGATGCAATCCTTAAACAAAGAAGGCCATAAATAACCCGCTCGTAAGATATTTTGGGTAGTGGCATACCCAAACATATGAATGCCACATGATTTGGAGTGACAGTCGTTCAAAGCTTTCTCGGCTTCATCATAAGTGAGACATCGCAAAAAAATGGAATCAACACCACGACGGTAGAGAGTATCACCAATAATGATGTATTGGCAGGCTTGATATCGTATGTGACAATTATCCATACTAGATAGATCGGGCGAGAAAGTTTGAGTCTAGAGATAGATGATGATATCTCCATACCATAGGTCATCATAACTGATCAGAAAAAGAGATTCGTTTGGCAAGGAATCCTTTGCCACATTTTTTGTCTCAGTGGAGGGAAGGTCACATATCAGTTCAGTTAAAACCAAATATTTCTTAGAGTTAGCACGTTCAAACTCTAAGTGAAACTCTTGGAGAATCATTATCCATTTGGAGTAATTCCCCCCTAGCAATTGTTGCGTAAGGATGTGTTTCATAAGGTTGCAGTAGGAAATAACAGTGGTTCTGCGTAATAGAATATAATGATGAAAACGTTGGACAAATTGCACAGCTGCCAAGGCCAGTTTCTTCACATGGAGGTATTTGGTCTCGGTGGTCATGAGACTCCGACTCAAATAGTATATCACATGTTCATCATGCGAGTCATCCTCTTAGACTAATACCATGGCAATGGTAGAGTCCGAAGCAACTAAATAGAGGAAGTGATCACGGCTATAGTCAAGGGGAAACAATAATGGTGTATGGGTTAAGGCAAGTTTCAAAGTTTCGAAGGCTTTGTTAGCAGTGTTGTCCCATACAAACTTGAAACCTTTCTTAAGTAGTCGAGTGAATCCTTTCACCGGTTCAACGTAATAGGGTATTAAATGACGCAAAAAGTTTGCCTTCCCTTGAAAACTTTGGAGCTGACGTAAAGTGGAAGGAGGAGGTAGATTAAGGATAACCTCAATCTTCAAAGGGTCTACTCGAATCCCATGTATTAACACAATAAAACCAAGAAAACAACCAGACTCCACACAAAAAAGGAATTTATGTGGGTTTAAGCGGATACTATAATAACGACAACATACAAAAATGGCCCTCAAATGTGCCGGGTGATCTTGATGACACATGGAATGCGCCAGTAGATCATCAAGATAGGGTTGCACAATGTGCTTAATATCATGGAAAGCATAAGACATAGCATGCTGAAAAGTCGTGCCAACATTCTTGAGACCAAAGGGTAATTTCCAATAAGCAAAGGTTCCCTAAGGGAAAATGAAAGTGGTCTTGTGTTGGTCCGCAGGTAAAATATTAATTTGATTATAGCCGAAGAAACCATCCATTAAAGAGAAGATTTCACTGCCGACATAGTCGTCGACGATTTTGTCAACAAAAGGGGTTGGGTAATTGTCCTTAGGACAAACTTTATTTATGTCCCTATAATCTACACAGACGCGAATGGTACCTTGTTTCTTATTCATCGGAACTAGATTGGATACCCAATCAGTCAAAGCCATGGGATAAATAAAGATGGCTTTAATAAGTTTTTCAACTTCAAGCTTGATAGCAATAACTTTGCGTGGGTGCACTGGGCGAAGTCTCTACCAAATGGGTTTATTATCCGGGTATGTCTTAATCTCTTGTACAACGATATCGGGATCGATACCTAGCATCTCTTCGTAACTCCAAGCGAAAACATCATGGAATTATTGGAAAAGAGATTTATATGTGTGGACCTCATCAGTAGAACATGAGGCTCTGATATGAACATTATCCACGACTCTAGGTTTAATGTATATGTTGAGAGGGACAATAGGTGAAATTTTTCTGAAGTTCCCTTCGTACAAAATATAATATGATGACTTAGGAATTAAATAAATAACAACAACGATCGACATAGTCGAAATCCGTTGGTAACTATCGATGGTGTCACGTTCTAGGAAGAGAATGGAGCAGTAATGCCCATCATCCCAGGGAGTGTCTTCCATAGAAATGATTGACATGATCATCTCTTTTGTAGGAAAAATCACGTGAAACAGATCAGGAGATGAATCACAGAGAGAAGGAGAGGAAGGGGTTGTCAATTGAATAGTTTGGTAAGTAGAATCAACCAGACTTAAAGGCATCTGGTTTCCATAATGGAGGTGATGACCAGGGTTAGGTACTACCCATGGGTCATATGAATCAGGGGTTTCACAAACAATGGTGGATACCATGTTAATAGAGGCAACAAAAGGGGGAGAAATATCGGGTGGTGGGATTGGAAATGTACGCATCAAAGTAGAATATTTCAAAAGAACCACTCTGACATTCTCGTAACCAGGGGGTGTATTCGAAATGAAGGGAACGTTGATAGTATGGGAATAAAAATTAAAGAAGGCTAGTTGTTCAACAGTAACGAACTTTCCTTGGTGTGGGAAACAAAACACATGAAAAAGGGTAGACACAACTGCATGCATGGAATCAATAAAGCTATGACCAAGTAAAAGGTTATAATCAAGAAGTGCATCGAAGAACTCAACCTCAACATTGACCGATTTATCTTCCAACGTAATAGACAACGAGGGAATAACACCGTAGGGTTTAAATCATGTACCATTGAAGGCCTTAAGTGTATTGTGTGATTCGGTGAGAGTAGCAGAGCCAATGGCTTTCCAACAAGTGACATACATGATGCAAGTTGAGGATCCTTCGTCAATAACAATTATGCAAATATTATTGTTTTCAACAACAACTTGGATTTGAAATGATAACTGTGGAGGGAGCCTTGGAACGTGATCTTCCAAGTCAAAGATTATGATATTATTATCCATGGGGTAAATTCCACCAATGGCTTTTAACAGTTCCTTCTGTTGAGCAAGGAAACTTTGAAGGACTTTGAGAGCTGACATCGTAGAGGGTGCTTGCGCAAGATATTCTACAATACTATAGTTTTGTGCAGCACGAGCATGAGGGTTGAATGAAAAATTTCGAACAATGCCCTTGGGAGGAGGGCAAAGAACTATATCGAGACCCGATCTTTCGATATGAAGAGGACCATTGGGAGGTGAAGTTGAGGGAGAAGGTTGAACCAATGAAGGTGTTATATCATCAACTTTCTCCTTTGATGAAGAGTAATCCTTGGTTCAAGTCACGATTGCAACTTTGTTCTTTTTAGAATCACTAGTACACATAAGGACATAGGACAAGGTAGAAGGATAAGTTTGGTCATGAATGACCAGTTGGGCTTGTTTCTAAGAAGGGAAAGGTTGTGACAAAATGATAGGTGTAGGAGGTTTTCCACTCCCTTGGAGGAACTTAGTAACCTCGACGCATCTTGGACAATATTTCATGTAATGATCATCACCACAAATCAAGCAGGGGTAACAAGGTTTACGTTTATATTTCTCATCAACAGTTTTCATCTTGGCTTTATCGGATTGTGGATTATTATTCTTGTCCTCCTTGTTCTTACCCTTCCCTTTATTTTTATTTTGATTCTTTCCAGTAGGTGTGGATTGAACAAAATTAACTTCGACAATCTTACTGGTGGAAGGAGTAGGAGTAGGAGCATTTTGTGCATTAGAATTATTAGGTTTGGGATTGGTGTGACCGACATGTGTGGAGTGGGCCTCAACATGAAAGGTGCCAATCGCACCATCAACAACATGAGAAGCTGTTAGAAGTTTTGGGGTAGGGTTTTTGGAAGGATGAGGAACGTCAGGGATCAAATCGTAAAGTGTTCCCATTTTCAAATAAATGAGATCAAGATACTGAGCACGACTAATCGCCTACTTTTCAGTGACAACACCACCCATGGAGATATCATGAGCAATAGGTCCAATGAGTGATTTGGTGAACCTCTTGGCCAATAGTTGACCAGGAAGGGGAACTTTGATTAAACGTCTGCTTCTCCTCCACTCATGGATGTGATCATAAATATGAGTGGACGAGGATTGCTTGAAAGAACTCAAAATTTTGGTTCCTGTCTCGTATTGTATTGGTAACTGGTAATGTGTCAAAAAGGCCATGGATAGGGTGTTAAAGTCATTGAAGAAACCTTGTGCTAACTCGATGTACCATTTTGCTGCCGAACCCGTGAGAGTTCGTTGGAAAAGTTGTAATCTAATGGAGTCATCCATCAAGGAGTTGGATGAACACCACAGATGAAAAGTCATAACATGATTATTCAGATCTTCTCCTGCTCGACCATCAAATTTAGGAATGTCAGACGGTAACTTGGCCGGTATGACGGCCCAATAAGGAGAATGTAAGATAGGATCATTCAAATTCCTAGACAGATTAGGTAAATCCAAAGTGGCTAGAAAACGCAACTGTCGATTCACTTGTGGAAACTGGTAGTTTTGAGGGGGAAGCCCCGTAGGTATACCAGTAGGGACAAAAGAAGTGTGAAAATAATTAGATAGTCCAAACAGATTCGGTTGTGAAGGATTTGGAGGCATATACCCCATAGGGTTGGGTTGATTAGATATGTTCCCTTGGAAAGGAACACTAGATTGAATGTGCAGACCCCAAGTGGGATTCAAAGAACCCGGATATGGTTGACCAAGGTTGGGGGGTACAAAAGAGTTAACTTGAGGATGTTTCCCCCCAACTGGTTGTATATTTCCTTGGAAAGGAAGTTGCCAAGGTAAATATGGTACCACAGGTACATTCTGTCCATAAAGTGGGTTATGGACTCCAACCTAAGGGTGCCCCCCCAAGTTGAGTTTGTGCACCAATCTGAAGTTGTCCCCCAAGTTGAGGTTGTGCCCCAATCTAAGGTTGTCCCCCAACTTGGGTTTGACCTCCAACAGGAATCTGGAAACCAGAAGTGATAGAAATATTGGTGCCTCCAAAAATATTGGAGGCACTAGGGCCATATCCTCCAAGCGGGGATGGAGGAGGAACATACGACCCTTCAGAGAGAACCTGGGAAGGTGTAGGAACAAAACCAACAACAACATTATACTCAGGAGGAACAAAAAGTCCATAAACTCCGGATGGGACCTAGGTAGAGGTAGGAATGGAAGTATTCAGAGATCTATACCTAGGGGGAAGTGACATATTCGATCTAGGTGGAAGTGGTGTCCCAATTGGAGCTTGGGAGATAACTACATTTCCAGTAGGAATCGTGGTAGCTCATAGGATCATAGTAGAATGGGCGATCTGGAGAGTAGGAATCGAGTGAGAACCAATAAACAATTGGTCTAAAACAGTGATGACATTACTGGTAGTACCAGTAAAATGGTCTAAAGGTACCATATAGGTGACAAACGTCTCATGCATTTGTGATGCCATAGGTCGGTCAAGACTCGCTCCTATGTTACTGTACAAATCACGTACTGTCAAAGGGATAGAACCAAAATTAGAGGTTCCAATAGTGTGAGTCAGTATCCTAAATAGTTCACTTGGAAAAAATGGATCCTCTACTCTAGATCCGACATTAGGTCCAATAGGTATTCCAGTATTATCAACAACAACAATTTCTCCAGACGAGTTCATGTGAAGTATACACGCGTCTGGTCTAAGAGGGGGAAGTCTGAATGCCTCTAAAGAGTCCAAAACAATTTTAAATCCTTCTAAAGAGTGTGTTCTCCCAACCTCAGAAGATGATTTTTTGTTGACTACTCCCTCAGGAGAGCCTTTCGGTGAGTTAGGAGGTAAGGGTTGGTAATCCCATGGATTTTTCGGGGGTAGCCCTTGCATCCTACGTGAACGATGAAGGATGATGTTTCTCGAGCTAAGTAAAGAAAAAAATAAATCTATGGCCTATTAGAGGAAACAAACAACACTTACTAATAAAATCTGGGAATCAAACAAAGCAAAAAAAACCTTCTTATTTCGAAATCACTAGTTGGTGATGAAATCCAACGTCCCGAAGTCAAGACAAGAAGGGGCTGGGATAAGTGGTTGGAAAAGTTATGTTGATGACCTACTTAACATACTTACACCCTGGTGCAAGATCCCACACATAATTGTGGGTATACCCTCCAAGGAGCCCGAGTGAGTTTGGCCAACGTCGATTCCAGGTACCGTGAAGACTTGCCCCTCCATAGTCACCTCGTGTAAATACCCTAAAGAGATAGGCTACTAAGGTTACCAACTACAACAGTGATGCCTGGGGAAATAGTCGACAGTCCGATCCACGTGCAAAGGCAGGGTATCTAGCCCGAAATCAACTCGAAAGGCTTCCCCAATATGGTCGCCAATTTTGTTATGGGACTTATCGGTAAATGAAGACATAAACAGATCTCCCTAGATCCACATAGATCTAGAACAAAACAAAACAGAACATGACGCTTTCCCTAATCTCTAATCATTGAGTTTATTATCTAACAAGATATGTGCAACATGCCATTTAAATATCGCTTCCTCTTGTCATTGTCAATCTATCTCCACTCCAGTGCTCCTATGATGTTGAATTTGCAAGGGAACACAAGCCAACCAAAATGAAAGGAATATAATATACTCAACGATAACTTGTGTATGTGATCAAGGAATCATACAATAAAACAAAGTAAGTTTTATGGGAAAGAAACATATCACTGTATCATATTAAAATAAAAGTGGAGATTACAACCGAAGCCTTGATGTTGCAAGGTCCCCTTCCGATGACCCTTTGCTCCGACACACACACTTTCTCCAATCCTTGAATGAAGAAGATCCACAATGACCGGATAAATTGAAATGAAGCTCTCAAGTATGAACTGAAGTAGAATTCCTCATCCAATTCTTATCCTATTCAATAATAATCTTGCTTGAATCAACCTTCATTAACCTTAAAATCAATATTCACCTTTTTCTTTAGAAATCCCTCTTTATATAGGGGAAAGAGAGATGGTTGAAGAGATTAGGATGATCCCACCAAATCAGAGAAGCGAGTAGGATCCCAACCATATGGATGACACCTCATCTTATTGAAGATATCCTTCTATAACTTTCGTGAAGTTCGACCTTTTCTTAGCCTCTTGACATCGTCACACCCTAGCTGTAGGGAAATTTGCAGAGATGTCGTAAACCAACTTTAGGGCATAGGGCGATGACCAAACATCGTCGTACCTTGCTTATGGTGCAACCTGCGACGACCCTCCTTAATAAAGTTTTTGATAAGATAAAGTGAGTCACCTTTCTCATGAAGATAGGCTATTTTGGGAAAATGAACACATGTTTGTCAATGGATCATCAAGATGACCAAAATAATGTGTAACAAAGTCATAACACGATATAGTTCACTTCCATTTACCCCTTTGAGTAAAAACAACCATAAAAGGAACAAGGTACCTAATCTAAAATAAACTAGACTTTTTCTTTATTAGAAAATGATCACAAGTCTAGGTTGTAGGGCCTTGGTTGTAGGGTGGACAATAACTTCTTCAAGGCCACTAAAACAAAAAAAAAAACACTAATGAGAAAAAAATCCATTAGTAAGATGAAGTGTTTGTTGAGGTTGTAGGGCCTTGGTTGTAGGGTGGACAATAAATTCTTCAAGGCCACTGAAACAAAAAAAAGAACACTAATGAGAGGAAAATCCATTAGTAACATGAAGTGTTTGTTGGGAAATATCCTCTAACACAAGAATCAATTGGTAGGAGAAGTTGAGAAGAGTGCTTGGATCGGTCCCCAATACTCTCTCTTGGTGGGGTTATGTGAGTCAAGGGGGAAATCTTAGCAGTGGCAATTCCTCGGGGTGACACCACTATCTGAGTTGGTTCGGTTCTAAGAAATTTTTCTTATGTTCCCTTCCCATTCAAAGAATCCCTATCCCACTACCATTCTGCCCAACCACCAAGCGTGAAGTGGTAGCCCTAGTTTCTTTTCCTAGGTTACCTTCCCAGGTGACTACAGTGGTGGTACTATCGGTACCTGAGACAGACGTACACCACACGATTTTGGCTCTTTAGTAGGGTACTTGGTTGCATCCAGTACTTGCACCTCTAGAAGTCCATTACAAAGTATTTGTGGGTAAATCTCTCTCATTTATTCATTGATGACCTCATATCCTATCTCAAGAAGATCCTTAATTACTTTCTCCCTATCATAAGGGAGCTGTTTTCTTGCTCTCATCTTATAGAGACTTTGGTAGTGTGTGCACTTTGATTTAGCAGACCCTAGGTTGTTTTCGTGTCTTGGAAACAGTTCCAGAGCCTGCCAATCATGGAACCCATTTACATGGGCATCCTCATCCTTTTCTTGCTTTTGGAAATATTGACCCTCCTTACATTTCTACATTGAGTATTTCTTGATTCACCATAAAGTTGTTGTTAAGGTTGTTTTTCATTCCGATGATCCTGAACGATCCTCGTGCTTTGAATGAAAACCCTCCATCCCATGAACATCAACCTCATGTTGACCCTCTGCCTTCCTTACCAGTCCGGTCTTCTTCCCTTTCTTCTTCCTTGCCTGGTGAAAGTATTAATGCTAGTAACTAGGAGGATAAGAAGAAGAATAAAAGGAAGATTAAGAAGAAGAAAATAAGCAAGGGGATAATCAATCAACCACTGTTAATCATGTCGGGAGTGTTGATAATGTTGAAAAGATTAAGAACATAGGTCACAAACCCAAGTTCCCTTGTAGGCTTTGTGAGGGTGATCACCTTCTTAACCATTGCCTTGGTATTCCAAAAGTTTTAGAAGTGTGGTCTCAGGGTTCCCAACAACCCCTGTCACCAACCTTTTTAGTTCATGCTAGTGACAATATGTCGACTAGTGATAATAAGGTTGGGGGTAAAAAAAGGTAAATTCAAGTTTCCTTATAAGTTATGAAATGAAAAGAATTGTACTTACCATTCCCCTCATATAGAGAAGGATTCACAATGGTTGGAAAACAATATAATTTCCTAGCAACAACCTTCAGTTGTTTTCCAAGAGTCTTCCCTGTTGACGATTGAAAATGTCAACGTAATTTTGCCCGCAAAGTGTTGCTAAAGCCTATTATTATTATATAAGAATAAATAATACTAGTAGGTGGGCCCCCCTTGAGCCTCGAAGATTAGATTTGTTCATTTTCAATGTTATGATGACGTGCTACAAGGATTCACATGATTGACGAGAATATGGATGTCATTTATATAAGTTAAGCTTTGAGATGTTGTTCCTTCATTATACTACAACCTGCTGTTCATTTATGGTATTCATTCTTCTCACACCCGCACAACAAATATGTTAGTGAAAATTGCAGAAAGGAATTTTGAGGAAAAGCAAAATACTATACCTAATGCAAAAGAGACCTAGCTCTGCAATACTACATGAATAAAGTGTTTGTTGATTATTCTTATACCTTAGATAACAAGGATATGGATATTAAAAAAAATGCAAATTACATTTTATATATAGGCATATCGTGGAAATTTTGGTGGTGCAGTTTTGTCAAGGTGATGATACAATAGTCATGCATTGGTTAATATTCATATGTGGCTCATGGGAGTAATAGCTTTGCAATTTTTATGGTGACTATACTATGGTTCGGGGTTATGTTGATCACGTCATGGGAGATTATTAAATACAGGTTCATTAAGATTGCATAATAGTCAAACGATTGATTTGAGTTATGATGGAAGTATAACCATGGCGCATCTGGCAAAGTGACAATGAAAATATTTGAATTATTATGTGGAACTTGAATTACACTATGGTTTAAATATGCTGATGTTCTCGATGCGTTGGTTGATTAATGGTGTTAATGGAAGGCCCGTTGGCATGTACTGTGGAGTAACTGAGAGATGGGTGGAAGTGATGTGCATTTACTACACGTCACCTTTACCCTTGTAGTTGGCCACCACCTTAGTCGAACCATTGTTTGATCTGGATGTTGTGATTGCACTCTGGATTTTTGGTAGGGTGAAACCGCCAAACCACATCTCGTCTTAAGGTTTCGATTAATAGGTATGTCTCTTTTTTCCATTCTTTACTTCACTCTGGTTACATAATATTTTTGTCTCAGTTGTGTGGGTTTGTGGTTGTCCTGAGTATTGCAACTGTGTAAAATTTTGGTTTAGAATGGAAAATGGATGGCTCTACTTATAATTGTTTGAATTTATCAGAGTTGGTGGTCTTCCTGGGTGATAGATTTTGTGATCACCGCATTTCTTAAAAGGTTTTTTCATAAATCATGGTTGGATGGTTGTCTTTGTGATTCTTGGGGTTAACTAGAGATCTATTTTCTTGTTCGGCACTGTCAAGAACTATCTCCCATTCGCAAGCGTTTAATCCTCCTTGTGCGTTCACCTTTAGCCTTGCAATTTTGCTAGGGTTGTTGCCTACCCTCCTAAAATGGCTATTGTGCAAACCCTTAACCCTCCAGAATGGAGTGGCATAAGGAGACTGTCGGGCCTGTCAAGTTGTTTCCAACTATTTTCGTCTATTACTTTGGGTACAAAATCACCCGTTGGTCATGCAACAACTGTGTTGGTGTGTTTGTTTGGTCACTGCCTCTGTGATTTTAGCGTAAACCCTACATTTCCATTTGCATTTTGAGGTCGCAACTGCTCAGTGATTTTAATGGAAGGGCCTCTGCCCTGTGTCGATTGGATGCCTGGTTATGCATAGCTACCATGGCTTGTTCGTTTGGTTGTTCATTTACCACAAGGGTGAATTTTTAGTTGATATGCAGTCACTAATATTTACACTTATGATGGTGGATGGTTGGAGTTGGCTAGGAATGTTTGGGGTTGCTCACTCAGGTTGCATTCTAGGTATGGTGTTTTGCAAATAAAACATGGGGCGTAATAACCACGTTTTTTGGGGCCAGATGGTGATTGAATTGGATAACTACAGTAAACATACTCACAACCTCCTTTTTTTTTTTGGGTTGAATAAAGCTGAGTGTGCACAACTTGGTCAATCACAAGTGACTAGATTGATCTCTCAACACGATATACTGAGTCATATTGTGTTGGTATGTTGTGTCTAATATGGATGGCTTATTTTCCTTCTCCGTGATATCCACTAAGTTTTGAGCGCGTTATTTATTGCAAATTGGCCACCATCGATAAAAATATTGTTGGGTAGGTGGCTCAGTTAAGTCACATTGAACTGTTGTTTTTTTTGAAGGACAGAACTACATCGCCTTGGAAACTTACTCCTATGAAAATGGTGTTTAAAAGGTGGCTGTTGGTTATATAATAAATTGTCATTTCAGGCGTGGCAATTTGGTCTTGATTATTTTACTGCATGTATATATGTAAGCGATCACCATTTCATTTTGATGGGCTCTATGGCAGTAATAATGACTTCATTATCTTTTTTAACAATGTGATTTTTTTTTAATGTAGATGTGGATTGAAGAAATGTATGTCAGTGATAGATGTTGATGATTACAGATTGGAAATGACTGTTGTTGTTGACTGTTATGAAATGAAGAATGTGCAAATAAAGGGAACATGACCTCTTACAAATTGTGTGAAATACTTGCCTTTTATGATGGCATTATGTCGGGTATTTTATTATTGGACATTGAACTAGTTAAATACACAGTAATTTTTTTTAGGGATGATGATTGTTGGTTGGTGCGTCTATTCTTACTACAAAATGTTTTATGTATTACTTGATTAGTCTCATGAACAATAATCACTTTTCTTCCCCCCTCTCATTATCTCATTTTCC
This sequence comes from Picea engelmannii, assembly GCA_009831015.1. NCBI lineage: Eukaryota > Viridiplantae > Streptophyta > Pinopsida > Pinales > Pinaceae > Picea > Picea engelmannii. Next base: position 1,002,387 of record ML784213.1, on the reverse strand, counting down.
GTTAATTACAAACCCTTCACATGTCCCATATTCATTTTCTCACCCTCTATTCTAAGATTGATTATAATCAAAAGAAATTCTGTATTAGATTGGATGAAAGTGCCATAATTCTATGTGGATTATGTGGATTGCAATGAATCTTATTGGTTTGCTTACAATTGATTGTTGTTTTTGTTGAGCAGTGACCATTTCCCTCCCCTTTCATTATATCATATTTTCACTAATTACAAACCCCTCATGTATCCCTGAGCAATTTTCACCCCCCCTGCTCGTTGATTAACATTAAAACAATTTGTATGGATTGGATTGCATGAGCCTGATACATTCTGAGCCAAATCTATTTTGTATTTTTAAGAGTTGTCATGCATGGCTATTTAAAAGTCTATTTTCTAATCGATTACACATGTAGGACTCTTTGATTGGATCGAACAAGAAATAGTCCGACTTAGGCCTGAAAGGCGTCCCTTCCGAGCCCCACAATGACAGATTGATTTCAGGGATTTTTGGACAACACATTTTATTTTGGATATATGAGTATTATTTTTGAAATAATTTCAAATTTCATGAGCTAAAATTTCCAAAATTAAATATGTTGATGGGAGACACAAGGAAGTAATTTTTCTTAACTAATGGTTATGTTAAAATTGTTATGATGTCTATGAAAAAAAGGTAGTCACAAGGGGTCCCACCTACTAGTTATTAATTAATTATGACCCTTATCATGATTACAACTCTTTCCCCTAACTAAGGTTAGTTGAGTCTTTAGTTAGCTTAACTAATGAGTTAGTTCAAATACTTCAACCAATTCTAATTTATTAAAAGCAGAAGTAAGGGGAGGAACAAGAGGAGGATAGAAGCAAAAAGCATGCTAAGGTTTGCTCTTTGAGTTTATGTTGAGATAATTCAATTTTCATTCATTCATATATTCATCACAACCTATTTATTTTCTGTGATAGCATGGTCTTATTGTAGACAACAATATTCAGGGCTTAATCAAATCATTCAGACACTTGTTCTTCAAAGGTGTTGATCTATCTTTGATAGTTTGTGTAGACTTGTCTATTTATGAATTAATTTTCATGATTGATAAAGGCTATAGTGTGGAGCCGAGTGGGAAGCAATCTATGGAAAGTTGATCCAACTTTTAGATTTCAGTTTTGGTTTTCAGTCAGAGGTCCTTTTGTATGTTCCATTGAGGATTTCTAAGTTTGACTTTGGTCCAAGATTTTTGTGTGAAGTTTTGTAAAGATAATGACTCTTTGGTGAATTGGAACGAAATAAAGGATTGATTTATGTCTCATATATCTCGAGTATCATCTCGGTGTCCTTAATTTTGTTCTTACATTTATTTCAACAACTGATATGTTCAGAAGAATACATAAAAAGTGAATTTCCAACAAGCTTTTGTTGATAAAAGACTAGCCTAAGCACTTGTAATTAATACTTGTGAGTTAGGATATACATTTTTGTTGGCTATAAACATAGGGTGATATTCCCGTCTACATTACTTTAGCCAAGTAAAGTCTAAAAATTCTCGAGTAAGATCAATTCACATATTTTCCTCAACATTTATTTGGCGACCATACTGGGGACATCTTCGATATCTCTCCGGTTAATTTTTGTACTCTATTTTCATTGATACATCTTTCTTTTTATGTTTTGACTCTTGGACTATTGGCTATTAATGACTATTCCTGTCGCAAGGCAACCCAATCTTGAGCCCAATCCCCAAGACCAGACCGACATTGCTTTGAACCTGTTTATACCATTTTACACACCGCTAGGACCTGTGCATAGCTTAACCATTCTTGGGCAACAATTGAGAGAGATATTAGTGTCCAAGAAAAATTGGAAGCTAGACGTAGGCAACCCATAAATAAACAATAACCTTTTGTTTCTTCAGTTTTGGCCTGTATTTCATGTCCTTAGATTCTCGTTCTTCTAGAAGAAGAAGAGGCTTGTCACCTGAAATCAGTCCTATCGCTGAGATAGGAAGGAGAAACATTGTGTTATCTGCCCAACAAAGAGCTCTAAGGAGAACTTTATCTGATTCATCCAGCTCGTCTTTCTTTCCCTCATCTATAATCCACAAGATGACATCTAGTGGTGGCTCTGGTGGCACTGGAAGTGCTCCATCTTCCCAATCTTCATCGTCATCGGTGATTGGTAGCTTGTACAAACACCATATCCCCGTCCAATCTACTATGAACCCCACCAAAGTCATCAAGAAGTATGGACTTTTTGAGTTCGAAGAAGACGTCACAACTACACCATGGCATGTGTCCTCTCCTCTTAACCTAGCTCTTGCCACTCACCCACTTCCAAAGTTTAAGGAGCATTTGCCTAAGTTTTCAGGAAATAACACTGTCAGTACCAATGAACACCTAGTGTCATTTTCGAATGCTTGTCATAACATATGGACCAACAAAAACAATACTTGCATGCACCTAGTCGTCAATTCCTTGGAAGGGAAGGTTGCGACTGACTTTTTGACTTTCCCCCTAAGATTTTGTCTACGTGGGAGGAATTAATCTACTGGTTCAGATCCAATTATGGGAAATCCAAAAGCCCTGCTGAGAGGTTAATGGAGTACAATAATGTCACTTACAAGGATGGCAAGACCATCAGGTCTTTCAACTTTCATTTCACCAAGTTGTATAATCAAATCCGTGAACTTATCTGCCCTCAGAACCAAGCCGCCTTCATGCATTACTACAATGCATTGCCTTCTCCTTACCGTCACAGGCTTGAAGAAAAGGCCATTGATAATCTCGGTTTCGCTCTGCACACTTGCTCAGAGTATGAGGAACAAATAGAACAAACTAGCCTACCCCAAGAAGAATTAGTTAGATAGACACATATGTCTGCTCTCTTACAATTGGTACAAGATATGAACAGTCGTATGATAACATTTGAGCAGAAAGGTACTGTCTCTCCTCTCACCCATGGAGCTTCATCCTCTTTTGCCTCCACTTCTAGAAGCCCGGTTTGAAATGATTTTCATCCCAAGGCTATACTTCCTAGGAGTTGGTGTGACTTTTGCGAGGAACACCATGAAGAAACCATGTGTGAGGTAAGGAAGAGTGCTGGAGACAAGATCTTTGGTAAAATACCATAAGCCACTATCGCTATCCTAGATTTTTCTGAGCCAGAATATTTCATGGTTATCAATGCCAGAGACAGAGCCTATGCCCCAAAAGGCAAGTTTGACCCTCCTCGCAGTTCTTCTAGCCCGAGCTCATCCTCGACCGCTGTTGCGCCCCAGGTTCCTAAAATTCCCGAGATTCAGAGAATCACTCCTTCCCCCCTTTCTCCAAATACAACATATTGAATCAATTGGCTAACATCAAAGCAAATGCAACCCTCCTAAACATGGTTTCCATCCCTGAACAACATATGCATATGGAACAAGTCATGGAAGGAAAGGCTTCCGTTGTAGCCAATCTTTCTAAAGAGGTAAGCGAAGAGGATTCTTCTGTAAATAAAGTAGGTGTACATAACTTTAGATACCATGTAAAAAATCCCCCTTTTTATATTTCTATAAAAATCATGGATAAAATTTCCCATTGTTTCCTCATTGATGGTGGTTCCGGCCCGAGTGTGATGTCAAATATTATTATGGAAGAGCTAGGCTTGTCTTGTACAGATGAAAACACCAGAAGCATGCTCTCTTATAATAATGTACAACAAAAGACCATAGGTGAGATTAAGGATGTGACCTTAGTTTTGTGCGCTCACCCTTAAATAAGGATGACCCTCAACATTCAGGTAATTGATATGCCTATAAGAAATTACTCAGTTGTCTTGGGAAGAGATTGGAAAGACTTGAAAGGTGGATACCTTTCACTCGACGAAACACATTTATCCATTTCTCGGAATGAAAAAAAATGTTATAGTTCTTAGAGAAGGAAGGATATCCCCTTATATCGAGAGTGTCCCACAACCAAATGTAAACTATCTCAAAGAAGACATAGGAGTATACTCTATATTTGCTGAGGAGGATAATAGTCCTTTGGAACAAATCAATTTAGATGATGGTATGTGGCACATGCACTTTGATGGTTCATGCTCAAATGAGGGAAATGTAGCTGGTATTGTATTAATTTCACCTGTAGGGAAAATCCATAACTTTTCAACCTCATACGTAAGATTTGTTCCCATATAAACAAGTTGATGAAGCGATACACCCAAATGGTTTGGGCTCTCACATCGAACCTATTATCTTTCAATATCATTCACGTAAAGAGGGAACTAAAATCAATGGCCGATCGGTTAGATGTTTTTGCAGCTTCTCCTACTCGACAACTTCTACCTCACAAACCTGATTGTACTTTTCGATCCCTATATCATCCGCATATTCTCGACAATGTAGAATCTTGGAAGGTCTTCCCCAACGATGAGAGCATTTGTGATTTTATCCAAAATGAAACTTTTAGGCCTAAGGAAGTTATATCCATGGAAGATAACAAGATTCCTAAAGGCTTGACTCCTCTAAAGAGTTCTTTTTCTTCGAGTGTTGTAGGGAACAAGGAAAAACAAAAAGAAGAGTTGAAAAGTAAGGTGGGTGAGACCATCTCCTCGAACATTGGGACACCCGAGACTCCGAAGAATGTGAAAATAGGAGCCAAATGTTCAGATGAAGAGAAGGATAAGTTTGCAAAGTTTCTTTGTGAATTTCAAGACGTTTTTGCTTGGTCTTATGAGGATCTTCATGGTTTTGATCATGGCCTTATACAACATGCTATCCCCATTCAAGAAGGCGTAAAACCAGTTAGGCAGAAACAAAGACCTATCAATCCTATGATAGAAGCAACCATTCGAAAGGAATTGGAATTTTTTTTGAAGGATGGAATTATATTTCCAGTTAAGTATTCCGAATGGGTCTCAAATCTAGTCCCTGTTCGGAAAACAATTGGTCATATTAGATTATGCGCTGATTTTTGTGCACTAAATCAAGCTAGTATAAAGGACCATTTCCCTCTTCCCAACATGGAAATTATTCTGCAACAAGTTGCAGGGTCACAAATGATGTCCTTACTTGACGGGTTTTCTGGTTACAATCAAATCAAGGTAAAGAGGGCATATAAATATACCACCTTTACTACTCGTTGGGGTACCTTTTCTTATGAATGTATGCTGTTCAGTTTATCTAATGCAGGTGCCACTTTTCAAAGGGCTATGCAATTAGCTTTTGATTATTTGATCAGTAAGATCATCCAAATCTACCTTGATGACTTAAAAATATACTCTAAAATCCGGCCATAACATTTTGGCCATTTGAGAAAGGTTCTTATGCGGTGTAGGAAATTTGGAATTTCCCTAAACCTTTCCAAGTCCATCTTTGGTGTTACCGAGGGAAAGCTCCCTGGGCACACTATCTCCGATTTAGGAATAAGTATAAACCCTGAAAGAATCGCTGCTATCATTAACCTTCCTGCTCCTATTCCAAGAAAGAGGTTCAAGCCTTTATGGGATTTATTAACTTCATCTGTAGGTTTGTTCCAGATTTTGCAGTAATGTGTTGATAAAGGTTGGTTGTCATTGATTTCAACCCTTGAAGAAAGCCCCGTAGCACAAAGGTTTAGGTAATGGACCCAATATTGTTTGATGTAAATATGAATCATTATTGTTTTTTCATGGTTGATAAGAAGTAAATATGGATGAACTCCAAAGTGGCCCCCTTATGGTGAAAGCCCTCACGGGAAGACACTTTGTGGAGTAAGAGAACCCATGATTAATTGTGGAATAATGAGATGAAGGAAAGTGAATTTGTCAGAGAAATATCCTATATGGATAGTGCTTGTCATGTCATTTCTGGTGGTATGTGGAACATCACATAATTCCTCACGGTTAGAGAGTTATGGCCATGAGAAGTTGGAGACCCCAGGTTTGGGTAATGGACCCAAGTTTGTTTGATGGGT
>ML784213.1:967041-987453 GCA_009831015.1 Picea engelmannii | reverse complement strand
TGTCAAAGGGGGAGAGAAATTGGGATCATGATGATAGGGGGAGCATGAGTGTTTCCATCAATGACAAAGGGGGAGATTGTTGGAAGATTGGTTGTTGTCATTGATGTCAACCCTAGTCATGTGTTTTGGACCACAAGATTGATAAAGGTATTTGGACATGAAGGACAATGCACATGCATATAAAACACCCATTAATGGATAATATACATCATGTTGTTTCCGGTGGTATGTGGCACGTCACGTGGATCCTCATGGTTGAGGAGAAATGAATTTTTGAAGATGACAAAGTGAATTGAAGAAGGAAGTACATGTAGGCCCTGAAGATAATTAAAGAAAATAATTACAAAATAAGAAAGTGTCAGGTCGGCCCTAATGTTAAAATGAAGTGACATAAATGGTATAAATAAACATCATTATAGATTCATTTTGATACAAGTCAAATTTCAGAGGAAATAAGAAGTAAACAAGGTCGGATTTCAAGGGAGGATGAAGTCTTTTGGTGATGTGTTCTAAGGTATGTTATTTTTAGGTCATCTTACCATTTTTTCTATAATTGTTTTTATAGTATGAGTCAAATGGTGAAATAGATGTGGTATTGAGAAGACATATCAAGCTACCTCTGGTAAAAAGTTCATCTCTTGATTCACTATAATTATGGAGATACACTCTGTGGAAGATAGGGTTTGTGACCAGTCCTAAAGCTAGTCAATAAACAAGTGTTCCAGGTAAAATAGTCATAACGTCTTCATAGAGAATCCAAATGAAGTGGGACAAATTTCATTGAAAATAGTACGGACTATAGTTTCTTTTGTGCAAGTTTCAGAATCAGATGTTAAATATTGAGTGCGGGGCATTCTGTACAAGTTTGGTCTCCTGAATAGACCAAAATTGAATAAAGTCTACCATTCTTTCTATAACTTCTTTTTTGGGGAGGATTCAAGGAGTGAAAATTGGAGGAGTTTCAGAGAATACATTGAGTAATATTATATACAGGATCAGAGTACTATAAGAATTGAAGAATTACAGATATTGAAGAAGTCTCAGGAAGCATTATCAAGCTCTATGTGATGATTGGTTGATGGTGATGATTTAATGTAAAGTTTTATTATATCTCATATATTCTTGGGTGGAAGGAAGGGGAAAGGATGGAGAGTTCAACTCTCTCTTGATATTGGAGGATTGTATCTTCCTCTTGGAGTTTTATCCCTTCCTTTACATTTGGAAGCTGTAGCTACCTTTGGAAGTCATTACTTCCCTTGAACAATAACTATTGATTATTTCTCATATATTGTGCATAGTGTATTGTGGTGTATTGTTGTAACTCTTATACTATTGTTCATTGCTCATTGGATATAGTTGAATGGTTTAAGTATAAGTTGAAAAAGGTTTTAAATTGTACTTGATACTGATTCACCCCCCTCTCATTATCAACATCTTTTTCTTGGATTGATGAGGTTGGAAATGCTTTTTAGGGTATTAAGAAAGCTTCACACTAGTTTTGGCGAAGCTGGATTTTGAGAAGGAATTCACAATTTATACTAATTCCATTGAGGAGGCAGTTTCTGTTGTCCTTATGCAAGATGATGGTCAAGGAAATGAAAAACCTGTGGCTTACATGAGTCAAAGTTTTTCTGATGATGAATTTAAATATTCTTTTATTGAGAAACACACTTTTTCTCTTGTTAAGGTTGTTGATAAGTTTTTCCACTACATCTTAGGAAAGCACACGTTGGTAAAAGTTCCTTTACCTGCTATTAAGTTTTTTCTCTCACAAACTTATCTTTCAGGAAAACTTGCAGATTGGCTTGCCAAGGTCTAAGAGCATGATTTAAATATCGTGACTTCTACCACTATCAAGGGACATGACCTAGCCCTTCACTTGGCTCAGCATGCCGAGAATGGGGAAGAAATTGATGAAGAGGATAGTTCCATTTCAACTCTCTTTCACATTGACAATCAAACCCTCCCTGTGTCTGAACATCCTTGGTACAAAGATTTGGTTTATTATTTACAGAACCAAAGATGTCTAGACAACTTAGACACTCATCAAAGGAGAAGACTTCATATTGAATCTAAAAGATATGTCATTATTGGAGACCTGTTATTTTGGAGATCTGCTGATGGTGTGGTACTTCACTGTGTAAATAATGAGGACACACATCAATTGTTGTAGGAAGCCCACAACTCTTCAAACTCTATCATTCATGTGGGAGGTCATTTTTCTGAAAAGACCACTGCCTTCAAGATTATTAGTAAGGGATATTATTTGCCTTTGATATTTCATGACTTCTATGTTTTTTCGAGGTCTTGCGACAAATGCCAAAAATTTGTTGGGAGAGAACGCCTTTCAGCCATGCCTTTACAACCAATCCTACCAGATTTTCTCTTTTCTAAGAGGGGATTGGATTTTATTGGTCCTATTAACCCTCCCTCTTTATCTGGGCATGTTTTTATCTTTAAAGACACAAATTATTTTACGAAATGGGCTGAATCTATCCCACTTAAACCTTCTACAAACGATTAGGTAATTTCTTTCCTTGAAAAAAATATCTTTTCCAGATTTGGTCTTCCATTGGAAATGATTACAGATAACGACCTCGCTTTCATTTCTACTAACCTGACTCAGTTTCTAACCAAGTTGGGGGTTAATTATTTCACATCATCAGCTTATTATCCCTAAGGAAATGGGCAAGTCGAGTCTACCAATAAAAATATGGTAAGGACCGTCAAAAGGCTAATCGAGGATAAACCTCGTCAGTGGCACACTCTCCTCACTTATGCCCTCTGGGAAGATCGAACTACTGCCAAAGTAAGTACTGGTTGTACCCCCTTTTAGCTGGTTTATGGTCAAGAATCCCTCTTGCCAACCGAGTTGGAGTTTTTTCCTTAAGGTTGATGCTACAAACCAAAGAATTAAATTCTTCAGATGTTTCACAAAGAGTAAATGCATTACTAGCATTGGAAGAACAAAGGATGTTTGCTTGGGATAATATTAAAAGGAGACAACAGACCGTTAAGAAACATTTCAACAAGAGTGTCAAAACTGTCAAGTTTAAGGTAAATGAAAAGGTTTTGCTATGGGATTAAGCCCACACTGATAAGGGAAGACATTCAAAATTTCAGAAATTACGGCTGGGTCCTTTCAAGATCGCTTTTGTCTTAGGTACAAATTCTTACATTCTAAAAGATTTGCAGGAGCGATTGTTTTCGTACAACACTAATGATTCTCATTTGAAGCATTACGTGGAACAAACGTGAAAAACTCATTGCTATTTGGTTTTCCTGTATTTTAGTAGTCTAGATCTGTTTTCAGGTTTCTATTTTTCTCTTCTTCTTACGATAGTTGTTTTTTGTTTTCAATATTGCCTACTGCCTTTACTTTTCTGCCACTTTATTTTCTGCCATTTTAATCTTTTACATCTTCATTCCTTTAAGATTTATTGGGCCATCTTTAGTTTCAGTAGACTATAAGGTGCTGGATCATATTTTCCACAGTGACACTCCTGCAAGCATTGTTAGTCAATAACAATCAAATTTACACAGGTGTTATGATGTCGTCTCTAAAGGAATCTTGAAATTGCTATAATTTTCCACTGCTGTCTTATAAAGTGTTGGTTGTTCCCGCTTCTTCTTGCCATTTCTTCATCCATTGAGATCTTAAGAGAAAATCTATAAGTATCCCTCTTTCAAGTTAAAATCACATTACAGTCAAATGATTATGCATACAGTGGTAAAACCCTTCATACTTAACACTTTTCATGAGTTATTCCCAAATCTCCGACCATCTTTCCATTAAATCCGCTCATTTCCTCCTGTTGCATAATCATTCGAGTGATGTCTTCTTGAGATTACTATTCTTGGTCTGTGAAACCATGAGTTCTGAGTTCTAATCTGTTACAAACAAATTTTCCTATGGATTTGCCAGTTTGTTGACGATTGAAAATGTCAACGTAATTTTGCCCGCAAAGTGTTTTTAAAGCCTATTATTATTATATAAGACTAAATAATACTAGTAGGTGTGCCCCCCTTGAGCCTTAAATATCAGATCTGTTAACTTTCGATGTTATGATGACGTGCTACAAGGATTCACATGATTGACGAGAATATGGTTGTCATTGATATAAGTTAAGCTTTGAGATGTTGTTCCTTCATGAGACTACAACCTGCTGTTCATTTATGGTATTCGTTCTTCTCACACCTGCACAACAAATATGTTAGTGAAAATTGCAGAAAGGCATTTTGAGGAAAAGAAAAATACTGTACCTAATGCAAAAGAGACCTAGCTCTGCAGTACTACATGCATAAAGTGTTTGTTGATTATTGTTAGACCTTAGATAACAAGGATATGGCTATTAAAAAATAATGCAAATTATATTTTATATATAGGCATATTGTGGAAATTTTGGTGGCATAGTTTTGGCAAGGTGATGATACAATAGTCATGCATTGATTAATATTCATATGTGGCTCATGGGAGTAATAGATTTGCGATTTTTATGGTGACTATGCTATGGTTCAGGGTTATGTTGGTCATGCCATGGGAGATTATTATATACAGGTTCATTTAGATTGCATAGTAGTCAAATGATTGATTTGAGTTATGATGGAAGTATAAGCATGGCGCATCTGGAAAAGTGACAATGAAAATGTTTGAATTATTATGTGGAACTTGGATTACGCTATGGTTTAAATATGTTGATGTTCTTGATGCATTGGTTGATTAATGGTGTTAATGGAAGGCCCGTTGGAATGTACTATGGAGTAAATGAGAGATGGGTGGAAGCAACGCGCAATTACTGCACATCACCTTTACCCTTCCAGTTTGCCACCACCTTAGTAAGACCATTGTTTGATCTGGCTGTTGTGATTGCGCTCCAGATTTTTGGCAGGGTGAAACCATCCAACCACCTCTCGTCTTAAGGTTTCGATTAACATGTATGTCGCTTTTGGCCATTCTTGACTTCACTCTGGTTACATAATATTTTTGGCTCAGTTGTGTGGGTTTGTGGTTGTCCTGAGTATTGAAACTGTGTAAAATTTTGGTTTAGAATGGAAAATGGATGGCTTTTCTTATAATTGTTTGAATTTATTGGAGTTGGTGGTCTTCTTGGGTGATAGCTTCTGTGACCACCGCGTCTGTTAAAAGGGTTTTCATAAATCATGGCTGGATGGTTGTCTTTGTGATTCTTGGGGTTAACTAGAGCTCTATTTGTTGATGATTACAAATTGGAAATGACTGCTGTTGTTGATTGTTATGAAATGAAGAATGTGGAAATAAAGGGAACAAAACCTCTTACAAATTGTGTGAAATACTTTCCTTTTATGATGGCACTATGTTGGATATTTTATTATTGGACAACAAACTAGTTAACTACACAATAATTGTTTTCAGGCATGATGATTGTTGGTTGGTGTGTCTATTCTTACTACATAATGTTTTATGGATTGATTGATTAGTCTCATGAACAACAATCACTTTTCTTCCCCCCACTCATTATCTCATTTTCTGCTAATTACAAACCCTTCACATGTCCCATATTCATTTTCTCACCCCTTGTTCTGAGATTGATTATAGTCAAAATAAATTCTGTATTAGATTGGATAAAAGTGCCAGAATTCTGTGTGGATTGCAGTGAAGCTTATTGGTTTTCTTACAGTTGATTGTTGTTGTCATCGAGGAGTGACTATTTCTCTCCCCTTTCATTATATCATATTTTAGCTAATTACAAACCCCTCATGTATCCCTGAACATTTTTCACCCCCCCTGCTCGTTGATTAACATTAAAACACTTTGTATGGATTGGATTGCATGAGCCTGATACATTCCGAGCCAAATCTATTTTGTATTTTTAAGAGTTGTCATGCATGGCTATTTAAAAGACTATTTTCTAATCGATTACACATGCAAGACTCTTTGATTGGATCGAACAGGAAATAGTTCGACTTAGGCCTGAAAGGCCTCCCTTCCGAGCGCCACAATGACATATTGATTTCAAGGATTTTTGGATAGCATGTTTTATTTTGGATATATGAGTATTATTTTTAAAATAATTTCAAATTTCATGAGGTAAAATTGCCAAAAGTAAATATGTTGATGGGAGACACAAGGAAGTATTTTTTCTTAACTAATGGTTATGTTAAAATTGTTATGATGGCTATGAACAAAAGGGAGTCACAAGGGGTACCACCTACTAGTTATTAATTAATTATGACCCTTATCATGATTACTATGCTTTCCCGTAACTAAGGTTAGTTGAGTCTTTAGTTAGCTTAACTAATGAGTTGGTTCAACTACTTCAACCAATTCTAATTTATTAAAAGCAGAAGTAAGGGGAGGAAAAAAAGGAGGATAGAAGCACAAAGAATGCTAAGGTTTTCTCTTTGAGTTTATGTTGAGATAGTTTAGTTTTCATTCAGTCATATATTCATCACAACCTAATTCTCTTTTGTGATAGAAGGGTCTTATTGTAGACAACAATATTCAGGGCTGAATCAAATCATTCAGACACTTGTTCTTCAAAGGTGTTGTTCTATCTTTGATAGTTTGTGTAGACTTGTTTGTTTATGAATTAATTTTCACGACTGATAAAAGCTATTGTGCAGAGTCGAGTGGGCAACAATCTGTGGCAAGTTGATCCAACTTTTAGAGTTTAGTTTTGGTTTTGTATCAGAGGTCCTTTTGTATGTTCCATCGGGGATTTATAAGTTTGACTTTGGTCCAATATTTCTATGTGAATTTTTGTAAAGACAATCAAGGAGCGATAAGTCGCTCCCTGCTAGTTATTTAGGGTGCAACTAGAGCGTTACTCCCTTTTTAGGAGTTGTTTCGGGAGATGCTATTAAATCTTGATTTCTCTAGGTTCGACCTAGAGAATCTTTTCATCTTGGGAATGGGAATCCTATCCAATTCAACCATTTGATATTATCCCTAATATCCTATATAAGGAGGGGTGTCTCATGGAAAAAAGGGGGAAGGAAAAGAGAAAGAAAACTTATTTTGGCGGATTGATTACTGATCTTGGGAAAGGGACTTGGGAAAGGATTGCAACATCAACTTCCTTGATTGTAAGTTGTAAGCTATTTGTTCCATTAATAGAAGGTGTATAATATGTTTTCCTCTACTTGGATGTGTATGTACTTGTTATGTTTCCTCATGGAGAATTAATGTTTTCATGTGTTATGATACATTATTAGATATATCATTGATTTATGCATGATTAGTGTGATCTTGTGAAAGGTTTTTCATGTATCTATGTGTGTATATCCGAGCTACTAGGAGCAAAGGACATCTTCATGAAAGAAGACAAATAAGAGTGTGCAGGGACAACCTTCAATCATTGGGTAATCCTTTCGCTACACCAAGTACTTTTCATGTATGAATTGTAGATTTTAACCTTGTACAATATTTTCTGCAAAGATTTTTTTCAGTAAAAGAACAAAAAATATACAATGGCCAATACACACATTACACAGATATTTTTCCCCTGGAAACCCAAACCAGGAAAACCAACATATTCTATATTCATTCATCGTGATACATTGTTTACACTACAATATACATATAGGAGCCATAGACATCCAAAACCCTAACCCAATGACCTGTATTAGTCAACAACCCTAATTCCTTACTGAAAATAGAAATCCATGAACAAAAATCACGTGCCAAAAAACCACCCAACAAGGGACACGAAAACCAAGGCGACATGAAAAATGAGGCAAAAATGTGACACATTTCCCTAGGTATTTTTTTTTTCTCGTGGGTGCTTCCCTCGAACCACTGCACAGGGGGGATCCCCTCTGACACCCCAAGGGGGGCCCTAGCGACCCCCCCTCGAACACCCCTGCACACTCGACACAATTTAGAAAACACTAACACTAGTCATACAAGGAATATAACACATACCTAACATGAATTATATCTAGGAAAATTTGTTGTTTACATCTCTATTATGTCTCAGGTCTAGGAAGAGCCTAAGGGAGTTTATCTCATGTAGGGTGAAAATTTCCTACAACAGACTGGCGACTATACTACGGAACTAATTAGTTTCTTCCCCATTTTTTTTTTTAAATCCATATTCTCAAATCCTTGCTTGTTTTCAAGTCAATTTTTTTTTCATTCTGTTTATTACTCTTTTTCGAGGTTGTCTGAGAAATATCAGCCCCAACTATGACAAATCTTCTTTAGATCTATTGTTTTTCACATCCTACTATCATGGTTGTGGGTTATCCGTGCCCATAGAGAAACCAAAACCTTCTGGTCGTGCGTGTCTACATTACAGGGAGTGACCAAGAGCTTTTGGTCGCAATATGCCCCATTGTCGGTAGTGACCACCTCAAAAATTACACTGAAGGAGTGACCAACCCTTTGTGGTCGTCCTTTAGACCTCTACAAGGAGCGATCAATACTTTGTGGTCACCCTCTTCTCATTTATAGGGTACGACCAAGATCTACCAACCATTTTTGAAGGGGCATCCTTCAAAAAAAGTCGAGGTCTGTGTCTGTTCTTTCTCCCACTCCTTCAGATCTGTCCTAGAAGTCATTGCTTCCAAAATTTTCAAAGTCATTTTGAAAATTTTCCTATGTGCCATTTCGTTGATTTTCTTAAAAATGATTTTTGTTTTTATGGGTACAATTTAAATTATCTAGCCTCATTCCCTTGAACTTTTAAGTGTTTGTTGGCCCTTGACCAAGTTTTGAGGAAACATTGGTCATGTTTGACCACTTTTGGGACTTCGACAGGCTGGTCGAAGACGAAACGCCCAGGAAGAGATGAGATCATGGGATATCGCTTGTTTTGCGGGCTTATGGACCAAGCAAAGGGTTTTAGGGTTTATGTAACGAGTTATGGGATGTTGGCCCATGGGTTTACCCATGTTTAGGATTTTTTGTAAAAGTATATATAGGAAGGGATGTAATTTATAAATTAGTATAATCTTAGTGCAAGCAATGTAAGAGATTTGGCTGATTGGCTATGTGCATGATATGTTAGTAATGCTCTGTTCTAGTAAGGAGTTGGCTCTGTGCCTTGACCGGATTTTGGGAAGGAGGATTTGGTGCGCATCGCACAGATCTCCTATCCTTTGTGGAGTTTGTCTCTGTGGCTTTGTGCATAGGAGAAGATGAATGTAACAAGATTGACGACTAATAAAGAAGAAGAAGAAGTTGGTGGACATAGCCCCACACTCGGGTGAACCACGTATATCCCGTGTCTTGATATGCTTTGTGCGATTTTGTTTATGTATTTATCTTCTTAGTACTGTTGTTATAATGTATGTTGAAAGCATCTAATGTCATTGCTTAGTTCTTGATGGTATTAAATATAAATGAATGCTAGATCCAAGCTGATGCTATGTGCTGAGCAGATTTAAGTACTTGATCTTTATGGTTACTACACTGATTTGTAATAAGGGTTTAACCTGCGATGTGAATGAGACTCATGAACTAACGCATATTGTTGTTTAAGTGCTCTATTAAGTATTGTAATCACAGATCTATGTTCCAGCCCGGTTGTAGAAACCTGAGTCCTGCAACCCCCCTGCCTCTACCTCGGGTGAGACTTCATATGCTCCACAGGTGTTGCTGAAAGGGCCGGTAGTTAGGGTTTCCATTACCAGGACCTGAAACTGTGATTGCTGGGAACTGAAGAAAACAAAAAGCTCTGTGCATAGATTTGTTGTTGTAATGTGCAATATTCTACTTGACTTGTGAAGCTCTGTGCTAAGAAAGAAACCGGATCTGAAAGAAAGAGATAAGATCTTGAAGATTTGTGCTCTGGTAAGGGTAAGACAAGTGGAAATGTTTTTGCTTCAAAAGTATGAATCTAGGTATATTTGATAGATTTTGTCCTAGATTGAATGTTAGGGCACAATTAGAAGAAAGAGTTGATCTTAATAAATTTGATAGAAATAGAGAAAAATACGTTATTCCTATGCATAGAAAGAATTTTTGGACTAATAAGTGGATTCAAGAACCTAAAAAGAATTTTTGCAGATTGCAGATCCATCACTATGATCCCAGTGCCCAGTAAAGGAAAGGCTCGAGCTCGTTTAAAAGAAAGAGAGGAATACCACTGTGTTATATTTGTAGAAGATAGAGACATCTTTCTAAGGAATTCCACGCTACAGGTCCTATTTGTCTTTGTTGTAAAGTTATTGGTCATGAGGTTGAGGATTGCCCAATGATGATTGCTAAAATTGAAAAGATGAACATGAGACAAGAAAACTATAAAGAAGGTCAAGAGACTAAGGAAATGTTAGAAAATTAGAAAGAGAAAGAATCAGAGAAAGCTCAGACTATGTTAGTACAGTTAAAAGAAGCAATGAATGACCACAAGGATGTTAGTTTGTCATAGATGTTGAAAGAAAAACAACACATAGTCACAAGAATAGAAGACTTTGACATAGACTGTGTATTGGATGAAGAAACATATGTGAACGTTATGACATAAAGCACTTGGGAAATTTTGGGAAAGCCTTCTATGATACCTTCATTGGGAAGGATAGGCTTGTTTAAAGGAAATATGATAACCCTATGTGGAAGAGTTACTAATATACCTATGATTTCCCATGAAACATCGACAAAAGAGGACTTTGAAGTTATTAGGTTTGTTGAGAACAACACCACTTTTTCACTTTTATTAGAAAAGACTTGGAGTGAGAATGATCAAATCAGAAGGAAAGCAAAGGAGGAATCTACAGAACAGAAAAAGAAAGAACTAAGGGATTGCATAGCCAAAAAAATAGAGTGAATAATAAAAGAACAAGAGGATAAGTCAAAGCAATAGAGGACCGAAGAGTTAGCTATCAAAGTTGAAAGAACACAAGAAGGCTTAAAGAACCTGTCCATGTAAGAAATAAGTATAGCCACCCTGTAAATAATAATATAAGGGACATTAACCATGGAATCTGTAAGAGCACATAAACAGTGTGAATTTCTTTCACCAGGAGAGAATAAGAATACAAATGGGAAGAGGATTCCATAAATTATTATAAAAGCTCAGATCACTGGAAAGAAGGCCAAGAAGCTCAATAGGAAGAAAGATAGGTTGTAGGAAGCTACAAAAAATAGAAGGAAGACTTTGTAGGAGGAAGATCTACAAAACTTGAACCTCACTGGAATAACATAACCACACAGAATGGGACTTCGCCACAATGAAGCAATATGACCATTGGAGGTGCCCCAACTATTAGAATAATGCTCCGGAACGGCTAGAAACGTAGTTATTGATGAAAAGACCACCGTTGGACCGTTGGGATTGCACCATAATGGACATATTCGCATTGATGGATGAATTCCTACCCATTGGAGGAATATGTTAGAACACTTGCTTATTTAACCCATCGAACACTGCGTCGGGACCACTTTTTGCTACCCGTGAATATACAAGCTAATAGAGAATCCATTGTTTAACGCTGTGGTTTCTAGACCTCACCATCCATTTGATTACCTCACTTGTCTATTCACCTAACCGATCTATTTGGTTACAAGTGTGAATTTCGGGAAAACATAGCACATTAGAGAAGTCTGTGTTGGAGATTCTCGTGGATCTCATGGCTGAAAGAGTTATGTATGTAGGAATACATGCGTCGTCGACTGGAGGATTGAAAGCATCCCCGTCGACTGGAAGTCGTTCTAGTCAGACCACTACTGAGAAGCAAAGCAAGCACTGCGGTGATCTAGCTAACGTGAATCAGATCCTGTCGGTCTTGCCAGAGTACATATTGCCTTTGGCTGGCACGGTTAACCGTGATAGTATCCCACACAACTTTGAGTATATGTTGATCATTGCATACATCCCGAAGGGGATATGCGTAGTTGGACCCTAGTTAGGACACATTCCAGCTCTGAAGAACACAGATTTCAACCTCGGCGATAGGAAGAACTATGTGATGCTCTTGTTGCATAGGTATCTGATCAAGATGTCTGGGAAGAAACCACACATAGTCTCCCAGCCGTGGATAAAGGAGCTCCTGCAATCCACAATCTTAAATCTAATGAAGATTCCTCACTTTGACTGACATTAGGAGGTTAATGCTTGTGTTAGAATCATCCTGACATGCTACCAAAGAGGATATATGTGGCTTGACAGGCGTGTTACTGTGGATCCAATGCTCATCCACTTGATCATAGGGTTGAGCATGTAGGGACCGGACCCTCACCAGTTCTACCTAGGGAAGACTTCAGATCTCTCCCTAGCATAGCGCATAAAGGAGGATTATGGCAATGTAGAAAAGGGAAAGCAAGGATACAAGGTAGACTCCATCCAGGATGGCGCAATGTGCCTAGATTGTCAGCTTATAAATGGAAAGCTCGTCAGAAAGAACTTTTCGACATAGGTCACTGGATTCATAGTAGACCTCGTAGGGAAGTGTGTAGAAGGAATGCAAATGAACTGGGCGAGTTACCTCGTCAATGAGCTCGAGAAGGAATACCTCGAAGCATAGGATCAAGGCTACGAATTCCATTTCAGTTGGTTACTGGTACTGATCTCATTTGTCGCTTGGCAGATGCCAGAAGGAGCGACATTTCCATAAATTGAGCCATCGAAGCCATTGGCTGGGAAGTTCTCTACCTTGTGGTATACGAATGACATGTCGAAGCAGTGGCAGTCAAATGCTGTCTTCCATGCTTACTACCATCATCTCAAGTGTGCTATTGAGGCATTTCCACAAATGATCCTAAACACATTGCATCAGTACAGACGACTAGTGAAGTTCTGCACAAATCGACACTTTATCTACATCACTGCACGCATGGATGCGAGTAAGGAGGAATTGTAGTCCTATTATAAGATGACCAACGAAGATATGGAGGAGATCACCAAATAATGGCCAACAGAGTTCCTTGTACCAATTGAGGATGCAAAACTCTCTGACCCCGACATCATTGGAAGTCGCTTGGTCACCTGGGTTGAACATGATGGATAGACTAACGTGAAGAAAAAAGAAGAAAAAAGAGGAAGTGCAAAACATAGAAACTAATGACAAGGACAATGCTTCAGAGGAAAGTAGGCCTGACACACCCACAAGAGGAGGAGGAGATGAAGTGAACCAAGAAGAAGGAGGGGAAGAAGGAGAAAAGAAAGACAAAGGCAAAGTTACACTGTCGAAGGATCCCCCTAAATAGGTTGAAACATTTAAGAAAAGGAAGGTTTCTTCGCATAAACCCTCAACAATAAAGAAGACCTGCACCAATAAGCCTCAGTTGAAGAATGTGCTCATAGTGGACAATGTTGATCTCATCATCACAACCATGGAGGATGCTTCAAAGGATATCTTGCAGAGACATGGAGCAAAGCAGGAGACACTATATGAAAGAATAGAAAAGGATTTGAAAGACATACAAAAATCCATCCATTCGAGTTGCATAGTACCTACTAGACCTTCTTTGTCGAAAATTGCAGAATTGGGGGACGAGCCTGCCCAATTACGAAGATTATTAGATGCAACAGAGGTTCGACTTCAGTGAGTCCAAGAATAAAAGGAACATGCTATAGAGGCCTTGAAGCAAGAAAAGGAGGAGTTCTTAGAGAAACTTCGAGTTGCTTAGAAGGAGAAAGATGAAATTCGGGTGAAGTCCGAGCAGAAAAATGCAAAGATACAAAAAGAAAAAGACCAACTACTTGTAGAGAAGACTGCGGTCAAATAAGCGTCGACTAAAGCACTTTGCTCTGTGCCGAGCTTGGCACATGAGGAACCAGAGTCAAACGAGATGCAAGAAGGGAATCTCGCGGAATCCATTCAACAACTTCAAGCATGTATAATGGAGTTGGAGCTCCAAGTAGTGTCGAACACTCCGCAAGAAGTGAGCGACCATAGGGAAGAAGCTTCCAGGAACGCACTTGCCTCAGAGTGTAAGTAATTAAGTAGTCATAGTGCACAAACCTACAAACGCCTCACAAAATATCTGGAACTGAGGAAACTGGAAGCACATCTCCAGGAGGCGTAGAAGCAAGCATCCACCATGCAAGCACAGATGAAGCTTCTTACTGTAGTCAAGAGGATGAAAATATCACAGGAATAACGCGTAGTCCAACATCATATTAGTGCCATCTAGAGAAAAGTCATGGAAGTTACATAGAGACTACATCCAGTGTAGGATGAAGCCTGCAGAATTTTTGAAGAGATTGAAGGACAAGGCTCACAGCCAGACCAGGTGGTTGCGACAGTGGAATAATGCCTGGAAGGGCCTGTCATAGAGCAAGTGATTAATAAGTTTACCGAGTAGGAGGATCTAGTGAAGCAACAAGTCGAGGCAATTCAAGATAAGATCGAGGAATTTTAAGGTGCGTTTCCTAGATCTGAGTGACTCGGGACGAGTCACAGGTGAGTGTTGGGGGCTTGTTGGCCCTTGACCAAGTTTTGAGGAAACATTGGTCATGTTTGACCACTTTTGAGACTTCGATTGGCTGGTCGAAGATGAAGTGTCCAGGAGGAGATGAGATCACGATATATTGCTTGTTTTGCGGGCTTGTGGACCGAGCAAAGGGTTTTAGGGTTTATGTAATGGTTTATGGGATGTCGGCCCATGGGTTTACCCATGTTTAGGCCTTTTTGTAAAAGTATATATAGGAAGAAATGTAATGTAGAAAGTAGTAGAAGCTTAGTGCGAACAATGTAAGAGATTTGGCTGATTGGCTATGTGCATGATATGTTAGTAAGGCTTTGTTCTAGTAAGGAGTTGGCTCTGTGTCTTGACCTGATTTTGGGAAGGAGGATTTGGTGTGCAACACACATATCTCTTATCCTCTGGGGAGTTTGGATCTGTGGCTTTGTGCACATGAGAAGATGAATGTAAGATTGCAGAGTAATAAAGAATAAGAAGAAGTTGGTAGACGTAGCCCCACATTGGAGTGAACCACGTATATCCTATGTCTTGATATGATTTTTGCGATGTTGTTTATGTATTTATATGCTTAGTGTCATTGTTATAATGTATGTTGAATCAATATAATGTCATTTCTTAGTGCTTGATGGTATTAAATATAAATGAATGCTAGATCCAAGCTGATGCTATGTGCTGAGCGGATGGAATTACTTGATCTTTATGGTTATTGTGCTGATATGTAATAAGGGTTTAACCTACAATGTGAATAAGACTCATGAAATAATGCATATTGTTGTTTAAGTGCTATGTTAAGTATTGTAATCATAGATCTGTGTCCCAACTTGGTTGTAGACACCTGAGTCCTGCAACCCCCCTGCCTCTATCTCGGGTGAAACTTCATCTACTCCGAAGGTGTTGCCGAAAGTGTCGGTAGTTAGGGTTTTGTTGGTGCGTTGAAACCTAGCTCTGCCCCTGTGCCAACATTGTTAATGACATCTTTGTAAGATAGTTTATTTATTTATTTTTAAATCTATTGGGTGTTCCTTTAGATTTGCTTTCATTGTTTAAACAAACCCAACTCTTTCAATTTGCATCTCATATTTGAGTGAATTCCTTTTTCAAGTTATTTGAAAAACTTTTTATTACCATTTAAAGCTTGGGTTTTGCATTGAAGACATTCTTCTGCTTGAATTTTTCCTTGGGTGATGTTTCATAGTTAGAGTGTTTTGGTCTATAGTTGAAAAGGGATTGTATTTGTTTGGGATTTCATAAACATTTCTTTGATAGTTTGGAATCATTCCTCTTTCTATTTAAAGAGGAAAATTTCAAAGTTGCATGATATTGAGTGCTTGTTCATATTACGAAGAAAATAACTCTTCTCCTTCTCGTAGATAGAATTCATCGAAAATAAATGATTGCATTCATTATTTTATCATTCTATTGGAGTCGAGTCTCACACATCATTAGTTTAATCTCCGTGGACCTTTTCTCAGTAAAAATGACCATTAAAATCAACCAACACTTTAATAAAATTAACTAGAAATTTTTGTTTATAGTACACCAACAATAATTTAGAGCTAGGGTCTTTGGACTAGGAAAAGTGAGTAAATTGTCTAAGATTAATAAACAAGACTGTAGAACACTAAAGAGTGATAAAATCCAATTGTCGTATAGGCATAGCCAGGAACCCCATCTAACACATGGGATAAACATGAGGTCACATGCGGGAGAGAAATGCAGATTACCCCTCCAAATCTTGACCTATCATAGTGGAAAGAACGTATATTGGGGGTTTTATTGAGTGTTATTGGTTCAATTGGTCTTAGTTCTTTGTGAATATCAAATTTGTTCGAGGTCCTCACGAGTGCTACCAGTCCACTTGTCGTTAGTCCTCTGGAAGAGCTTCAAAATTTGTTATCCAACCCATACATTCGGTCATGACTGTTGACTGTACCTCCTTGGAGGTTGACTACGAGTTGGTAACCTTAGTTGTCTTTCCTAGGTATCTACATAGGTGAATGTGGGGGCATTCCCACAGTCCCTAGGGCAACCGTCGTACCACACTTTTAGTACTGTTAGAGGGTGACTCCGTGAAGCGAGGGTTGCTTGCACCAAGAAGGGGTGTTACATGGAGTTTGGTGTGAATGCTTCTCATATCTTCATTTACAGCTTGAAAACTCATCTTTGGAAGATCCCTCTATCTAATGTTGCTTGGTTGATTACCTATAGATTTCTTAGGGGTGTCTTCGGTCAACATTTGTAGTTGGCCTTAGGATTTTTTATTTTTATTTCATTGTGGACGATTGAGATATTTGCAGATATCGCAGAATGCAAGGATTACCTCCTGAGGGGCAAGAGCCTCCACAAAATCCTTCTAACGAAGGAATGGTCAAAGAAATAACTTTAGAATCTGGGAGTGTAGCTCCTGGAAGTGGCCAAAACGTAGAGGAACCGGTCACAAACTTCGTGGAAGGTGTGGGATATTATGAAAATCCCCCTTTGACTGATCCACTTGGCCCAATACTCATTGAACACCCATCCATGACATATTTTGATGTTTTTTCTTCTTACTGTTTACTGGAGGGATTGGAAATTTCACCTCCTCTATCCACAACTCTTGTAGTTGATCCTGCAAGAGCACAATCTGCTACTGCTAGTGCTTCTTCTTTATTAGGAACATTCGTGACCCAAATTACCCCGAGACAACCACTGACAAGTAAACCTCTGTTACAAATTATTTTGTCGTGACTGATGCTGTTGACCTACTCTCCATCATTCAAATCTTAAAAACCATGATCACCGAAGAAAGGCCTTCTTCTTTTGAAATAAATCAACCATTAAAAACCCTTGTTTATGAAAGTGTCGCATGTTTCACCACTACAACATACAACACCCTTAAATTTTGCATGTTGCACCACTGCAGATTGCGATAATGCCTCATCTTGCTATTTCACAGGGTGCGACACTATTTGAAAGAATGAAAAAAGGAGAAATTGAAGAAGTTTCTAGAAAAGAATCTTTAAATATGAGATTGGTTTGGATCTCACCTGTACTTCTGATTTGAGGAGATCCTAACCTTTCATCCTAACCTCCTCATCCCTTCCTCTTCAATATATAAATGGAGACTTCTCTCATTAGGAAAGGCTAATAGCTAATGGAGAATAATAACTAGTAATGAATAATGGTTAATAACTTTAGCTTTTTATTTGTGATTAGACTGTTAGTAACTCTTTGACCCGAAGAGATTCAGTTTGTGTCAAATTATTTAGTTGATGGTGATGGAATTCATGAAAGCAATGTCAGTATTGGAGCATTGAACCGTTGGAAAGAGCCTCACAACACCAAGGCGTTGGTTGTAACTCTTCCACTATTATTAATACAATAACATGTTTTCTTTCCTATAAAGGTTGTTCATTGTTCATTATCTTTATTACATTTCTCCTTGGTCATTTGTATAGATTTGTCAAAGTACTATTGTTTCTTTCACTGATTAGCTTGTTTTCTTATACAGGTTTTCCTTCAAAATCCTCTGAATCAAGTTAAGAGCTACAATTAGCAAGGACATCCATCAATAAAAGGTACGAGTCCTTACTTATTAGTATTTCGATTGTATGAATCTGTTGATGTTTGAGTATGTCAGGACTGGAACGACAACCTCATGAGGACATTAGTCCCATTTCATTTTTAGAGAGGTGGTTCTCCTCTTTGGCTAAAAGATATATCTTTGAATATGTTGGATTAGGGAGAGTGCTAGGCAACAAATCCCAAATATTTATTGCTTGGATTTATATGAAAACGTTTTTTCAATAACCCAATATGATATTTATGTGCAACATAATTCTTTTTACAATAAGAAAAGATTAAATGAGGGCTTCAACATCAGAATTAAATTGTGATCAACATCACATACAATCTTCTTAATAATCTATAAATGCATCCATATATTCTTCATGAGAAATATGAGAGAATTATTTTATCATCTCAAATAATTTTTTTTTTTTTAACTGTAACGGTTATGATTTTTATTTATTTTGAAAAAGATAGGAGGGGTCTTTGCCTAGGCAGCCCCGTATACATAGGAGATAGCCAGCGCTTTCATCTTCAGTGTTACAATCTTTTCAAGGAATTTGATAGCTGTTATCGTCGTTGATAAGAATCTGCCCTTTTGTGAGGGTGGATCCTTTGTTTGCCATCTGATCCGCTTCTCCATTCAGGTTTCTAAGAATGTGGTAGAAATTGCAGGAGGTGAACTCGTGAAGGAGTCTTTTCAATCTGCCCAGAATTTTATTGAGGCTAGCATTGTTGAAGAGGTCCTCCGTATTTAGTCTTTTTATAAGAAGCTCTGAATCTCCAAAGACTTGGAGGTCTTTGTCTCCCTTTTCTCTTGCTATTAGGCAAGCTCTGAGAAGGCCAAGGATCTCTGCCTGGTTGTTGGTCTTCTGTCCTAGACCCCAGCAGAAGCTGTCTCTTAATATCCCATCCGAAGAGTAAATGATCCCTCCAGCGCCAGCGCTCCTGGGATTTCCTTTGGAGGCCCCGTCAAAAAACATTGTGGTGAGATTTTTGGATTTACACCATTTTGTGAAGCTATCTTCGGATTCTCTTATTCTCCACTCCGGATTTGCAGTTTGAGGAGAGAGGGAAGGCTTGCGAGGAGAGGGCTCCAATGGTCTAAGCCATTTCCTTTCTTCAGGACGGAGTAGAGGATCTTCGTTGTAGTACTGATGTTGGGTTGTTTCCAAGAGGAGAGCTTTATCTTTGGCTGCAACCTGAACGGGGGAGCGAGAATGTCCATTAAAGATTTGATCATTACGAGCCAACCATAGCTGCCAGCAAACGAATTTGGGGACCGCTGTCCAGATGTTTCGCCAGAAGGATTTGGTGGGAATGCCATGAGGATAGATATTGTTCCAAGAGGCGAACCATGCGACAACTGTGCTCTGAGGGAAGGCTGGAATTTGCAGGTCCAGGAGAGAAAGTCTCCATACTTCCTTGGCAAAATTGCACTCCAGGAATAAGTGTTGTGCTGTTTCCGAGTTGCTTCTGCAGAGATCGCACCTATGGGGCCCTGCAATTTTCCTTTTTTCTAGATTATCTCCTGTAAGAATTTTATTTTGCACCAACGTCCAGAAAAAGAAATTCACTTTGGGGAGAGCTAGATTGTCCCAAACTAACTTCCAGAAGGTGGGAGGGTGACTGCTGTCCTTTGTGTTCTGGAGAGATTTGTATCCAGCTGCTGTGGTATAAGTTCCTGACAGTCCCCAGGCCCAGCTGTCCCTCATATGGCGATTTTCAGGAGTGGAGCCTTCCAGCAGTTCGGCAAGGAGGTTTTTTTGTGGTGTTAGCCAATCTGGAATGCCATTAAAGTCCCAACCGGCCCAATCTCCCCGACAGTCCCACATCGAGATATCGTATAGTCTGATTTTGCCTGCACGAGTTAGCCAATCTCTGATGTCAGCTATGTCTTGATTCGCCTCCAATGGGTCGCTCCCCATTATTCTGTCTTGCCAAATGTAAGTGCTCTTACCATTACCCGACACTTTGTACATAGAATTGTTGAAAAACGTGCTACTTTTGCAACATAGTTTCCAGACTAGCGTACTGTTGACTGTGGGGTCGAATTGCAGATTTCGATATGATGAATTTCGGGCGTATTTGGACAGAAGAGTATTGCTGGTCGGATGTTTGGGATCGTGGGCCATTTGCCATAGTAATTTTCCTCCCATCACTAGATTAACAAGGGAGGGATCTCGGATTTGGAGGCCCCCCTCTGCTGTCGGTCGCCGGACCAACTCCCAATTTGCTAAATGCATTTTATTTTCGTTTCCTTTCCCACCTTGCCAGAGAAAGTCCCTTAATATTTTTGCAATCTGATCCATAACAGTTCTGGGTGCAAATAAGAATGTCGATTGATAAATTGATAAGAATGCCGATTGATAATACAGTACTGCAATTAGTAATAAAAGAGAATTTGATAGGTCAACCTCAAATATCTCATACTTAAAATTCAAAGTTACAAGATGCAATTAAGATCAAACTCAAAGCAATTCTTTGTGGAGTTTATTCATGAGGAATGTTCTTCATTA
>ML784213.1:924828-951788 GCA_009831015.1 Picea engelmannii | reverse complement strand
CATTTGTACTTGGTCGTGGCTATGTCTTCACTTGTGACATGGATCCACAATGTATTCTTTTGTGGCCCTGATGTAGTCAGTTGCATCGTGCATGGATCCACGATGTATTGTTTTTTCAACTATGCTTAGTTTCTATTACCGAGCATTGGTATTCCCATCTCAGGGATGTTATTATTGTGCCAGATTGATGCTAGATTCTTCCCATTTTCCTTCTCCCCAACCTCTATAACCTTTCATTCATAAAGTGTTTTTTCCATCATACACCTCTTCTGACCTCACACTTTAGGGGGAATCTGTTATACAATTATTTTCCACCTAATAACTTAATGGGCATCATCTAGAGGTTAGCAGTCTGAGACACTGAATTATGCCATTTTTCCTTTGAGTATACACCACATTCTTTCCCAATTGTAGGTTGTCCCTTTACAACTTGTGACCAAAAATTATGGACCCTGGACCCTCCTTGTCCTTTTGCAATGGACGACTAGTCTCACCTTACAAGAATGTAGTGCACGACCACGTCTGTTACTCTCAATTTAGGAATGGTTACAATGAGATGGGATCAAGCTCAGATTTATCATAATTCGGCCTCGAGAATCTTGTTATTTTGAGTGTCTAAGAGTTATCCACCATCTCATCTCTTTCATCCTATATATTGAGGGTCTCTCATGGGAAAAGGAGGGGAAAACATAAAGCAAACATATAATGTCAGATTGATTACGGTGCTTGGGCAAGGTAATTGGGAGAAGCTTCATCAAGCTATTTGTATGTAAGCTATAATATTTTTTTCCTTATTAATAGAATATGAACATGATTTTCCCCTCTGATTGATTGTATATGGCGATTATAATCTTCATAGAGAGTTAATATTTTAATGTATTTGTGATATATTATTAAATCTATGTTTTATACATGTTATGTTTGATCTCGTGAAAGGTGTTTGTTGTTTTCCTATGTGTGCAGACCCATTTCGTGAAAGTGAAGGATATATTCAAAGGAGAAAATGACTAAGGAGTGTGTAGAAACAACTATCAAAGTATCATGTATGCTTCTCTTGTCAACCCATTGAGCCATAACAGACGGGGATGACCACAACCCAATAAACTATCCAATTAACCCATTTTAGCAAGCCTCAACGCAAAGTTGCATACAGTCGATGGGTGCATTGAGACCTTCAGAATGCCATTTCTCTTCTTGAAAAATCGCAATGGAGGAGGTTTTATAGACTTGCTATAGGAAGCAATCAAAGATTGAAATGTTGCAATATTAGGCAACAACAAAGGTAGTGTTGGATCTCCCCCTTGATCCAGAGGTCATGCTTAAGGACTACAGAAGAAAACCAAAAAGAGATGAAAAACCCTAGCAAATCACTATGAAATTCATGGAGAATGTAGGATAATGAGTGTTGGATGGATGGGTTGACCTGTGTTCTACCTTAGTTTTCCAACAAAACCCTAGAAACCATCAACCACTCTGGTAAACCAAAAGGCAACACTGCACACATAGTGCACAACACAGTCTCATCCGAGATGGCTTATGGGTGATTGCATGACCCAAGTGTCTACAAGCATGGAAGGGATGGAACTCATGGGAATTTTAGGCATGCTTTTGTTCTTCTACTTCAACACTCATTCTACCATATCATCATTCAAATCTATTGTTTAATTAACCCTTTCATATTCATTATGAATAAAATAACATGTCTAATCTAGTGCGTGTTATAATTTAACTCTAACATATGCATGTATTCATTCATTCATTCAACATAATAAGCATTGCAACACATAAATGAAACCATTCCACACATTGATACAATATTTTACCTTGGTTCACCCCCCCGGGATACATCCAAAAATATCTTCTGCTTCTTATTATTATTCATCAATATATGGCGCTACATGCATTACATCATAGGTTTAGTAATGGTGAGGCTGACCAACGTCTCACTAAGCTCCACAACTTGCAACCTAACCCCCAATTACAATCCATAACTGTTAAAAAATGACTCCCTCTGAGCTCCATCGCTCTCGACCAAAAACTAATGACTGTGACTCAAACTCAAAAAGGTTCTCAAAAGGGATTCTCCGGATAGATAAGTGATTCAATAATGATCCCTCATATCTACCTCATACACCATATTTATATTACAACAAGTGGGTTAAACCCATTAAATTGACTACCAAAACCCTAACCCTAAGTGGATTAGGCTTGTCGACATAATAACTTCCTTCCCGCAGTTGGTCTTCGTTCCTTGCTTTGACTCTGCGTTGCTTTTACTTCATTCCCGACACATTGCTTCCTTTTCCTTATTGCGTTCTACTTTATCCTCATTTCCTGGTGTTGTACCCCAAAACAGGCCGGTCCAACAATGAACATCACTTTACACAATGATTGCTAAGTGTATTATTCAAATTCATGAGAAATTAACCACTTGTTAATGACACTCATGAATGATAGATTATAATAAATGACTTGATCATTAAATATTGTACATATTCCATCCCTAAAAATTGGAAAAGTCTCTTACCTACTTTTTTTCAATGAAATTCACATCCCAGGAAATCCATCGAGAACTTCCCCTCATTCCAAGGATGGTACCTAGGGTAAACTAGACAGTTGTAGTTTTGGAACCTAACTTGGCATGGACATCAAGTGATGCATATAATATCCACAGAGGTAGGCAACCTTAGGAATTGATCCCATGACCTCCTATTTGTAATTCACAACACTCAATTGCTTGATCTAACCCATAGGGCTAAAGCCCTTCACCTACTTATCTTAACAATTAATTTCATAAAAAAAATACATTTTTTAAAAATAGGAATGGAAAGTATGTTATGTATATATGATTATAGGTCTAATGTGTAGGACTAAAGTTAGGTGCTACTATAAATAACATGATCTCACTAGAGGTAGCCTTAATGATGATCACTAAATTTCTTGAGGATACTATCTAAGTTGAAACCACCTTTTGGTCTTGGAGCTTAACCAAAAACTACATTTGATTGGGTAAGAGATCATCTTCCTCGGACATAAGGAAACATGTTAATGGCCACTTAGAGGCATATGGCTGGAGCATAAGTTTGCCTCCTTATGGACCACCAACATGTCATTTCAAGTGGTGTGGTTTTCCTTCAATAATGATGACGAGTCAGTACATTCGCTGATAATAACGAATGATCACTATCCCCACTACCAATTAACAACTAAATTAAGATAGATTTTACGTCTTTCTAAAAAAAAATATAAACCAAAAAAAAATCTAAATGCACATAAATATTTATTTATAAAATTTAATAAAAAATAATGAATATACATTATTGCTATCTAGTGTTTTCATGTACATGACCCACTAGGTGAGCATGTAAAACAATGAGACTTGCCAAAAAGGTTAGTTGGGGAGCTCTTAAATGTAATTATTACAACACCTTTTATATGATGGTGTGGACAAAAGAGAGGAAGTTTTTTTTATCTTATCACGAGGGAGATTTGAACGGTGAGAATTACACGGGATTAACTCTTTTCCTATACCCATGTTTTAATTATTTTTATTCTCGATGGCACTAACATGACCTTATGTGTTGGGATTGACCAACAACCCACTTGTATCATCTGAAATACTCCTCACCATCATGTCTCGGCAAAGATAATACACACATATTTATATGTGCAGAAGTTCAAATGCTCATTTCACCATAGGCGATGCTGCATCGTCGCCACCCAACCATTGACACCTACACAAACCTTCCCCTGAGCCAAGAATACTCAGAAATCTGACTGCCCAACATGCAATCGTGTTATCATCCATCTAGGTTGATTCGTGATAGTCACTGAAGATCATGCCCCTTCTCGTAAGGCACTCACATACCTTCAATGCACATACCAACGATGTCGCCTTGCCATGGGCGATACACAATCTACCACATTACCAAGTCTCACCATCCTCCACTGAGAAGCCTAACACGTTGTCTCATGGGTTGGTCACCTGTCCTATTCGACAAGACGTCCTCCTTGGTCCTCTCATCCTACATACTGATACACCATCTTAACCATCTCACTGACATCACCCACGAGTCGGCCACCAAGGCTACCAAATATAGGGACTCGTCATACAACTTTCCAAGCATGCTCGACGTGCCCTCTCTCAGAATCACCGTGCTTTTTTCCTAGTATGTCTGATGCATCCTCTCTCAGACTCACCATGCTTCTTGACTAATATGCCCGATGCGCCCTCCATCATACCAAACAGAGCGCACACTTAGCCAAATCGTCGACCAATCATGTTTCCATGCCCATCATGATAGCGTGCGCCCTGCTTAAGAACTAGAGGTCTTACAAAAACGAAATCAATATCTCTATCTAATTTGATTAATTTGAAAGAAACAAGGTATACAAATCCATCATAATTATTATTTCTATAAATTGATTACAATAATTTTAATAAATTATTATTCCTATAAATTAATTAAAAAAATTCTTAATAAGTTGTAAAAATAATGATATAAGAAAATAAATTCAATAATTTAAAATTTATAATTATAAACCTAAATAACAAATTACAATAATGATTAAACTTTAGTTTTAAAAAAATTAATATAATTATTAATTATAAAAAAATCATCTTAACATTTAATTATTATCCACATAAATTTTGATACAAGAATAGGAATTTTGTTATAATGTTTATTAAAAAAGATTTATCTCAACATCTATCTAACCGACTTCTATAAAATACACTATTTCATTGACAATATATATAATTGACTCCATATTTCATTCTCGATACATATAATTAATTACATAATTAAGTACTTATATTTACTTTATGAGCAATGTTACCAACATCGCGATAATATCGCTGACATCGTGATACTATCACTATTTTGAGGGTCAACGATATTATGACCCAAAAATATCATGATATTTTCCTTTGGCGTTAATAAGGCGATATTTTTGAAAATAACGCGATAATATTGCGAGTTGATGGAAAATGCCGCAAGGCTTCAGATAGTCGCAAATTCAAAGCCATTTTTATTTTATTTTTAAAGTGTCATTTTGCAAACAAAGTATGGGGTTTGGAGAGCAAAGGAGCAAGAGGCGAGCAAGAGCCGAAAACTTAGTTTTTTTTTGTCATTTTGCAAACATAAAGATGCTAGTAATGTACTAATTAATGGTAATATTAAATTCTTCAAGTAAAATTTGTTGGACACACCGACTACACTGAGAGGGGGGGGGTGAACAGTGTAGGGCTCTTTTTCCAAATACTTTCCCTTTACAAAACTCCTTAGTTAGAAATCACCATTAACTCCTTTTTTTATTTCTGTCATTTATAATTAGTTAAATGTGAACATATATCAACAATATATCATCAACAAATCATCACCACAAGGAACACAAGGAACACAAAATGTATGAACAATTTTATTTTTATTACGGACTACAATCCTTGGGTTATCAACAACAACTGAATAGAGTACAACTCTACAAGAGCACTAGCTCTATAATGCAAGACTCAACTTACACCCTCAACACCAACTGAGATGAGGAAAAAAACATCAACATATATTAATCTGTCAACATGTATGCGACCTATTGGTAGTTCAACACACGTATGTACGCGCCCTACCAGTAGTACAACTCACGTATGTACGCGGTCTGTCTGTACTACAACCTACGTATCACATCTGAGTTATTTAGGGTTTTCTCTTCAAGATCAACTCAGATCCTCTGCAACCTTCAATCACATTCTCTTCTATCTTTCACTGTCCAATTTGAAACGTAACTAATCACAACACATCCAAGCTTTCCAACAACTTACTCATGCTTCTCAACCATATAATATGAATTCTACTCATCATGTATAAGAAACCACTATACTATAGCAATCATATCAGTACTGAATCATAAGAGTGCTTCTCACTCCATCAACCAACACAAACCACATCACAACAACCATACCAAGAATGTCTTAAGCATTCACTACACAACAAGCAAGTGTATCCATAAAGACAACAATGTAGCCATACCATAATTTATATGGCATATCTGAGCCCATAGAATGCAGATCTTAAACCTGCTTCAGTCTTCAAGAGCCTATCATCATCTCAACCACAAGTCTTCATGACTTCATCCACTGTACGCATCCTCTCCTCATTCAACCTGCGTATGTACGTGCCCTAGCTCATTAAAACCCACGTATACCTTAGAAACTAGGGTTTTTGAATTTCTGACACTTTTGCCGTCATGATCTCAGACTTACCAAAACTTTGATGTGTCCATGAGATCTTCCATACACTCTCTCTATCAGAATAGATCTTCAATACATGCTCAAGAGATACTTAAGATATACTTATTCACAAGAGACCCTTGCCACAAGACATCAATCAATCAATCAATCCTTTGGCATCACTCAATCCCTTGACATCAATCAATCACTTGACATCAATCCTTTGACATCAATCAATCAAACCTTTGGCATCAATGACAACATGATCCAATAAAAGTGACATTCTCCTTTATCTTTCATTTTCATCATTTTACTTAAATTTTTAACATTACCATTAATAGTTTCAGGATGTTTGAGAGTGGTTCCAACCTCAATGGAATTCACATTCAAAATGTGGAATTTTAGGTCCCATTCAAAAATCAACAAACTTAATGGTTTTTAGGATTTCAAGATTGACAATATTGTAGCATTTCCACTACATTCTAGCATGTATGAGGATATGGAACTAACATTTAGTCAAGAGCACCAAGCCCTCTATGTACCTTGATGTTGGTGACATTGATTGTTGAACTCTTCTGTCATGACCCTAGTAAAAATGTACCCTTCACTCAAGTAAAATCACTTATTAGGCATGTTAAGCTTTTTATATCTTGTTTTAATGCTTAGATGGTGACAAGTTGATGATGAAGACCCAAATATAGGAAATTTTTTTGACGATATGTAATTATTTGTTTAACATGATTTTTTTTGGACTCCAGAGGCCATTTACAACCTCTTGTTGATGTATTTTGGTTTAGATATGGATTGTTCTCGGTGCTATTTTGGTTATATGTACCCTTACTTTCTATTTACATGAGAAAATTTTCATATTTGTGTATAAGATTTGGATTCATATGGATGCACATGAATATATCTTATTCACGAACTCCGACAATGCGAGTTGTACTTGGCAGTATCACCAATAGAGGACACCAAATTTTAGCTCCTTCTTCTTCTACAGGACATCAGGGTCCAATTCCAACCCCGATGCCTTCTTCCTCTAAAGGAAAATCCATTTCTAGAGCCATAACCTTTGCCCATAAAAGGGGTAGAGGGAATCATTAGCTAATTTATCTTCTTTCATTGTAGATGACTCATGATGATGAGATAAATTTATTAAATGTTTTGATGATATTTTGAGGCTTTATATTCATGACATGATTCAATGTTGATCTGTGATGTATTCAATTTTATTAGACATATTATATATCCTATATATTAGTTATCTTTTCATATTTATGTGGAAATGCATTTATTTTATGTTTTTGATGCTTTAGATATTTAAAAAATTGAAAAAAATGAATATTTTTGTATTTTTTCATTCTTACGACATTTTCCGATATTTTCCCATGTGTTGCCAATATTTTCATTTTCGGACCCTCAACGATATTTTACCGATGCCGATGTTTGAAACACTTATTTATACCAAATAAGATACTTTTCTTTTGTTGTTTAGATTTATACTCACCCAATTTATAGAAAAAATTGGCTTTTTTCATTTTTTATTTTTAAGTAAATAGAGCAAAAATAAATTATCTTAGCTGTAAATAGTTCATACAAAAAGTCTTAACTGTTGGTCTAAAACTAGACCAACATCAAAGGAATATATCTTCAGTCCAAATGGTTTGAGACAAGATTTTTCCTACCCTTTGTCTATCTAGATAAACATAATAAAGAGAGTCCTGAGTTCTACTAGAGGTGAATACATAGTGATCTAGGGGATAAAAAAAAAGGCTCAAAAATCAAAGTGTTCAAAATTGCTTGAAAATGGTTTCATTGTGTAGATCTTGTCCTCACGATCCCAACACAACTTGAATGGGCTCAAATTAAGTTCATTTGAGGAAGATATCGCGTTCTGTCCATTTTCCCAAACATGCAAAATTCTGCTCATTGTACAGTCTGTACATGATGACGTGGCAACTGACCGTACAATCCATACAACCATACAAATGAAGTGGAATGCTGACTGGGAAGGTGATTTGGTAGGCTGACTGTGCATTAGTTGACATGGACCAATCCTTGGTCGACATGTGGCATTTTCATGGACGAATGAAAGGGTGCCATGTGGCCTAGCCAAGGGCCGCCACGTAGCACCCCCTTGTTGTTGTTTAAAGTTTGGTTTGGGCTACGCTGGGGTCAAACCCGGGACCTCCGGTAAGGGGCAGAGTCTTCGCGTAGACTGGGCCACTAGCCTTCCTACAAGGTGTTACTTAATCCTTTATGGTGCGTTTTCAATTTAATTTTGAATGAATTGTTAGTTCGGGTGGAAAAGGGTCGGGGCTTAGCCCCAACCCACATACAAAACTCTCAACACTTACCATAGGACCAAGGGAACGATGATGTGGAGGAACTAGCCGACGAGTGTGTGAATCTATCCTAGCACCTAGCCACATGGGGCCATGCGAGCAGGAACTCTGTTAGAAAAGGTGATAGCCGTTCTAACGACGTGACAAATATGCCCACAATCCAGAACACGTGTGAGAGCTAGGTTTTGGCACAATGGGTGCATTTTGGCGAGGAGAGACAACAAGTATCGGGGAAAAACTTTTAGGAAGGGTATTTTCTTCATTTTTTGGCCAAACCAGGTGTAGAAAGAGCCCAACTAGGGGTTTTTGGACATTTTGGAGCCATTGGAGCCATCTATTTTGCATTCTGAGCATAATAAGGCACTATTTTTAACACTTTGAGCATATAATGAAAATTATCCATTGGAATCTGGACCAAGAGATGTAGCCCAAGAGAGGGGTGAACTCCTTTATCATTTTGCTGTGTTATGTGCTTATTTTGATGGCTATTTATGACTGTTTATTCTGTTCATTTTAAGGAAAAACTCAATAATTTTTATGTTCTTGCAACTTGATCCAATTTCCCAAGACACATACATTTCCCACTTGCAAATTAGTATACACAAACCTTTTTCATTTTCAGATCAAGTTGGTATAAAAACAAAGGTTTTTGAAGGTTTGATTGTTTGCAAGTGTTTTGTTTTTTGATGCTTACAAGGTTGAAGCTCACAAGAGGAGAAGGGAAACTTGTATATCAAAGTTCTAAACTTTCAAGAAGGAGAACAATACATTCACCTCAAGCTTCAAGGAGGCATTCACCAAGTATGGATCATGAGGAGATTCATGAAATTCCTATTTCAGAAGAGGAAACTTTCAGAAAAACCTTTTATGATATGACAAAAATGGTGAAAGTTCTACTTGAGGAAAGGAATGCAAGGTTGCAAGGAGAAAGCTCAAATCCTCCAAGAAGTAATGAGGATAATGGTGATAATACTCCAAAAGGAAATGGAGGGAATGGTGACACTCCACCTCCTTCACCTCCGTATTCCACTTCTTCTACCATTTCACAACCACCTCCAAATTCTCCAAAAGAACATGGTAAAATTCCTCCACAAACTCCTTTTCTTAAGCTTGATATTAAGTTTGAATTGCCTATGTACATTGAAGAGGTAAATGCTGAGAAATTGGATAATTGGATTCGTTAGATTAAAGTGTATTGTAGGATAAAAAGAATCCAATATGATGAAACTAATATACAACTTGCTTCTCTTAGATTGGAAGGTGCAACACTCATTTGGTGGGAAGCCAAAACTCAAGAGGACATGAAGAAACATGGTAAATTTTTATCCTCTTGGAATGGTTTTATTGTTGCAATTAAAAGGCAATTTTATCCATTAGCATACATGCAGAAAGATATCATGGATTGGAAAAACTTTAGACAAGCTAAAGGGAAAATGTGCAAAGCTACACTCAATAAGTTAGAAAAAATATCTTTGATTTTGGGTATAGATTTATCTTCTCAAGAAACTTTACTCAAATACATTGGAGGATTGCATAGCTACTTGAGACACACAATACTTATGTTTAACCCTACAAATATAGATGAATTTTGTGTACATGTAACTCATTTAGAGACAAGATGGAGGAAAGATCCTCAATAGGGAAACACAAAGCCATTTTATAATGCAGACAAAGGAAAGGGGAAATTCAAAGGAAAAGGAAGAAATAATGCTTCAGTTAGGAAAGAGGGAGAAAAAATCTCATGTAAACACTATTCACAAGATGGCTATGATGAAGACCACTATTGGAAACTTCATCCTGAAAAGCGACCCAAAAATTTCAACAACAAAGGGAAACCAAAGACTGCTGCAACTATACAACATCATTTAGGATTTGATTCCAGAGATGAAACAAAAATCACAACCATGGGTTTTCAAGGTAAGGAATCTATTTCCAATGCTAGTTCTTCAAGTAGCCTCAAATAAACTCAACATGAAAAAGAAAGAATATGTCTTTTCCACATAAGGGTAATTTCAAAGCATACCAAGATAAATACTCTTTTTGATACTAGTTCTCAAGCAAACCTCATTTCTGAAGACACTCTCAAGAAATTGCATTTGGAAACTACTCCTCATCCTAAACCATATCCTCTAGGTTGGATATGTGACAATGCCAATTTCATGTGACAAAAATATGTAAACTTAGATTTACCATCACTACAAACTTTATAGATGAGGTAGAGCTTGATGTTACTTCATTGGATATTTGTGGTATTGTTTTGGAAAGCCCATATTTATATGATAGGAGAGCCATCTTTCATCATCATGAGAAAAAATATCATTTGTTTAAAAATGGAGTTGAGTACATTGTTAGAGAACATACAAAGAAGTTGATTTTTTCACTTGTAAATGTTGGACCAATTAAGAGATTGTTCAATGCTAGTAAGAACTTTGTACTCTTGATGATCAAACCCAAAGACAATGTTGAAAAAGAATCTTTCCAAGGATGTGATGCAAAGTTAAAATCTGATTTATATGAGGTTGTTAACATATATGATGAGATGTTTCAGGAACCAAAAGGATTGCATACTAAAAGAGGTATCCAACATGAGATCCAATTGCAACAAGATTTTCCTCTTCCAAACATTGACATGTACAGGATGTCAGTCATGGAGAATGCTGAAATTAAAAAACAATTCCAAGAGTTGCTTGACAAAGGGGTTATCACGCCAAGCACATCGCCATGCGGGTCACCAATTGTTTTAGTACCAAAGAAAGATGGTACATGGTGCATGTGTGTGGATTTCAGAGCCTTGAACAAGATTACGGTAAAGAATCGTTATCCTCTTCCTAGAATTGATGATTTTCTTGATCAATTGAAAGATGCCAAGTATTTTACTAAGTTATATTTGAGAAGGGCATATAATCAGACTAGGATTGCTGAAGGAGACACATGGAAGACAACTTTCAAAATAAATCAAGGTTTGTATGAATGGATGGTTATGCCATTTGGGCTTTGTAATGCTCCTGCAACATTCATGAGAGTTATGCATGATGTTTTAAGGCCTTTTCTTGATGATTGTGTAATTGTCTACTTGGATGGCATATTGATATTTAGAAAATCTCTTGAAGAACATGTTAGGCATGTGAAGCAAGTCTTAGATGTCTTGAAGAAACAAAATTTATTTTTAAAGATGTCTAAATGTGAGTTTGGAAAGACCTCACTTGTTTACTTGGGACATATTGTTGGAGGAGGAGAACTATAAATATATCCTTCCAAGGTCAAAGTCATTTTAGATTGGCCCAATCCCAACAATGTAACGGAGGTTAGAATCTTTTTGGGAGCAACCCAATATTGGAGAAAGTTTATTTCTAAATTTTACTCCATTTCAACTCCATTACATGCTGTGACAAGCATTAAAAATATTTTAAAATGGGGAAGCAAGAAACAAAAAGATTTTGATGCATTGAAGGAGAAAATTATTTCAACTCCAGTTCTTGGAATTCTTGATTTAAGACAACCATTTGAGATACAAACAAATGCAAGTAACTATGCAATGGGAGAAGTCTTGTTTCAACATGGTAAGCCTATTTGTTATCATTATGAAACTTTTAATGGTGATGTGATTAATTATTCTACATATGATAAGGAGTTGTATGCATTGGTGCAAAGTGTGAAAAAATGGAAACATTATTTGTTGGGAAAAAAAACTATTATTCACACAACTCATCAACCATTGCAATACTTTCAATCACAAACAAAGCTAAAATGAACAAGGCACTTCAGATGGATGGGTTTCCTACAAAAAATCCACTTGGTTATTAGGTATAAGAAAGACATTTATAACAAAGTTTTTGATATGCTTTCTAGGCATATTGTTAGTGCTTCAATTATTCTTAAGCATAATTGTATCATGCATGAGAGCTATGTTGAACATTATGATTTAGATGCTGATTTTAAAGAGGTTTATCAAACTTTGTGTCATTCTAACCAAGTTGAGGAATTGGATTACCATGTGCATGATAAGCGTTTGTATCATCTTGGCAAGCTATGTATTCCACAGGGTGAAATAGTCAACATCATGAGGGAAGCACATTCTTCTCTTATTGCTGGACACTTTGGTGTAGGCAAGACAATGGCTAATTTGCAAAGGTATTGCTATTGCCATAAAATGAATGAAATCTTTTCATGATATGTAAGAGAATGTTCTTTATGTGCTACAAGTAAGCCTAGGAACACAAACTTAGGATTGTATACTCCACTTCCGATTCCTTCTCGTCCTCTGGAAAACATTTCCATGGACTTCGTAGGAGGATTACCTATGTCAAAAAAGAATCATGATTTTCTTTATGTTGTGGTTGATAGTCTCAACAAAATGTGTATTTTGATGCCTTGTAAGAAGCATGCTATATCTGAGAAAATGACACAAATGTTCTTTCAACATGTATGGGTACATTTTGGGTTGCCCAAATCCATTATCTCTGATTGAGATTCTCAATTTATTAGGAACTTTTGGTCAAGCTTATGGGCACTCATGGACACCAAGTTGAAAAAGAGCACATCATTCCATCCACAAACTGATGGTCAAACATAACTGGTGAATAGAAAAATAGTACATCTTCTTCGTGGTTATTGTATAAAACACCCTAAGATTTGGGATGAGCACCTACACTACATTCAACATGCTTCTAATCGAGCTAAGAATTCATCAACTCAATCATCTCCATTTGAGGCATGTTTTGGTTATTTTCCAAAATATCCTTTATATTTTATCTCCGGGAAGGTTATTTCTATTGACGGTCATTATGATATTGATAGAGAAAATAAGTTCATTGAACAAATTCAATTGATGCATCAAATGGTACAAGAACAATTGGAAAAGAGCCAAACCAAGTACAAGAGAAGACATGACAAACATCGTGTTGATCAAAATTTCCAAGTTGGAGATGAAGTTTGGATTTACATTAGCAAAGAGAAGCTTAAAGGAGAAGGTAAAAATATGAAACCAATTAGATATAGACCTTTTAAGATTCTTAAAAAGATTGGTAACAATGCCTTCTGTTTGGATTTGCCTCCATATATGAAAATGTATGCAATTGTTATTGTTGAGAATTTGATATTGTATGAGCCTCCTTTGATTGATGATCAAGGAGAGAATGTTCAGATTCCTTCCATAGATGATTTCTCTCTAGAATATCTTTTAGAATTGCATGAGGATATAATCCTTGACAGAAAGATAAGAACTTCAAAACAAGGGAATGTTGAGTACCTTCGTGTTGGAGTCAAGGGCACAAATCCAAGCAAAGATAAATGGATTGAGGTTGGAAAGGTGAGGTAACTATAGCCTCATCTACAGATTGACTGAAAGTAGTATTTTGGAAGTCCAAAATATTTCGAATGGGGAGGAGTGATCCATGGGATAAAAAAAATGCTCAAAAATAAAAGTGTTCAAAATTGCTCGAAAATGGTTTCATTGTGTATATCTCATCATCACGATCCCAACGTAAATTGAACGGGCTCAAACAAAGTTCGTATGAGGAAGATATCACATTCTGTCTGTTTTCCCAAACATGCAAAATTTTGTTGACTGTACATTCCATATAGGATGACATGGTAGATGACTATACATTCTGTACAACTGTATAGTTTACATGGAATGATGATTGGGAACGTGATTTGGCATGCTAACTATGAATTGGTTGATGTGGACCAATCCGTGGTCGACACGTGGCATGTCCATGGACGAATGAAAGGGTGCCACATGGCCTAGCCAGGGGCCGCCACGTGGCACCCCCTTTTTGTTGTTTAAAATTTGATTTGGGCTCTACAGGGGTCGAACCCACGACCTAAGGAAAGGGGCAGATTCTTTGTGTAGGATGGACCACCATCCCTCCTATAAGGTGTTACTTAACCCTTTATAGCATGTTTTCAATTTAAGTTTGAACTAACTATTAGTTCGAGTGGAAAAGGGCTCGGTCTTAGCCCCAGCTCGCAGACACAACTCTCAACACTTACCACATGACCAAGGGCATGATGACATTGAGGAGCTAGCCGATGGGTGCAAGAATCTAGCCTAGCACCTAGCCACATGGGGCCATGCGACCTAGAACTCCGTCGAAAAAGGTGCTAGCCATTCTAATGGTGCAACAAATCTGTGCACAATCCAAAATGCATGCGGGGGATAGGTTTGGTTGCGCAGAGGCCGAGTTTTGGCACAATGGGTGCATTTTGGCAAGGGGAGACAACAAGTATCGGGGAAAAACTTCTAGGAAGGGTATTTTCTTCAGTTTTTGGCCAAACCAAGTGCATAAAGATCCCAACTAGGGTTTTTTGGACATTATAGAGCCATTGGAGCCATTTATTTTGCATTCTGAGCATTGTAAAGCACTATTTTTAACACTTTTATTATATAATGAAAATGATCCATTGGAAGTTGGACCAAGAGATGCAACCCAAGAGAGGGGTGAACTCCTTTATCATTTTGCTGTGTTATGTGCTTATTTTGATGGTTGTTTATGTCTGTTTATGTTGTTCATTTTAAGTAAAAACTCAATAATTTTTATGTGCTTCCAAATTGGTCCAATTTCCCAAGACACATACAATTCCCACTTGCAAATTAGTGTACACAACCCTTTTTCATTTTCAGATCACATAGCTATTGTTGGTTCACATTATACAAAAATTATCCTCCTCAGAGACTAGCGAGGGAATATGATAAAGAAACTACTCACACAACTCCTTATCCATGGCTCCATTCTCTAAGTGCATAGTTTCAAAATGAATTGTTGCAACCTACTTAATATCCTCCAATGTATTTAAAACCTCACCCCCTTGAGTAATGATTTCCTCGGCCCTATTGTGCCACCATCTTGCTCTAGCATGCTTGTGGAAGAAATTGGTCTTTTTGTCCCCAACTTGAAGCCACAAACTTTTGGATTTCATCCTCCACATTTACTCCTCCTTCTTCAACAACTTTATATATTTTTGGTACACTATCTATTCCTTCTACATCAGATACGAGGAAACTTCATTATTTTCCATCCTTTCTTGTGTATCAACAAGTTAACTTTGATTCTCCACTACTTCAACAACTAGAGAGTGGACTGAATATTTTGCAAAATTTTTGGAGTTTCCTTAGTTATTTTGAGATCTTGCTCCCAAATATGAATAGGGGAACCCGTGACCCATTAACTCCATCAACTAGAGAATAAGGGGGAAAATCCCAGATCCTCCATCCATAAGGAATTAAACCAAAAGGGGATAGGCCCCAAGCTATGCTATTTCAAAATACATAAGGAGATGGGATGGTGATCAGAGAAATCCCAAGGGAGGATAAGAGAGTAGATTGTCCCAAGATGTTCCAAAAAGGAGTTGTGAATCAAGAAGCGATCGAGTCTTGAAGCGATGTGACCTGAAATTGCTCTTCTGTTATTCCAAGTGTATTTTCATTTGTGGCGTTGGATATCAATCAAGTCTAGAAGAGAGATGAGATCCTCCATATTATCCCTAAATGAATCTTGGACAATGGATAATATTTTTTCTCCTTCTGGTGAAGGGTGGTATTAAAATCACCCACTATTATACAATTTTGTCCAAACCCAAGTTCCCTAATTTTTAACAGTGCATCTCAACATTATAATTTTTCCTTACAGTTATTGGGCATATAAAAATTAAGTAAGTGAATAACCATACCTAAAGGCAAATGAACAAGTCTTACCATGATCCAATGCGTTGATTCATAACAACTTGTTATACAATTATTTGCCACCTGATCACCTGATGAGCATCATCTACTAGATGTTAACATTCTAAGACATTGAATTATGCCATTTTCCGCTTGAGTATACACAACCTTTTTCTCGATCATAGGTTGTCCCTTTACAACTTGTGAACAAAACTAATAGTCGCTCCTTGCCCTTTTGCAAAGGGTGACAGTCGCAGCTTGCAAGAATGCAAGGTGTGACTGGGTCTATTACTCTCAATTTAAGAATGGTTACAATGAGATGGGATCAAGCTTGGATTTATCGTAATTCAACTTAGAGAAGATTTTTATTTTGAGTGTCTAAGAGTTATCCACCATATCATCTCTTTCATCCTATATATTGAGGGTCTCTCATGGGAAAAGGGGAGGAAAAGATAGAGTAAACTTATAATGTCAGATTGATTATGAAGCTAGGGAAAGGAAACTGAGAGAATCTTCATCAAGCTATTTGTAAGTAATTTGTAATCTTTTTGCCTTATTGATAGAAGATGCAAATTATTTTCCCCTCTGATTGATTTTATATGTCAATTATAATCTTCATAGAGAGTTAATATTTTCATTACTTTGTGATATATTATTAAATATATGTTTTATACATGTTACGTTTGATCTCGTGAAAGGTGTTTGTTGTTTTCCTACGTGTACAGACCTATTCTCTTTAAAGTAAAGAATATATTCAAAGGAGCGAACAACCAAGGAGCGTGCAGAGAAAATCATCGAAGTATCGGGTATGCTTCTCATCCTCTTATCTTGTATATCTTTTCATGTATGATTTAGATATAAGAAAATCTACAATCTGTATCTATATTCTATCTTAGGTCTAGGAAGAGCCTAAGAGAGGTAACTCCTCTAGGGCACATTTATCCTACAATAGATTATCAACCCCACTGGGGAAGTTTATTTATTTTTCTTCATAAAATTTTGGATTCATATTCTCAAGATCCTTGCCTATTTTAAGCCCTGATTTTCATTTTCATTCTTCCCATAAGTATTTTCTGAGTCTGTTTGAAAGTTTTGAGTCCTAGATTTGATAGATCTGCCTTATATCTATTATGTTTTTCACTTGTAAGGTCCCATTACAACACACAACCACCAAAAAAATCACATTAAGCAATGGGACCAATGATTGTGGTCGATTGTCTCCTCTAGTACATAGCACATCCAGTTGCTCTATCTTAAATGACAAGGCACAACCAACCACTAAAAATATTTTTTTGAAGGGACATCCTTCAAATCTATCCCAGATCTATTTTTTGTGTTTTCTTACAGTTTCACAGGTCTTTCTTAGATCTTTTCCAATAGTCATTGCTGCAACATTTTTCAAGTCATTTGAAAACTTTTTTATAATTGCATGCTTGAGTTTCTTATGATTGAATATTTTATTTCTTGGGTGCTTATTTTCTTCATCTCCCTTATCTTTTGAGTTCTAGTTAGTGGGTGGAGCATTTTTGAGATTGCGTTCAAAGAGTAGTTCATGTTTCTTGCATTGAATGTTACACTTGTTTATTTGCTTGAGACCTCTTGCTCCTTTCTGTAGATAGGCTTCATCGAAACTAAATATTGCATTCCATTCATTATTTTTTTCTTTTGAATTCTTCTTGGAGTCCGAGTGTCTTATGGGACTTATCGGTAAATGCAGACATAAAAAGATCTCCCTAGATCCACCTAGATCTAGAACAAAACAAAACAGAACATGACGCTTTCCCTAAGCTCTAATCATTGAGTTTATTATCTAACAAGAGATGTGCAACATAGTATTTAAATATCGCTTCCTCTTGTCATTTTCGTGCTGGATCTTCTCCAATGCTCCTATGATGTTGAATCTGCAAGGG
Source organism: Picea engelmannii (assembly GCA_009831015.1). NCBI lineage: Eukaryota > Viridiplantae > Streptophyta > Pinopsida > Pinales > Pinaceae > Picea > Picea engelmannii. Next base: position 933,644 of record ML784213.1, on the reverse strand, counting down.
AACACAAGCCAAGAAAAGTGAAAGCAATATAATATACTCAACGATAACTTATGTATGTGATCAAGGAATCATACAATAAAACAAAACAAGTTTTATGGAAAAGAAACATATCACTGTATCATATTAAAATGAAAGTGAAGATTACAACCAAAGCCTTGATGTTGCAAGGTCCCCTTCCAATGACCCTTTTCTCCGACACACACACTTGCTCCAATCCTTGAATGAATAAGATCCACAATGACTTGATAAATTGAAATGAAGCTCTAAAGTATGAACTGAAGTAGAATTGCTCATCCAATTCTTAGCCTATTCAATAATAATCTTTCTTGAATCAACCTTCATTAACCTTAAAATCAACCTTCGCCTTTTCCATGAGAAATCCCTCTTTATATAGGGGAAAGATAGATGGTTGAAGAGATTAGGATGATCCCACCAAATCAGAGAAGCGAGTAGGATCCCAACCATATGGATCCCACCTCATCTGCTAGAAGATCTCCTTATAGAACTTTCGTGAAGTTTGACCTTTTCTTAGCCTCTTGACATCGTCACACCCTAACTGTAGGGAAGCTTGCAGAGACGTTGCAAACCAGCTATAGGGCAGAGGGTGACAACCAAGCATCGTCACACCCTGCTTATGGTGTAGCCTGCGACGACCCTCCTTAATAAGCTTCTTGATAAGATAAAGTCAGTCACCTTTCTCATGAAGATAGGCTCTTTTGGGAACATGAACACATGTTTGTCAATGGATCATCAAGATGACCAAAATAATGTGTAACATAACTCCCCCCAAAGTATGAGGCTGGCACTTGTGACAACCAAAATACTTTGTAGAATGTGTGTGTCGGAAACAAAGAGTGCATCAGTTAGGAACCTGCAAGAAGTCAAGCATCAGCATAATAATATACCATTGTTCGAGGTAGGCATTCCCATACTCAGATTACAAAATTTCAAATGAGTTATGGCCACTAAATATACACTGTGGATCCATGTAAAGGTGAATCGACATAGACACCTAGAATACACTGAGGATCTATGCTCTAAAGAATTCAAATTCAGACATAGCCACGAGACATACAAAGTGGATCTATTTGTCAACACAAATCATGATTAGTCTGTCACAACCTAGACTAGAATGGGGGGGTCCAGGGTCTTCAATTCCGTCATCCCTAAGTACGAATATAACCATGTGATTACAGGTGTTGAAGTCAAACATGGAAGAAACCACTTGATTATCGGTCAATGATGAGGACCGTTAACAAGCACGAGGGAAATCACCATTGATGTCAATGACTACGAAGGTACCCCAACACAATCCAACAAATGTGAATAAATGAGTTGAAGTCAAACACTCAATGGAATCTTCCAATCAGGGGTCAATGATGTAAACCTGCCGTTGAAAGCGAAGAAACCTACCATTGAGGCATGCAAGCTATAAGGTACTGAATGATTTCTGTCTTATTCCTGGATAATGAGTTGAAGTTGACAAGAAAAGACTCATCATAGGAGGGCCTTGATGTATCCCCCATCAATGACATGAAATAAGTAACAAATTTGAGGTAGATCAGAGCATGAGGTGATTTGAAACTGATACAGGGAAGGCCGACATGGTAGAAAATTTATAACTACAGATGGCTGAATCAATAGGAGGCTTATTAAGGTTAGACTTCTCTTGAACAAATGAATGACATGGCAATGGTGCTTGGCAACATTTACTCAAGGAGGACCCAAAATATGGACATGCAGATGGAAAAATGAGAGAAACATGGATTTCCCAACCTGGATTCAATGATGAAGGGGGGTGTCATGTTCAAGAGAAACTATTACTACCACTAACACAGATGCAAAGACACATTTCTTTCCCAAATTCCCCCCCACCATTTCTGGTGAGTACCTCTTTATTTCTACGCAAGAGTGAGGAGGATAACATATGCTTGTAGATGTAAGCTCATCCTTTGGACAAGTCCCTCAGAGTACATTTAAAGAACCCTATTAAGGAGTGGTTCGGTCCCATACGGGTCTTTCAATGTTCATTTAATGAGTCCAAAGAGAGAAAACTCGGGGGTTTTTCATGTTTAAATAGTCTGAAAAAAACTTAAAGATGACTCCATAAGTTCCCTTTTTGTAAGTTAATTCGATGAGACTGAAAAAGGGATAACCTACCATGCATCGAATTTTTTATTCAAATACTTTTACAAGCGTGAAAAGAGCAAGGTCACTCGACAATCTTTTCATTTTTACAGATTGTGAAAAGATCTTAAAGAATACTCCATGGTTTTTGTTTTTCATGTTACCCTTACAAGTACGAAAAGATGACAAAAATATACTCAGTTATATTCTCATTGATTTACAAGCATGAGAAAGAACAAAACCTAAGCTCAAAGTTTTTCCTGAAAAACTCTAAAAGGATCTATACATACAAAAAATGTATAAAATCAAACCCCAAAAATGTATTTATGTTCAATATTCCACTCCTAGATTTCTCACCTGTGAAAAATCAAACACTTGTGACACCATTAGAAGTCTAGGGTTTGGGACAAATACATAAAATAATATATGAAAAATGAAATGGAAAAGTAAAAAGTTAATAAAATGGGGTAATGTTGGCCCCTGACCAAGTTTTGGAGAACCTTGGTCATGTTTGACCATTTTTGGGACTTCAACAGGCTGGTCGAAGGCAGAGCACAAGGAGAAGCAGAGATCGCGAGATCTCACCCCCTTTTGCAAGATTTTTGGGTTTAGGGTTTATGTAATGGGTATGGGATGTCAGCCCATGGGTTTACCCATGTTTAGGCCCCATTTCCAATGTATAAATAGATATCTAGGCGATGTAATAAAGTAGTAGTAGTGAATATTTGTGGCTTAGTGCGAAGATAGAGGCTTTGTGCATACTATGTGTTAAGACTTGAAGAGCTAAGTCCAAGTGATTGTAAGAAGCTGGTGTGTAGACTATGTAAGAAGGCTTTGTGATGTGACCTAACTCGGGGAAGGAGGATCTGGCGAAGTGCGCACATATCTCTTGTCCTATGAAGAGTGGGTCTTGTGGATATGTGCATTGAACGAAGATAATAAAAAGAAGAAGAGTTGGTGGACGTAGCCCCACGCTGGGGGTGAACCACATTTTGTTTTGTTTTTGCGCTTTTGAAGCGTTGAACCCCTGTGCCAACAAATGTTTTTGTTGCCGGGACCTGAAACTGTGATTGCTAGGAACTGAAGAAAAGAGAAAGCTCTGTGCATATATCTGTTTCTTTAGGGTGCAATACTCTACTTGAATTGCAAAGCTATGTGATAAGAAAATAAGCTCGATCTGAAGAAAAGAGGTGAGATCTTAAAATTTTTTTCTTTGATAAAGGTAAGATAAGTGAAATTTTTTGTTTCAAAAGAATGGATCTAGGTATGTTTGATAGATTTTATCCTAGTCTGAAAACTAGGGCATAAATAGAAGAAAGAAGATTTGATATGAATAGATCTGATAGAACTAGTGAAAGATATGTTATTCCTATGCATAGAAAGAACTATTGGACTAACAAGTGGATGCAATATCCTAGAAAGAGTTTTTTGCAGATCCACCACTGTGATCCCAGTGCACAGTATAGGAAAGGTTGGGGATCGTTCAAGAGAAAGAGAGGATTGACTCTTTGTTATAATTGTAGAAGACTGGGACATCTTGCTAAGGAATTCCTTGGTTGAGGTCTTATTTGCCGTTGTTGTAAGGATACTGGACATGAAGTTTTAGATTGCCCTAGAATGATTGCTAAAGTTGAAAAGATGAACATGAGACAAGAAGACCATGAGGAAGGTCAAGAGACTAAGAATATGCTTAAGAACCAGAAAGAATCAGAGACTGTATTATTGCAGATGAAAGAAACCCTGAACGATCACAGAGACATCAACTTATCAGAGGTCTTAAAAGAGAATGAGTGCATAGAAACAAGAATAGGAGACTTCGACATATACTGTGTCCTAGATGAGGAAACACAGGTGAATATCATGACAGAAAGAACTTTTGAAAATTTGGGAAAGCTTGCTATGGTTCCTTCATTGGGAGGAATATGATTGTTTAAAGGGAAGATGATAAACCTATGTGGAAGACTTACACAGATACCTATGAGTTCTCATGGAAATTTGACAGAAGAATAATTTGAGGTCGTTAAGTTTGTTGAGAACAATGCCCCATTAGTTATTTTGCTAGGAAAAACCTCGGTTGAGAAAGATTAGATACGAAGGAAACAAGAAGAGGAAGCTCTAGAAAATAAAAAAACAAGAACTAAGAGATTTCATGGCTAGGAGAATAACGCACTTACTAAGAGAACATGAGGACAAGTTGAAGCTACTAAGTACCAGAGACTTGGCTGTTGAAGTTGAAAGAACACAAGAAGACTTGAAACCCTTGTCCATATAGGAGAATAGAGCACCTACCCCAGAAAGAGAAGAAGTATTACCCTACAACCCTATGAAAGACCCTCCATAGTGCGAAGTTACTATGCCAAGAGGAGATAAGAACAATAATGGAAATAGGAAACCGGTGACTCAAATCATAGGAAAGAAAGCCAGAAAGCTCACCAAGAAGAAAGAAAAGTTAGAAAAATTGCAGGAAGTTCCAGAGAGGACTTCACAGAAGGAAGGTTTGCATAACTGGAACTTTGCTAGGATATCAGAATAGCGCAAATTGGCACTTCACCATGATGAAGAAATATGACCATTGGAGGTGTCCCGACCATTAGAATGACGCTCCAAAATGGCTAGAAACACAATTATTGCCAGAACGATCACCATAATGGATGGAATTGCATTGATTGAGGCATTCCTGTCCATTGGAGGATTCCGTTATGACGTTGTCTATTTATCCCATCGAGCATTGCACCGAGAACAATTTTTCCAATTGTGATTATCTGATCCCACAAAGAACTAGTTTATTTCGCGTAGTGTTTATTGAGAACTTGCCACCCATTCTGTTACATTGAGTGTTTTATCACCGACCTGAGATATCTAACCTTGAGCGTGGATGTTAGACAACATTATAACAATAGAAAATTCCATCGAAGAGATCCTAATAGACCTGATGGCTGAAAAGGTGATGTCCGCATGCATACAAGCTTCATCGACGCAAGGATTGAAAGCATCCCTGTCGACTGCGCAGCGTCAATCTAGCCGAACCACTACTAAGAAATGTAGCAATCATCGTGATGACTTGGAGAATGCGAATCTCATCCCATCTATCTTGCCCGAATATATCCCGCCTCTGGCTGGCGCGATTAGCCGTGACAGTTTCCCAAGGGACTTCAGCTACACCTTGATCACTAAGTACCTCTCGAAGGGGATACACATAATTGGACTGTAGTTGGGACAGATTATGACGTTGAAGATCAGTGACTTCAACTTGGGAGATCGCAAGAAATATGGCATGCTCTCCCCACATAAGTATTTGACCAAGACAAAGGGGACGAAGTCGAATATCATCCCCTAGCCGTGGACCATGAAAATTGCAAGGTCCACCATCCTAAACGTAATGAAGATACACCACTTTGGAAGGCATTAGGAGGTTAATGTGTGCGTTAAAATCTAGTTGTCTTGCTTCCATGGCGGTTATTTGTGGCTGGACAAATGCATTACCGTAGATCTAGTGCTGATCCATCAGATCAATGGATTAAGCATGCAAGGAACATACCCATGATACTTTTATCTAGGGAAGGCTATAGATCACACCCTTGCACAGAGAATCAAAGACACCTATGACGATGTGGAGAAGGGGAAGCGAGGATACAAGGTAAATTCCATCCAGAATGACGCAGTGCGCCTAGCCTGCTTGTTGATCGCTGGTAAGATAGTAAGGAAGAATAGACCCACATAGGTCACGGGGTTCGCTGTTGACCTCGCGGGCAAATGCATTGAAGGAATACAAATGAACTAGGTGAGCTACCTTGCCAACCAGTTAGAGAAAGACTTCCGTGAAGCTCAAGATCAGGGATATGAGTTCCATTTTAGTTGGCTGTTGATCCTCATCACCTTCATTGCTTGCGAGATGCTAGAAGGAGTGACCTTCTCTGATATTGAGTCGTCCGAACCCCTAACTGCAAATTTCACTACACTCTGGTACTCAAGTGACATGGCTAAGAATTGACAGTCAAACACGGTGTTCCACACCTATTACTTGCAGTTGAAGAGGGATATTGAGTCTTTCCCTTGTATGAATCTGAACACCCCACACAGTTTCATGCCATTTGTGAAGTTCCACGTAGATAGGCATTTTATTTATATCACTGCACATGGAGACGAACATAGAGAAGAGCTTCAATCCTACTATAAGCTCACTGAGGAAGATATGGAGGAAATAACAAAAGAATGGCCTGCATAATTCTTTGTACCAGTAGAACATGTAGAACTGTCTGACCCTGACCTCATTGAAAGTTTTGTAGTCACTCGAGAAAAATATGATACACCCAACAACAACAGGTAGAAAAAGAAGAAAGATGTACATGAACTCAACAACACATCAGAATCACTTGAAGGAGGAGTGTTGGAAGGTTTACAGTTGGGAGTAATCTTGTCATTGATGGAAAGATCAACGATGACAAAGATCAATGATGACAAAGATCAACGATGGCAAAGAACAACGATGGCAAGAGAAACAAAATTGCGAAGCAGCGAAATTGTGAAGCAACAAAATCACGTAGCAGCGAAATCATGAGAATATCTGAGCCGTAGGATCTGGGGTATCTATGAAGGCTCAATAGCTGTTAGATATGGTGAAGCTGCAAGTCGGATGATCCCAAGAGTCATCCAACTCTCCAAAGCTGTGAAGGAATCCTGACCGTCCATCGGGGACATTTGTGGACCGTTGATCAAGAGGATGCGTGGCGAAAGATCAGAGCACCACAAAGCTCCATCTCGGAGTCTCGCCCATCGCGAATTGGAGTGACGAGAATATCCATCTAAGGATCAATGATATGTGAGATCACGAAAAGATCAGGACCGTCAAATCACCAAGAATGAGGATCGTTGATCTGAGCTCCATCTCGGAGCTTTGCCTATCGCGACTTGGAGTGATGAGAATCTCCATCTAAGGATCAGTGAGATGCGAGATCACGAGAAGATCAGGACCATCAGATCACCAAGAATGAGGATTGTTGATCTGAGCTCCATATCGGAGCTTTTCCTATCGCGACTTGGAGTGAAAAGAACCCACATCTAAGGAACCACGAGATGCAAGATCGCGAAAAGATCAGGACCGGCATATCACCTAGAACGTGGACCGTCGATCTGAGCTCCATCTCAGAGTTTCGCTTATTGCGAGTTGGAGTGACGAGGGCCTCCATCTAAGGAACAATGAGATGCGAGATTGTGAAAATATCTGGACCGTTGATTCATTGATATCGTGGACCGTCAATCAGGGTCGATGAAGATCATGAGTTTGCAGTGCCTTTTAGCGCAGACAGTGGTCATCGCCTGTGGTCACGTGGAGGAAGGACCTAGTGCAGATAGGCTCCACCTCGAAATTTTGGGGATCGCGTCTGGTATGAATGCCAAAATACCGAAAAGGTGAAATATCACTGTAATCCAATGGTGGAGATGAAACTGAAGGAGATCAGAGGGATACTGTTTCGCATCACAGTGTAACTACCAGAAACCACTGATGGTTTCTGCCATATGACTCGAAGACACTTTGGGGTAATTGATAGAGGAGATGAAGAGTCTCTGGGAATATTCAAGAGGGATGAAGATGCTCATGGAGGCGATTGAAATATGGATGAGCATTGAAGCCTATAGCTAGAACAGAGAAGGTGAGCTCATCTGTCACATAGAAGACGAAGAGTGTCAACTACCAGAGAGGCTAAGGAATCTCAGCATAACATACAGTGATGCTGAACGAGTGGAAAAACGACCAGAGAAGTTGAAGAGTCACGATGATGATCATATATAGCCCTCGAGTTGTGGAGGATATCGGCGCGATATGAGTATGCAGAGGTATTGCGCGCATTGCATGCACAAGGTGCACAAAAGCTATCAATACACAATAGAGAGAAGAGATGGGGTTGTTGTGGTTGCTGTTGTTGAAGGTGATTCATGTGTAAAGAAGGAGGAGAGTGCAACAACTGAATTGAATAGAAGAGGATGTGAGCAGGAAGGCAGTGAGGCGGACTGAGAAATGAAATGCAATAGAACAATGATGAGTCTGGTAAGCCATTGTTGAACATTATATCACTATAATAAGTTTCAGTAACAAGGATTGATAAAACAGGGAGGTTGGGAGGTGCTAGGGAGGACTGGTGTCCTCAGAGGTTCAAGTGGGGGCTTGAACACAAGGAGTTGGTGCTTCCTTCTAGTTGGTGCTAGAGAAACCAGGGAGTTGGTGCTTCCTTCTAGTTGGTTCTAGAGAAACCAGGGAGTTGGTGCTTCCTTCTAGTGGGTGCTAGAGAAAAATAGAGAGTTGGTGCTCTCAGCAAGTTGCAGCTTGCAAAATAGAGGTTGTAGCCTCACAATGAGTTGGTGCTCATATGTATGATAATGTAAAGAATGTAAATAATACTTATCATATAAAGAAGAAGAGGTTTTTACCCTGTATGGGTTTCCTTGGGAAATATTTGTCTCTGTGTTTCTCATATATGTGACTGATGTTGAATGTGCCATTGTTCATTTCCTTGCATTATTGTGATCATCATTGAGTGCCTTGTGAATATTTTAAAAGAAGCATAATTGTTTAAGCACGGTAACAATTGATTCACCCCCCCTCTCAGTTGTCCAACAATTGGTATCAGAGCCAACCCCTTTTATCTAAGGGTAGATCCTAGAGCTTAAACATGTCAAGCCATGAAGGAAAT
>ML784213.1:910589-924086 GCA_009831015.1 Picea engelmannii | reverse complement strand
TGGTAGGATAGGTCATTTTGCAAATAAATTTCCCCACAAAGGAAAGGATCAGACATGTGATGATGAGGAGAAGTACAAACACATAAATTTCTTTAAAGAGAAAAACTTCCAGAAGAAAAGACTGTGCGTAAACAATGATGATGATCCTTCAGATGATGAAGATAATGACTCCTCTATTGAAGATAAAATAAATGACTTCATAATTATGGCTAAAGAGGATTATGATAATAAAATCACAGGGAGTGATGAAGAAGAAGCTGTGGTTGACATGGAAGGAGAACTGATCAGTGCACTGGAAGAGATTGACATACTAAGAATCAAGAATAGAAAGCAAAGACAATTGTTGATACAGTTCGAGAAAGACAATAAAGAACCTGATGAAGACCTTGTCCTACTAAAAGTAGAATTGGAAGAGGCAAAGAAAATCGAAGATATTTTGAAACAACAACTATCATAAAAGAAGGCAAGATGTGAAGCATTAGAACAAGAAGTAGTGAAAATGAGGAAAGAAATGGAGAAGTTTCAAGCCTTGTATAATCAAAATCTGTCAAGTATCAAAGCCTCAGAAGGATTGGCCACCATTCTGAATCAGCAAAGGAATCCAAAGCTGAAAACTGGCTTGGGGTATGAAGAGGGATCAAGTAGTGGTAAGCCAGGAAATGAAGAACCCATCAAGTTTGTTAAAAGTACAACCAATGACAATAACAATCCTACAGAAACAAAGGAAGACAATCAGCCACCCAGGTCGAGTAAGGTAAAAGATGCAAGATCTGAATCTATAGAACAAAGAAGTAATGTGCTCACTACTGAACGACATCATCAGTCTGAAAGAAATCAATTTTCTCAAAGAAGACTACCATTTTCCAGGTACAAATAATTCTTCTATGGCTACTATTTCTACTGTGATAACTTTGGTCACAAAGCTGTAAATTGTTCCTTAAGATTTAGACATGAGCAATTAAGATTTCAAAGGAATAAATACTTTCCACAACAAATAATGATGCAACCAAGTAACAAACCTTCACTGATTGCCAATTACCAAATTAAGTCCAGGGACATGCAATTAAAGAGGTCAAGAAATAATCAACAGTCAATGAGTAGACAACGTTGCACCAATAAGTTTGACCTGTTGAACAATGAGATTGGATGCTACATCTGTCATAACTTTGGACACAAATCTATTGACTACCATTTAAGGGAATATGAACCAGATTCGAAATCTCCTGCTGAAAATGTCAAGTTTTGGAAGAAGAAGGAAAGTGACAAGTGTGGATTAGTGTTGTCCGCTTAAAGAAAAATGAACCCTTGGTATATAGACAGTGGATGCTCCAAACACATGACGGGAGACAAAGGAAAGTTTCTATCTCTAAGTGAAAACAAATTAGGAAACATAACCTTTGTAAATGATGCTCTAGGGAAAATAAAGGGCAAAGGGATGGTGATCTTAAGTAATGGAAAAGGAAAAGCCCAAGATGTTCTACTTGTGGACGGGCTGAAACATAATCTGCTTAGTGTAAGTCAAATGTGTGAAAGAGGATGCGAAGTGTTGTTCACGTCCAAGGATTGCAAGATAAAGTCTATAAACTCAGGACAAGTGGTGGCCAAAGGCATAAGGACAGAAAATAATGTATCTGTGCTGAAAGAAAATAGAGAAGAATGTCATCTAAGAAAACATGATGAAAGCTGGTTATGGCATAGGAGACTTGGACATCTAAACTTTGGCCACTTAATCAAACTCAAAAACCTCGAGGCAATAAAAGATCTTTCGAGAATATCAAAGCCCCAAGATTCAATGTGTAAACCCTGTCAAATAGGGAAGCAAAACAGGACACAGTTTAAGTCCAAGAGCTTTACTTCAACAAAGAAACCACTCCAACTAGTTCATATAGATTTATGTGGACCATCAAGACAGGAAGGCACAGGGAAAGAAAACTACTTCATGCTGATTATTGATGATTACTCCAGACTTACTTGGGTTGCCTTTCTCAAAGAAAAGGCTGAAGCATTTGAGAAGTTTAAAATATTTAAGGCTTTAACAGAGACACAAACATGCAAGAGGTTAAAGACAGTAAGATCAGATCAGGGAGGAGAGTTTATGTCACGATACTTCAAGGAATTCTGCGATGAACATGGGATCAAGAGAGAATACACAATCCGAAGAACTCCACAACAAAATGGAGTTGTTGAGAGGCAAAACATAACAGTGTAGGAAATGACCAGGTCAATGATGAATGAGAAGAACATTGGTCAAACCTACTGGGTAGAAGCAATACACACAATAGTCCATGTGCTTAAAAAATCCCACCTCAGACCACAAAGTGACAAGACACCTTATGAATTATGGTTTGGAAGACCTGCCTCAATCAAACACTTCAGAGTCTTTGGGAGTAAATGATACATAAAGAATAATGATGAGAACCTCGACAAATATGATGATAGGGATGATGAAGGTATCTTCTCAGGGTATGCTACAAACARTAAAGGATMTAGATGCTATAATAAGAGGYTGCATAAAATGGTTGACTATATTGATGTAAAAATTTATGAAGGAATCCCAGCAAGAGAGGTATATAGTAATGAGTCTTCTACAGAAGACACAGCTAAAGCTGAAGATGAACARGTCCAAGAATCAGAAAATGAAGACTCTGAATCAGATGAAGACTCAGACACTCAGACAGGATCAAATCAACAGTCAACTACAAATTCCTCCTCCAAAATCATTCAAAAGAATCATCCTGCAAGTCAGATAATTGGAGAAAAAGAAAAAGGTGTACAAACCAGGAGAAAGCTAATCAAAACCACCGAAAAATATCATATAGCTTTCATATACATGCTGGAACCCAAGAATTTCAATGAAGCCAACAAAGATGATCACTGGGTTAAAGCAATGAATGATGAACTTGATCAGATTGAGAAAAACAATATGTGGGAGATGGTTCAAAGACCTGAAGGTAAAAACGTCACTGGCTCCAAATGGATCTTTAAGAATAAGTTGAATGAGCAAGAACAAGTTATCAAGAACAAAGAAAGTTTAGTCTATAAAGGCTATGCTCAGATAGAAGGACTGGATTTTGGTGAAACATTTGCGCCCGTAGCAATATTAGAAGCTATCATAATGTTTCTTTCCTATGCTTGTCATAAAAGGTTTAAAGTCTACCAAATGGATGTCAAGTCAGCCTTTCTAAATGGAGATTTAAGTGAAGAAGTCTATATGGAACAACTAGAGGGTTTCAAACTCTCTGATGACCCTGAATTAGTATGTAAGCTGAAGAAAGCTTTATATGGTTTAAAACAGGCCCCTCGAGTTTGGTATCACAGACTGGATACATATCTTAAAGACAAAGGGTTCAAGAGAGGAACAACTGACAACAATTTGTATATTAAAACAGAGGATAATAATTTGCTCATCGTACTGGTCTATGTAGATGAAATCATCTTTGGATGTAATAAGGATTCATTGGTACAATGGTTTGCTTCTGCCATGGAGTCTGAATTTTAAATGTCTATGATAGGAGAATTGTCATTTTTTCTTGGTCTGCAAATTACTTAGAGGCCCGAAGGGATGTTCATTTCTCAAGAAAAATATCTAAGAGAAATGTTGAAAAGGTTTCAAATGGAAGATTATAAACCTGTGGGTACACATATGGTAACTGGATGTAAATTAAGCAAGGATGATGATTCACATGATGTTGATCAAAGATCATATCAATCAATGATAGGAAGCCTGCTGTACATCACAACATCTCGCCCAGACATAATGCATGCTGTAGGAATGGTAGGAAGATATCAGGATGCACCTAAACATAGTCATTTGCAATATGTCAAAAGGATATTCAAGTATTTGAAAGAAACAATGACTTATGGTCTGTGGTATCCCAAAAACCAAAATCTTCGGTTGACTACTTATTCAAATACAGATTGGGAAAACTGTGTTGATGAGAGAAAAAACACCAGTGGAGGAGCATTCTTCCTGGGTGACTCCCTAGTAGCTTGGCTTAGTAAAAAGCAAGGTTCCATTTCTTTATCAACCACAAAGGTAGAATACATTACTGCTTCTACCTGTTGCACTCAGGTATTATGGATGATTCAGACACTTGCAGACTTGGAGGTAAAATACACTGCACCAATCCCAATTCATTGTGATAACACTAGTGTCATCAGTGTGTCTAAAAATCCTGTCTTCCACTCCAATACCAAGCATATTCCCATAAAATATCATTTTTTGAGAGAGCAGGTCACCAATTAGATTGTTCAGGTCCATTACATTCCCACTACAGAACAAATTGCAGACATCTTTACTAAACCCCTAGCCAAGACACCAATTGAATACCTCAGACATAAGCTAGGTGTCATCTCGTCTCACATCTAAGAGAGTCCATCCTGTTAGGGGGAGTCCTGTATTGGTTGCATATATGATACCTCCTAAAATTAATGCAACAACTCAGGGGGAGCGTGTTTTCTTTGACATTGATGTCAAAGGGGGAGAAAAGAATAGGGGTGCCTTTGTTGCCATCAATGCCAAAGGGGGAGATTGTTGGAAGGTTTACAGTTGGGAGTAAGATTGTCATTGAAGGCAAGATCAATGATGACAAAGATCAGAGATGGAAAAAAACAACGATGGCAAGAACAACGAAATCACGAAGCAGCGAAATCGTGAAGTGGCGAAATCGCGAAGTAGGGAAATTGCACAACAACGAAATCACGAGAAGATCTGGGCCGTAGGATCTGGGGTATATACAAAGGCTCAATAGCTATTATATATGGTGAAGTTGCAAGGTGGATAAGTGCAAGAGTCATCCAACTTTCCAAAGCTGTGAAGGAATCCTGACCGTCCATCGGGGACAGTCATGGACCGTTGATCAAGAGGACGCGTGGCCAAATATCAGAGCACCAAAAAGCTCCATCTCGGAGTCTCGCCTATCATGACTTGGAGTGACAAGAATATCCATCTAAGGATCAGTGAGATGCAAGATCACGAAAATATCAGGACCGTAAGATCACCAAGAACAAGGACCGTTGATCTGAGCTCCATCTCGGAGCTTCACCTATCGTGACTTGGAGTGACGAGAATCTCCATCTAAGGATCAACGAGATGTGAGATCATGAGAAGATCAGGACCGTCAGATCATCAAGAATGAGGACCGTTGATCTGAGCTCCATCTCGGAGCTTCGCCTATCGTGACTTGGAGTGACAAGAACCCACATCTAAGGAACCGCAAGATGCGAGATTGTGAAAAGATCAGGACCGTCAGATCACCTAGAACGTGGATCGTCGATCTAAGCTCCATCTCGGAGTTTCGCTTATCGCAACTTGGAGTGATGAGAGCCTCCATCTAAGGAATAGCGAGATGCAAGATCACGAAAATATATGGATCGTTGATTCATCGAGATCGTGGACCGTTGATCAGGGTCGATGAAGATCATGAGTTCGCAGCACGTTTTAGCATAGACAATGGTCATCGCTTGTGGTCACGTGGAGGGAGGACCTAGTGCAGATAGGCTCCACCTTGGAATTTTAGGGATCACATCTGGTACGAATGCCGAAATACTGAAAAGGTTAAATATCGCTGTAATCCAACGGTGCAGATGAAACTGAAGGAGATTGGAGGGATACTGTTGCACGTCACAGTGTAACTTCTAGAAACCACTGATGGTTTCTACCAGAGGACTCGAAGACACTTCGGGGTGATTGACAGAGGAGATGAAGAGTCTCTGGGAATATTTAAGAGGGATGAAGATGCTTGTGGAGGCGATTGATAGCTGGATGAGAATTGAAGCCTGTAACTGGAACAGAGAAGGTGAGCTCGTTTGTCACAGAGAAGACGAAGAGTCTCAACTGCCAGAGAGGCTGAGGAATCTCAACATAACATACAATGATGCTGAACGAGTGGAAAAATGGCTAGAGAAGCTGAAGAGTCATGATGATGATCATACAGAGAACTCGAGTTGTGGAGGATATCGACGCGGTATGAGTATGCAAAGGTATTGCACGCATTGCATGCACAAGGTGCACAAAAGCTATAAATACACAATAGAGAGAAGAGATGGGGTTGTTGTTACTGTTGGGGTTGTTGTTGTTGAAGGTGATTCATGCATGAAGAAGGAGGAGAGTGCAGTAGCTGAATTTAACAGAAGAGGATGTGAGAAGGAAGGCAGTGAGGCAAACTGAGCAACAAAATGCAACAGAACAGTGATGAGTCTGGTAAGCCATTGTTGAACATTATATCACTGTAATAAGTTTCAGTAACAAGGATTGATAAAACAGGGAGGTTGGGAGGTGCTAGGGAGGACTGGTGTCCTCAGAGGTTCAAGTGGGGGCTTGAACACAGGGAGTTGGTGCTTCCTTCTAGTTTGTGCTAGAGAAACCAGGGAGTTGGTGCTTCCTTCTAGTTGGTGCTAGACAAACCAGGGAGTTGGTGCTTCCTTCTAGTGGGTGCTAGAGAAAAACATAGAGTTGGTGCTCTTAGCAAGTTACAGCTTGCAAAACAGAGGTTGTAGCCTCACAATGAGTTGGTGCTCATATGTATGATAATGCAAAGAATGTAAATAATACTTATCATATAAAGAAGAAGATGTTTTTACCCTGTATGGGTTTCCTTGGGAAATAATTGTCTCTATGTTTCTCATATATGTGACTGATGCTGAATGTTCCATTGTTCATTTCCCTGCATTATTGTGATCATCATTGAGTGCCTTGTGAATATTTTAAAAGAAGCATAATTGTTTAAGCACGGTAACAACTGATTCACCCCCCCTCTTAGTTGTCCAACAGGGAGGAGATGATGAAGTAGACAAGGAAAAGAATGACGGGAAATAATACAAACTAGAGTAGGGTGAAGTAACACCACCTAGGGACCCCCTTGATGAAGCTGAGGCATCCAGGAAAATAAAGGTTTCCCCCAAGAAACCTACATTGCGAAAGAAGTCAAAAGCCAATAAACCGTCATTTCAAACTCTGCTAACAGTGGATGACATTGATCTTATCATTGCTACTGTGTCAGACAGCTCGAAGGATATCTTATAATGAAGCAAAGCCAAACATGAAACATTTTTTGAGAGGATCGAAGTAGAGATTAAAGGAGTACAACAGACTCTCTATTCGAGCCGCACAGTGTCTACTACGCCACCACCAATAGAAGGAGCAAAGTTGGGAGATGAGCCTGGCCAACTACATAGATTAGCAGACTCGATAGAAGCTCACCTTCATTGTGTCCAGGAGGAAAAAGAACAGGCCACAGAGGCCCTGAATCAAGAAAAAGAGGAATCCATAGAGCAATGTCAGGTTGCTCAACAAGAAAAAGATGACCTCTAGGCAAAGTTTGAAGAAAATAGAGCACAGATCCAGAAGGAGAAAGCACAATTGCTCGCAAAGCAGATTGGAGTTAAAGAAGCAGTCACTAGAGAACTTCTCTCTATGACAGGATTAAAATAGAGGGAAGAAGAAGCCACTAAGAGGCAGGTGGGGAAGCTTGTTGAACCCATTCAATAGCTCCAAGAAAGAGTAGCAGAACTAGAATTACAAGTAGTTCCAAGAAATTTGCAGGAAGTGTGAGACCAAAGGGACGAAAATGCCTGGAGCGCAGTCCAGAGAATCGAGGCATTGGCCTTAGAATGCAAGCAACTCAGTAGTTGAAGTGCACAGACTTACAAGCACCTTGCAGAGAACCCTGAACTAAGGACACTGGAGTCACATCTCCAGGAGGCAAAGCAATAGGTAGCAATAATGTAAGAACAGTTGAAGCCATTATCCACGGTTGAGAGGATGAAATGGTCCCAAGAACAACGCATGGTTCAACAATAGGTCCATGCCATCTAGAGTAAAGTCATGGAAGTGACTCAGAAGCTCTAGCCAGTGCAGGATGAAGCTTGCACACTTTTTGAGGAGATTGAAGGATGAGGTGCAGAACTAGAACAATTGGTCACCACAATAGAACAATGCTTGGAAGGACCTATGACAGAGAAGGTTCTTCAGGAGTTTTTCGAGCAGGATGCTCTGGCAAAGCAATAGGTCGAGGCATCTCGAGCCAAGATTGAGGCCTTCGAGGTAGAGTTACCCAGATCAGAGTGACTCGGGATGAGCCACAGGTGAGTGTTGGGGGC
This sequence comes from Picea engelmannii, assembly GCA_009831015.1. NCBI lineage: Eukaryota > Viridiplantae > Streptophyta > Pinopsida > Pinales > Pinaceae > Picea > Picea engelmannii. Next base: position 915,986 of record ML784213.1, on the reverse strand, counting down.
CTGTTGGCCCTTGACCAAGTTTTGGAGAACCTTGGTCATGTTTGACCATTTTTGGGACTTGTATAGGCAGGTCGAAGGTAGAGCGCAAGGTGAAGCAGAGATTGCGAGATCTCACCCCCTTTTGCGGGATTTTTGGGTTTAGGGTTTATGTAACGGGTATGGGATGTTGGCCCATGGGTTTACCCATGTTTAGGCCCTATTTGTAATGTATAAATAGATATCTAGGCGATGAAAGAAAGTAGTAGTAGTGAATATTTGTGGCTTAGTGTGAAGCTAGAGGTTTTGTGCATACTATGTGTTAAGACTTGCAGAGCTAAGTCCAAGTGATTGTAAGAAGCTGGTGTGCAGACTGTGTAAGAAGGATTTGTGTTGTGACCTAACTCGGGGAAGGAGGATTTGGTGAGGTGCACACAGATCTCCTATCCTATGTGGAGTGGGTCTTATGGCTCTGTGGAATGGTGGGAGAGAGAGGATGAGGATGAATATTACTTTGCCAGGAATGACTCGAGAACGATAAATTCCCTCTGATAGTGTGGATTTCTAAAATTCTTCAAGGTCTAGGGCATGAGATCCCAATTGAGGTTACTCGAATACTTAGTCCATATGTGGGACATAAACCAACATGTATTCAGTGTGGGCGATCACATCCTTGATATAAATATCAAGGATATCTACTTTTTAACTAGGTTGTCTCGCTGAGGGTCTTGCGTTACACTGATAGGTAGCAGAGGAGGTGGCAAGCCTATGAGCCATTATGTCAGCGCACATTGCATGCCAGGTGCTAAGAGACATAGCAGCAAGGTTGATACCTGAGACATCCATGACTTACCTCTATGGAATATCCTATACACCATCGCGTGTATGGTGGGGAGCGCAGCTCCCCATATGACCCTCCAGAGAGATTTTCGGTATGCGCTGGAATGTATGGAGCCTCGAGTTTTCAACTAGAGTGATGGGGTTCTCAGAAGCATGAAGAAACAATTGACCAAGTGTAGGAGGGGTGACTTGAAACAATTCAGATACATATAGATTTTGGCATCCTTCTTCCTGGAGAGGGTTCCACACTTGCGTCTACAGGTAGAGTGGGGCATACCGGCCCCACAAGATCCAAGAATGAAGAGGTGGCGTGACCTCATGGCATGACATGTGACTGGTCCTATCATCAGGTATAATTACATTTTCTTTGATTGGTTGAGGCCCCAGATGCTTATGGTATATGACTATGCATATGCTGACTTAGACTTCAGAGGTGATCCAAACTCGGTTCTTCTTGAAGGTTCTCAATGGCAGAACATAGGTAAGAAGTACATTTTTTTTTTATAATGTTTTTGTAATTTTAAAATATGAAATGTTTTTATGTCTTTTATCCAATGACTAATCAAAAACTCTTTGATGATGCAGATGTGGGACCTCATCGACCTCCATGTTCATCTCCCATTCAGAGGTGATGGGAGAGAGTCGAGGTAGCAGGATTAGTTGTTGCTGACTATGAGGCTATAGAGAAAAAATTGGAGGGGATGACATTGGACACCCCAAATGCCTCCATTGATGAGATCTCGGGGCGTTATCAGCACCATATAGTAGGTGTATCCGCATCTATTGGTCAACTTCTCCATAGAGTAGCACAAGCAGTTGTGTGTCATCACGAGCAACATCCTTGATGCTATATTTGTATATGAAGCCACGTGATTCACATTTTTGACATTTTGGTCTTCGCACAAAAACACTTTTTGTAAATTTTTTTATCGTTATATATATATGAAGCTTCTACTGGCTTACTTGTTGTATATACAAAGTGTGATTGGATTTTATAAATTTCTCAAATGTCTGTCTAACACATAACTAGCCAATGCATCTATTAATGTATTTAGACATCTATGAATGTGTTGATATTCTATGTAATCAAAATGATGTTCCAAGAGGAGAATTCATAAATATACCCTTAATAGCGCAGGACTTCGAATGAAGTAGATGTTATTCAACTGTAGGACTACTAACTGTGAATCAAGTCATACAATAATATGACAGATTCCAAGTGAAAAAACGTCGGCCAATAATTCAATGACTACACTATATTCCATGATATTATTAGTTGCACGACCAAGGAAAACACCATGTAGACTAATCGATTCATCCATAGGTGCATAGATTTCCCAAGAAATAGATGCTAAGTTCTGAGTATTGCGACTAGCACCATCAACAAAGCCAATGTAGGGTAGCGAAGACACCGACATCTAGAAACCAAGAACAATGCAAGGTAAGCAACCAAGGGTCGAAACCAAACAACGAAAAATCACACAAGAGTATGATACACTAAAAGTACAAGTACTCATGCAAAAATGACTTAAGCATAGTACTTCTTTAAGTAAATCCCATTTCGGGGTTCACTCAAAGGGATTCTATCATAATCAACTAGCTCATAATCTCCCTTCTCCAACACACGTTTGACAATGTAAGGATCTCGCCACATGGTTTCAACTTCACCAGCCCCTAGAAAATCACAATCCTGTTCGTAAAGGAGAACAAGATCACCCTCAGAAAAAACATATGGCTTGACATGTTTGTCGTATTGGGATTTAACACGTTTCTTATGGGTTTCAATAACTAGGGCGGCATCGTGATGGGTTCTGTATAATTGCATTAAATACAAAATACGCTCTTCTTCGGAAGAGGTGTTGGGGAGAAGTTCAATGGCTAGTTTCAAATATGGTATTTCACATTCAATTGGCAAGACAACCTTGATACCATAAACTAGCTGGAAAGGTGTAAATCTCGTGGCAGACTTGACAGATTTCTGATATGCCCATAATGCTGAGAAAAACATCATGTGCCAACTCGTCTTATGAATTCCTATCATCCATCGAAGCATAATAATGAGAACTTTGTTGATTTCTTCAACCTGGTCATTGGCCTATGGGTAACAGGGGGTTGGGTTTTCACGGAAAAGACACAACTTTTCAGTAAGTTCGAACATCATAAAGTTCCAAAAATGGCTACCATGATTGATAACGATAGCTTGAGGAACACCAAACCGAGTAATGATGTGATTGAATATGAAAAATGCTGTAGTTTTCCCGATATTATCAAATGTAGGCATCGCCTCAACCCATTTAGTGAAGTAGTCCACATCTACAATGATGTATCCATGCCCCCTGACTGAGTGAGGGTTACATGTCATGAATTCAATGCCCCATTTGGTGAATGGACCGATGGAAACTATAGGATGTAAGGGAGCAGGATGCCATCTTATGTTGTTATTATAAGTTTGGAAAGCATGGAATTTCTGAACAACAGTGATGTAATCCTTAAACAAAGAAGGCCAGAAATAACCCGCTCGTAAGATATTTTGGATAGCGGCATACCCAAACATATGACCGCCACATGATCTGGAGTGACAGTCGTTCAAAGATTTCTCAGCTTCATCATAAGTGAGACATTGTAGAAAAATGGAATCAACAACATGACGGTAGAGAGTATCACCAATTATGATGTATTGGCGGTCTTGATATTGTATGCGATGATGATCCATACTAGATAGATCAGGCAAGAAAGTTTGAGTCTGGAGATAGATGATGATATATCCATACCATAGGTCATCAAAACTGATCAGAAAAATAGATTCATTTAGCAAGGAATCCTCTACCACATTTTCTGTCTCAGTGGAGGGAAGGTCACATATCAGTTCAGTGAAAACCAAATATTTCTTAGACTTAGCGCATTCAAACTCCAAGTCAAACTCTTGGAGAATCACTATCCATTTGGAGTACTTTCCCCCTAGAAATTGTCGCGTAAGGATGTGTTTCATAGGGTTGCAATAGGAAATAACAGTGGTTCTGTGTAATAGGATATAATGATGAAAATGTTGGACAACTTGCACAACTGCCAAGGCCAGTTTCTCCACATGGAGGTATTTGGTCTCGATGGTCGTGAGACTCCAACTCAAATAATATATCACATGTTCATCATGCGAGTCATCCTCTTGGACTAATACCATGGAAATGGTAGAGTCCGAAGTAGCTAAATAGAAGAAGTGATCCCAGCTATAGTAAAGGGGAAACAATAATGGTGCATGGGTTAAGGCAAGTTTCAAAGCTTCGAAGGCTTTGTTAGCAGTATCATCCCATACAAATTTGAAACCTTTCTAAAGTAGCCGAGTGAATCCTTTCTCCGGTTCAGCATATTTGGGGATGAATTGATGCAAAAAGTTTGCCTTCCCTTGCAAACTTTGGAGCTGGCGTAAAGTGTAAGGAGGAGGTAGATTAAGGATAACATCAACCTTCAAAGGGTCTACTCGAATCCTATGTATTGACACAATAAAACCAAGAAAACGATCGGACTTCACACAAAAAATGAATTTATGTGGGTTTAAGCAGATACTATAATAACGAAAACGTACAAAAATGGCCCTCAAATGTGCCAGGTGATCTTGATGACACATGGAATGCGCCGGTAGATCATCAAGATAGGGTTGCACACTGTGCTTAATATCATGGAAAGCATAAGACATAGCACGCTGAAAAGTCGCACCAACCTTCTTGAGACCAAAGGGTAATTTTCGGTAAGCAAAGGTTCCCCAAGGCCAAATGAAAGTGGTCTTGTGTTGGTCTGCGTGTAAAATATTATTTTGATTATAGCTGAAGAAACCATCCATTAAAGAAAATATTTCACTATCGGCATAGTCGTCGACAATTTGGTCAACGAAAGGGGTTGGGTAATTGTCCTTAGGACAAGCTTTATTTATGTCCCTATAATCTACACAGACACAGATGGTACCTTGTTTCTTATTCACCGGAACTAGATTGGATACCCAATCAGTCAAAGCCATGGGATAAATAAAGCTGGCTTTAATAATTTTTTCAACTTCAAGATTGATAGCAACAACTTTGTGTGGGTGCATTGGGCGAAGTCTCTGTTGGATGTGGTTGTCATTGATGCCAATGGTTTGATTGATTGATGTCAAGTGATTGATTGATGTCAAAGGATTGATTGATTGATGATTTATGTAATATAATATGTATTGTCCTTGAGGAGAATGCATAGATGAAGATGGATCAATGAGTTGTCATTGATACATGATGAAGATGGATCGATGTGGTTCCATTGGTATATGATGCATTGTTGGAAAAATGTATATATGACTCATTATTGTCTTATCATGATTGATAAGGTGTACAAATGGATGAACTCCAAAGTGCCCCCCTTATGGTGAAAGCCCTCACGAGAAGATGCTTTACGGATTGAGTTATCCTAGAATAAAGGTTGGAGGACCCATGCTTGTATGAGGAATAACGAGATTAAGATCAAGGAAATTGTTGGTGAAACTATCCTAGATGGATAGTGCTTGTCATGCCATTTCTGGTGGTATGTGGAATGTCACATAACTCCTCATGGTTTGAG
>ML784213.1:880461-904184 GCA_009831015.1 Picea engelmannii | reverse complement strand
ATGTATTCACATCTAACTGATTATTAATGACAACAATGAGTAATGAGTAAATGTCGAATGCTAACTAATGAGTTTTGTGTAAGAGGGAAGTTTTGGGAAAAAGATCCCCACACTCATTCACCCCCCCTCTAAGTGTGGTAGGTTTGTCCAACAGTCTCTACCAAATGGGTTTAGTGTTCGGGTATGTATTAATATCATGTACAACAATATCAGGATCAATACCCGGCATCTCTTAGTAACTCCAAGCAAAAACATTGTGGAATTCTTGGAAAAGAGATTTGTATGTGTGGACCTCATCAATAGAACATGAGGATCCGATATTAACGTTCTCCATGACTCCAGTTTTAATGGATATGTTGAGAGGGACAATAGGTGAAATTTTTCTCAAGTTCCCTTCGTACAAAATATCATGTGAAGACTTAGGAACTGAATAAATAACAACAATAGTCAACATAGTCGAAATCCGTTGGTAACTATCGATGGTGTCACATTCTAGGAAGAGAATGGAGTGGTAATGCCCATCGTCCCAGGGAGTGTCTTCCATAGAAATGACTGACATGATCATCTCATCCATAGGAAAAATCATGTGAAACATATTGGGAGATGAATCACATAGAGAAGGAGAGGAAGGGGTTACCGATTGAATAGTTTGGTAAGTGGACTCGACCAGAGTTAAAGGCATCTGGTTTCCATAATGGAGGGGATGACCAGGGTTAGGTACTACCCATGGGTCATACGACTCAGGGGTTTCACGAAAAATGGTGGATATCATGTTAATAGAGGCAACAAAAGGGGGAGAAATATCAGGTTGTGGGATTGGAAATGTACGCATCAAAGTAGAATCTTTCAAAAAACCCACTCCGACATTCTCGTAACCAGGGGGTGTCTTAAAAATGAAGGGAACGTTGATAGTACAGGAATAAAAAATAAAGAAGGCTAGTTGTCCAAAAGTAACAACCTTTCCTTGGTGCGGGAAACAAAACACATGAAAAAGGGTAGAATAAACTACATGCATGGAATCAATCCAACTATGACCAAGTAAAAGGTTATAATCAAGAATTGCATCGAAGACCTCAACCTCAACATTGACCAATTTTCCTTCCAACATAATAGACAACGAGGGAAGAACACCGTAGAGTTTAAATCATGTACCATTGAAGGCCTTAAGTGTATTGTGTGATTCAGTGAGAGTAGCAGAGCCAATGGCTTTCCAACAAGTGACATACACGATGCAAGTTGAGGCTCCTTCGTCAATAACAATTCTGTAGATATTCTTGTTTTCAACAACAACTTGGATCTAAAATGCTAACTGTGGAGGGAGCCTTGGAACGTGATATTGCAAGTCAAATATTATGATATTATTATTCGTGGGGTCAATTCCACCAATGGATTTTAACAATGCCTTCTGTTGAGAAAGGAAACTTTGAAGGACTTTGAGAGCTGACATCGTAGAGGGTGCTTGTGCAAGATATTCTACAATACTATAGTTTTGTGCAGCACGGGCATGAGGGTTGAATGCAAACTTTCGAAAAACACCCTTGCGAGGAGGGCAGAGAACTATATTGAGAAACAGTCTTTCAAGATGAAGAGGACTGTTGGGAGGTGAAGTTGGGGGAGAAGGTTGAACCAATGAAGGTGTTATATCATCAACTTTCTCCTTTGACGAAGAGTAATCCTTGGCTCAAGTTGCGATTGAAACTTCGTTCTTTTTAGAATCACCAGTACACATAAGGACATAGGACGAGGTAGAAGGAGAAGTTTGGTCATGAATGACCAGTTGGGCTTGCTGCTGAGAAGGGAAAGGTTGTGACAAAACGACAGGTGTAGGAGGTTTTCCACTCCCTTTGAGGAACTTAGTAACCTCGATGCATCTTGGACAATATTTTGTGTAATGATCGTCACCACGAATCAAGTAGGGGTAACAAGGTTTACATTTATCTTTCTCATCAACAATTTGCGTCTTGGATTTATCAGATTGTGGATTATTATTCTTGTCCTCCTTGTTTTTACCCTTCCCTTTATTTTTATTTTTATTCTTTTCGGTAGGCGTGGATTGAACAAAATTAACTTCGACAGTCTTATTGGTGGAAGGAGTAGGAGTAGGATCATTTTGCACATTAGAATTATTAGGTTTGGGATTGGTGTGACTGATGTGTGTGGACTGGGCCTCATCATGAAAGGTGCCAATCAAACCATCAACAACATGAGAAGATGCTGGAGATTTTGGGGTAGGGTTTGTGGAAGGCCGAGGAGTGTCAGGGATCAAATCATAAATTGTTCCTATTTGCAAATAAACGAGATCAAGATATTGAGCACAACTAATTGCCTACTCTTTAGTGACAACACCACCCATGGTGACATCATGAGCGATATGTCCAATGAGTGATTTGGTGAACCACTTGGCCAATAGTTGATTAGGAAGGGGAACTTTGATTAAACATCTTCTTCTCCTCCACTCATGGATGTGATCATAAATATGAGTGGAAGAGGATTTCTTGAAAGAACTCAAAATTTCAGTTCCCGTCTCGTATCATATTGGTAAGTGGTAATGTGTCAAAAAGGCCATGGCTAGGGTGTTAAAGTCATTGAAGAAACCTCGCGGTAACTCGATGTACCATTTTTCTACCGAACCCGTGAGAGTTTGTTGGAAAAGTTGTAATCTGATGGAGTCATCCATCAAGGAGTTGGATGAACACCTCAGATGAAAAGTCATAACATGATTATTCAGATCTTCTCCTACTCGACCATCAAATTTAGGAATGTCGGACTGTAAATTGGCCAGTATGAAGGCCCAATAAGGAGAATATAAGATAGGATAATTCAAAATCCTAGACAGATCAGGTAAATCCAAAGTGGCTAGAAAAGACAACTGTCGATTCACTTGTGGAAACTGGTAGTTTTGAGGGGGAAGCCCCGTAGGTATACCAGTAGGACCAAAAGAAGTGTGAAAATAATTAGATAGTCCTGACAGATCCAGTTGTGAAGGATTTGGAGGCATATGCCCCATAGGGTTGGGTTGATTAGATATGTTCCCTTGGAAAGGAACACTAGATTGAACATGCGGACCCCAAGTGGGATTCAAAGAACCCGAATATGGTTGACCGATGTTGGGGGGTACAAAAGAGTTAACTTGAGGATGTTTCCCCCTAGTCGGTTGTATATTTCCTTGGAAAGGAAGTTGCCAAGGTAAATATGGTACCACAGGTGTGTTCTGTCCATAAAGTGGGTTATAGACTCCAACCTAAGGGTTCCCCCCAAGTTAAGGTTGTGCCCCAATCTGAAGTTGTCCCTCAAGTTGAGGTTGTGCCCCAATCTGAGGTTGTTCCCAAAATTGAGGTTGTCCCCCAACTCGGGTTTGACCTCCAACAAGAATCTGGAAACTAGAAGTGATAGAAATATTGTTGCCTCCAAAAAGATTGGAGCCACTAGGGCCAGATCCTCTAAGCGGGGGTGGAGGAGGAACATACGACCCTCTAGAGAGAACCTGGGAAGGTGTAGTAACAAAACCAACAACAACATTATACCCAGGAGGAACAAAAAGTCTAGAAACTCTGGATGGGACTTGGGTAGAGGTAGGAACAGAAGTATTCAGAGCTCTATACCTAGGGGGAAGTGATAGATTCGATCTAGGTGGAAGTGGTGTCCCAATTAGAGCTTGGGAGATAACCACATTTCTAGTAGGAATCGTGGTATCTTGTGGGACCATAGTAGAATGGGCCATCTGGAGAGTAGGAATCGAGTGAGAACCAATAAAAAATTGGTATGAAATGGTGATGAAATTACTAGTAGTACCAATAAAATGGTCTAAAGGTACCGTATAGGTGACAAACGTCTCAGGCATTTGTGATGCCATAGGTTGGTCAAGACTCGCTCCTATGTTACCGTAAAGATCACGTACTGTCAAAGGGATAGAACCAAAATTAGAGGTTCCAACAATGTGAGCTGGGATCCCAAATAGTTCACTTGGAAAAAGTGGATCCTCTACTCCAGATCCGAAGTTAGGTCCAGTAGGTATTCCAGTATTATCAACAACAACAATTTCTCCAGACGAGTTCATGTGAAGTATATGCATGTCTGGTCTAAGAGGGCGAAGTATGAATGCCTCTAAAGAGTCCAAAACAATTTTAAATCCTTCTAAAGAGTGTGTGTGCTCCCAACCTCATAAGATGCTTCGTTGTTGACTACTCCCTCAGGAGATCCTTCCGGTGAATTAGGAGGTAAGGGTTGGTAATCCTCTGAATTTTCTGGGGGTATCCCTTGCATCCTACGTGAACGACGAAGACCGATGTTGCTCGAGCTAAGTAAAGAACAAAATAAATCTATGGCCAATTAGAGGAAACAAACAACACTTACTAATAAAATCTAGGAATCAAACCAAGCAAACAAAACCTTCTTATTTCGAAGTCACTAGTTGGTGATGAAATCCAATGTCGCGAAGTCAAGACAAGAATGGGCTGGGATAAGCAGGTGGAAAAGTTACATTGATGACCTACTTAATGGAGTTACACCCTAGTGCAAGATCCCACACATAATTGTGGGTATACCCTCCAAGGAGCCCGAGTGAGTTTGGCCAACGTCGATTCTAGGTACTGTGAAGAATTGCCCCTCCACAGTCACCTCGTGTAAAGACCCTAAAGAGATAGGCTACTAAGGTTACCAACTATAACAATGATTCCTGGGGAAACATTCGACAGTCCGATCCACGCGCAAAGGCATGGTATCTAGCCCAAAATCAACTCGAAAGGCTTCCCCAATATGGTCTCCAATTTTGTTATGGGACTTGGCTCTTTAGTAGGGTACCTGGTTGCATCCAGTACTTGCACCTATGGAAGTCCATTACAAAGTATTTGTGGGTAAATCTCTCTCATTTATTCATTGATGACCTCATCTCCTATCTCCATAAGATCCTTAATTCCTTTCTCCCTGTCATAAGGGAGTTGTTTGCTTGCTCTCATCTTATAGGGACTTTGGTAGTGTGTGCTCTTTGATTTAGCATACCCTAGGTTGTTTCTGTGTCTTGGAAACAGTTCCAAAGCCTGCCAATCAAGGAACCCATTTACATGGGCATCCTCATCCTTTTCTTGCTTTTGGAAATATTGGTCCTCCTTACATTGCTACATTGAGTCTTTCTTGATTCACTATAAAGTTGTTGTTAAGTTTGTTTTTCATTCCGATGATCCTGGACGATCCCCATACTTTGAATGGAAACCCTCCATCCCATGAACATCAACCTCATTTTGATCCTCTGCCTTCCTTTCCAGTCCAGTCTTCTTCCCTTTCTTCTTCCTCGCCTGGTGAAAGTACTAATGCTAGTAATTAGGAGGATGAGAAGAAGAATAAAAGGAAGATTAAGAAGAAGAAAAATAAGCAAGGGGGTAATCAATCAACCACTGTTAATCATTTTGGGAGTGTTGATAATGTTGAGAAGCCTAAGAACATAGGTGACAAACCCAAGTTCCCTTGCAGGCTTTGTGAGGGTGATCACCTTCTTAACCATTGCCTTGGTATTCCAAAAGTTTTAGAAGTGTGGTCTCAGGGTTCCCAACAACTCGTGTCACCAGCCTTTGTAATTCATGCTAGTGACAATATGTCGACTAGTGATAATAAGGTTGGGGGTAAAAAAAGGTAAATTCAAGTTTCCTTGTAAGTTATGAAATGAAAAGAATCGTACTTACCATTCTCCTCATATAGAGAAGGATTCACAATGGTTGGAAAACAATATAATTTCCTATCAATAACCTTCAGTTGTTTTCCAAGAGTCCTCCCTGTTTACGATTGAAAATGCCAACGTAATTTTATCCGCAAAGTGTTGCTAAAGCCTATTATTATTATATAAGAATAAATAATACTAGTAGGTGCCCCCCCCTTGAGCCTTGAAGATTAGATCTGTTCATTTTCAATGTTATGATGATGTGCTACAAGGATTCACGTGATTGCCGAGAATATGGATGTCATTTATATAAGTTAAGCTTTGAGATGTTGTTCCTTCATGATACTACAACCTGCTGTTCATTTATGGTATTCGTTCTTCTCACACCTGCACAACAAATATGTTAGTGAAAATTGCAAAAAGGAATTTTGAGGAAAAGAAAAATACTATACCTAATGCAAAAGAGACCTAGCTCTACAATACTACATGAATAAAGTTTTTGTTGATTATTCTTAGACCTTAGATAACAAGGAGATGGCTATTATAAAAAAAATGCAAATTACATTTTATATATAGGCATATCGGGGAAATTTTGGTGGTGCAGTTTTGGGAAGGTGATTAGACAATAGTCATGCATTGGTTAATATTCATATGTGGCTCATGGGAGTAATAGCTTTGTGATTTTTATGGTGACTATGCTATGGTTTGGATTATATTGATCACGCCATGGGAGATTATTAAATACAAGTTCATTAAGATTTCATAGTAGTCAAATGATTGATTTGAGTTATGATGGAAGTATAACCATGACACATTTGGCAAAGTGAAAATGAAAATGTTTGAATTATTATGTGGAACTTGGATTACGCTATGGTTTAAATATGTTGATGTTCTCGATGCGATGGTTGATTAATGGTGTTAATGGAAGGCCCATTGGCATGTACTATGTAGTAAATGAGAGATGGGTGGAAGCGCCATGCATTTACTGTAGGTCACCTTTACCCTTCCAGTTGGCCGCCACCTTAGTCAAACCATTGTTTGATCTAGCTGTTGTGATTGCGCTCTGGATTTTTGGCAGGGTGAAATCACCAAACCACCTCTCGTCTTAAGGTTTTGATTAGCATGTATGTCTCTTTTGGCCATTATTTACTTCACTCTGGTTACATAATATTTTTGGCTCAGTTGTGTGGGTTTGTGGTTGTCCTGAGTATTGAAACTGTGTAAAATTTTGGTTTAGAATGGAAAATGGATGGCTCTGCTTATAATTGTTTGAGTTTATCGGAGTTGGTGGTAGCTTCTGTGAGCACCGCGTCTGTTAAAAGGGTTTTTCATAAATCATGGGTGGATGGTTGTCTTCGTGATTCTTGGGGTTAACTAGAGATCTACTTTCTTGTCCGACCCTGTAAAGAATTGTCTCCCATTCACAAGCGTTTAATCCTCCTTGTGCGTTCACCTTTAGCCTTGAAATTTCGCTAGGGTTGTTGCCTTCCCTCCTAAAATGGCTATTGTGCAAACCCTTAACCTTCCGGACTGGAGTGACATAAGGAGACTGTTGGGCTTGTCAAGTTGTTTCCAGCTATTGTAGTCTATTAATTTGGGTACAGACTCACCCGTTGGTCATGAAATAACTGTGTTGGTGTGTTTGTTTTGTCACTGCCTCTGTGATTTTAGCGTAAACCCTACATTTCAATTTGTGTTTTGAGGTCACAAACAATCAATTATTTTAATGGACGGGCCTCTGCCCTGTGTCGATTGGATGCCTGGTTATGCATAGCTACCATGGCTTGTTCATTTGGTTGTTCCTTTACCATAAGGGTGAATTTTTAGTTGATATCCAGTCACTAATATTTACACTTATGATGATTTGGTGGATGGCTGGAGTTGGCTACGAATGTTTGGGGTTTCTCACTCAGGTCGCGTTCTGGGTATGGTGTTTTGCAAATAAAACATGGGGCATAATAACCACATTTTTTGGTGCCAGATGGTGATTGAATTGGATAACTACAGTAAGCATACTCACGGCCTCCTGTTTTTTTTTTAGGTTGAATAAAGCTGAGTGTTCACAACTTGGTCAATCAAGAGTGACTAGATTGATCGCTCAACACGATATACTGAGTCATATTGTGTTGGTATGTTGTGTCTAGTATGTATGGCATGTTTTTCTTCTCCGTGGTATCCACTAAGTTTTGAGCGCATTATTTATTGCAAATTGGCCACCGTCGATAAAAATCGTGTTGAGTAGGTGGCACAGTTAAGTCACATTGAACTTTTGTTTTTTTTGAAGGACATAACTACATTGCCTTAGAAACTTACTCCTGTGAAAATGGTGTTTAAATGGTGGCAGTTGGTTATATAATAAATTGTCATCTCAGGCATGGAAATTTGGTCTTGATTTATTTACTGCATGTATATATGTGAGCAATCACCATTTTATTTTTATGGACTCTATGACAGTAATAATGACTTCATTATCTTTTTTCAAAACATGATTTTTTTTTAATGTAGATGTGGATTGAAGAAATGTATGTTAGTGATAGATGTTGATGATTACAGATTGGAAATGACTGTTGTTGTTGACTGTTATGAAATGAAGAATGTGCAAGTAAAGGGAACACAACCTCTTACAAATTGTGTGAAATACTTGCCTTTTATGATGGCAATGTGTCGTGTATTTTATTATTGGACATCGAACTAGTTAAATACACAGTAATTGTTTTTAGGCATGATGATTGTTGGCTGGCGTGTCTATTCTTACTAGAAAATGTTTTATGTATTACTTGATTAATCTCATGAACAATAATCACTTTTCTTCCCCCCTCTCATTATCTCATTTTCCGTTAATTACAAACCCTTCACAAGTCTCATATTCATTTTCACACCCCTTGTTATGAGATTAATTATAGTCAAAAGAAATTCTGTATTAGATTGGATAAAAGTGGTGGAATTCTGTGTGGATTTCAGTGAAGCTTATTGGTTTTCTTACAGTTGATTGTTGTTTTCATCGAGCAATGACCATTTCTCTCCCCTTTCATTATATCATATTTTCGTTAATTACAAACCCCTCATGTATCCCTGAACATTTTTCACTCCCCTGCTCGTTGATTAACATTAAAACAAATTGTATGGATTGGATTGCATGAGCCTGATACATTATGAGACAAATCTATTTTGTATTTTTAAGAGTTGTCATGCATGGCTATTTAACAATCTATTTTCTAATCGATTACACATGCATGACTCTTTGATTGGATCAGACATGAAATAGTTTGACTTAGGCCTGAAAGGCGTCCCTTCTGAGCCCCACAATGACAGATTGATTTCAGGGATTTTTGGAAAACATGTTTTATTTTGGATATATGAGTATTATTTTTGAAATAATTTCAAATTTCATGAGCTAAAATTTCCAAAAGTAAATATGTTGATGGGAGACACAAGGAAGTAGTTTTTCTTAACTAATGGTTATGTTAAAATTGTTATGATGGCTATGAACAAAAGGTAGTCACAAGGGGTCCCACCTACTAGTTATTAATTAATTATGACCCTTATCATGATTACTACTCTTTCCCCTAATTAAGGTTAGTTAAGTCTTTAGTTAGCTTAACTAATGAGTTGGTTCAACTACTTCAACCAATTCTAATTTATTAAAAGCAGAAGTAAGGGGAGGAACAAGAGGAGGATAGAAGCACAAAACATGCTAAGGTTTTCTCTTTGAGTTTATGTTGAGATAGTTCAGTTTTCATTCATTCATATATTCATCACAACCTAATTCTCTTTTGTGATAGTAGGGTCTTATTGTAGACAACAATATTCAGGGATGAATCAAATCATTCAGACACTTGTTCTTCAAAGGTGTTGATCTATATTTGATAGTTTGTGTAGACTTGTCTATTTATGAATTAAATTTCATGACTGATAAAGGCTATTGTGCAGAGTCGAGTGGGAAGAAATTTGTGGCAAGCTGATCCAACTTTTAGAGTTCAGTTTTGGTTTTCTGTCAGAGGTCCTTTTGTATGTTCCATTGGGGATTTCTAAGTTTGAATTTGGTCCAAGATTTCTGTGTGAAGGTTTATAAAGACAATGACTCTTTGGTGAATTAGAATGAAACAAAGGATTGATTTATGTCTCATGTATCTCGAGTATCATCTTGGTGTCTTTACTTCTGTTCTTACATTTATTTCAGCAACTGATATGTTCATAAAAATGCATAAAAAGTGAATTTCCAACAAGCTTTTGTTGATAAAAGACTAGCCTAAGCACTTGTAATTAATACTTGTGAGTTAGGATATACATTTTTGTTGGCTATAAACATAGGGTGATATTCCTGTCTACATTACTTTAGCCAAGTAAAGTCTAAAAATGCTCGAGTAAGATCAATTCATATCTTTTCCTCAACATTTATTTGGCGACCATATTGGGGACATCTTCGATATCTCTCCGGTTAATTTTTATACTTGATTTTCATCGATACATCTTTCTTTTTCTGTTTTGACTCTTGGACTATTTGCTATTAATGACTGTTCCTGTCGCAAGGCAACCCAATCTTGAGCCCAGTCTCCAAGACAAGACCATCATTGCTTTGAACCAGTTTCATACCATTTTAGACACTGCTAGGATCCGTGCAGAGCTTAACCGTTCTTGGGCAGCAATTGAGAGAGATATTAGTGTCCAAGAACAATTGGAAGCTAGACGTAGGCAACCCAAAAATCAACAATAACCTTTTGTTTCTTCAGTTTTGGCCTTTATTTCATGTCCTTATATTCTCTTGCTTCTAGAAGAAGAAGAGGCTTGTCACCCGAAATCAGTCCTATCACTGAGATAGGAAGGAGAAACATTGGGTTATCTTCCCAATAAAGTTCTCTAAGGAGAACTTTATTTGATTCATCCAAGTCATCTTTCTTTCCCTCATCTATCATCCACAAGATGACATCTAGTGGTGGCTCTGGTGGCACTGTAAGTGCTCCATCTTCCCAATATTCATCGTCATCGGTGATTGGTAGCTTGTACAACCACCATATCCCCATCCAATCTACTACAAACCCCACCAAAGTCATCAAGAAGTATGGAATTTTTAAGTTTGAAGAAGACAACACAACTACACCATGGCATGTGTCCTCTCCTCTTAACCCAGCTCCTGCTACTCGCCCACTTCCAAAGTTTAAGGAGAATTTACCTAAGTTTTCAGGAAATAACACTGTTAGTAGCAATGAACACCTAGTGGCATTTTCGAATGCTTGTCATAACATAGGAGCCAACGAAAAAAATACTTGCATGCACCTATTCGTCAATTCCTTGGAAGGGAAGGTTGCGACCGACTTTTTTGACCTTCCTCCTAAGATTTTGTCTACCTGGGAGGAATTAATCTACTGGTTCAGATCCACTTATGGGCAATCCAAAAGCCCTGCTGAGAGGTTAAGGGAGTACAATAATGTCACTTACAAGGATGGTGAGACCATCAGGTGTTTCAACTTGTGTTTCACCAAGTTGTATAATCAAATCCCCGAACTTATCCGCCCTCAGATCCAAGCCGCCTTCATGCATTACTACAATGCATTACCTTCTCCTTCCTATCATAGGCTTGAAGAAAAGACCATTGATAATATCGGTTCTGCTCTGCACACTTGCTCAGAGTATGAGGAACAACTTGAATGAACTGGTCTACCCCAAGGAGAATCAGTTAGATAGACATATATTTCCGCTCTCTTACAATTGGTACAAGATATGAACAATTGTATGATATCATTTGAGAAGAAAGGTACTATCTCCCCTCTCACCCATGGAGCCTCATCCTCTTCTGCCTCCCCTTCTAGAAGCCTGGTTTGAAATGATTTTCATCCCAATGCTATACTGCCTAGGAGTTGGTGTAAATTTTGCAAGGAACACCATGAAGAAACCACATGTGAGGTAAGGAAGAGTTCCAGAGACAAGATCTTTGGTAAAAGACCATAAGACACTATCGCTATCCTATATTTTTCTGAGCCATAATATGTCATGGTTATCAATGTCAGAGATAGAGCCTATGCCCCAAAAGGCAAGTTTGACCCTCCTCACAGTTCTTCTAGCCCGAGCTCATCCTCGACCGCTATTGCGCCCCAGGTTCCTAAAATTACCGAGAGTCAGAGAATCACTCCTTCCCCCCATTTCTCCAAATACAACATCTTGATTCAATTGGCTAACATCAAAGCAAATGCAACCCTCCTAGACATGGTTGTTGTCCCTGAACAACAGATGCATCTAAAACAAGTCATGGAAGGAAAGGCTTCCGTTGTAGCCAATCTTTCTAAAGAGGTAAGCGAAGAGGATTCTTGTGTAAATAAAGTAGGTGTACATAACTTTAGATACCATGTAAAAAATCCCCCTTTTTATATTTCTGTAAAAATCATGGTTAAAATTGCCCATTGTTTCCTCATTGATGGTGGTTCGGGCCCATGTGTGATGTCAAATATTATTATGGAAGAGCTAGGCTTGTCTTGTACAGATAAAAATGCGAGAAGCACACTCTCTTATAATAATCTACAACAAAAGACTATAGGTGAGATTAAGGATGTGACCTTGGTTTTGTGCGCTCACCCCGAAATAAGGATGACCCTCAACATTCAAGTAATAGATATGACTATAAGTAATTACTTAGTTTTCTTGGGAAGAGATTGGAAAGCCTTGAAAAGTGGACACCTCTCACTCGACGAAACACATTTATCCGTTACTCGGAACAAAAACGTTATAGTTCTTAGAGAAGGAAGGATATCCCCTTATATCGAGAGTGTCCCACAACCTAATGTAAACTATCTCGAAGAAGACCTAGGGGTATACTCTATATTTGTTGAGGAGGATAATATTCCTTTGGAACAAATCAATTTAGATGATGGTATGTGGCACATGCACTTTGATGGTTCATGCTCAAATGAGGGAACTGGAGCTAGTATTGTCTTAATTTCACTTGTAGGGAAAATCCATAACTTTTCTTATAGGTTGGAGTTTGCTTGCACCAACAATGCCATCGAATTTGAAGCCCTATTATTAGGCATTGAAAATGCATGTAATCTTGGCTGCGGTCATCTATTAGTTATTGGGGATTCCGAGCTTGTTGTCAACCTCGTACGTAAGATTTATTCCCCTAGCAACAAGTTGATGAAGCGATACACCCAAATGGTTTGGGATCTCATATCAAACCTATTATATTTCAATATCACTCACGTAAAGAGGGAACTAAACTCAATGGTTGATCGGTTAGACGTTTTTGCAGCTTCTCCTACTCGACAACTTCTGCCTCACAGACCTGATTGTACTTTTCGATCCCTATATCATCCACATATTCTCGACAATGCAGAATCTTGGAAGGTCTTCCCCAAAGACGAGAGAATTTTTTCTTTTATCCAAAATGAAACTTTTAGGCATAAGGAAGTTATATCCATGGAAGATAACAAGATTCCTAAAGGCTTGACTTCTCTAGAGAGTTCTTTTTCTTTGAGTGATGTAGGCAACAAGGAAAAAAAAGAAGAAGAATAGTCAAAAAGGAAGGTGGTTGAGACCATCTCCTCGAACATTGGGGCACCCGAGACTCCGAAGAACATGAAAATAGGAGCCAAATGTTCAGATGAAGAGAAGGAGAAGTTTTCCAAGTTTCTTGGTGAATTTCAAGACGTTTTTACTTGGTCTTATGAGGATCTTCGTGGTTTTGATCCTGGCCTTACACAACATGCCATCCCCATTCAGGAAGGTGTAAAACCAGTTAGGCAGAAACAAAGACCTATCAATCCTACGCTAGAAGCAACCATTCGAAAGGAATTGGAAATTTTTTTGAAGGCTGGAATTATATTTCCAGTTAAGTATTCTGAATGGGTCTCAAATCTAGTCCCTATTCGGAAAACAACTGGTCAAATTAGATTATGCGTTGATTTTTGTGCACTAAATCGAGCTAGTATAAAGGACCATTTCACTTTTCCCAACATGGAAATTATTCTGCAACAAGTTGCAGGGTCACAAATTATGTCCTTGATGGGTTTTCTAGTTACAATCAAATCAAGGTAAAGAGGGAATATAAATATAAAACCACCTTTATTACTCATTGGGGTACCTTTTCTTATAAATGTATGCCGTTCGGTTTATCTAATGCAGGTGCCACTTTTCAAAGGGCTATGCAATTAGCTTTTGACGATTTGATCGGTAAGATCATCCAAATCTACCTTGATGACTTAACAGTATACTCTAAAATCTGGCCATAACATTTTGGCCATTTGAGAAAGGTTCTCATGTGGTGTAGGAAATTTGGAATTTCCCTAAACCCTTCCAAGTCCATCTTTGGTGTTACCGAGGGACAACTCCTTGGGCACACTGTCTCTGATTTAGGAATAAGTATTGACCCTGAAAGAATCACTGCTATAATTAACCTTCCTTCTCCTACTTCCAAGAAAGAGGTTCAAGCCTTTATGGGAGTTATTAACTTAGTCCATAGGTTTGTTCCTGATTTTGCAGTAATGGTCAAGCCAATCCATAATCTTCTTAAGCATGACCATTCTTTTTCCTGGACTGATGAGGTTAGAAATGATTTTGAGGGGATTAAGAAAGCAATCATCTCCACACTGGTTTTGGCAAAGATGGATTTTGAGAAGGAATTCACAATTTATACTAATGCCATTGAGGAGGCAGTTTCTGCTGTGCTTATGCAAGATGATGGTCAAGGAAATGAAAAACCTATGGCTTACATGAGTCAAATTTTTTTTGATGATGAATTTAAATATTCTTTTATTGAGAAACACACTTTTTCTCTTGTTAAGGCTGTTGAAAAGTTTCTCCACTACATCTTAGGAAAGCACACGTTGGTAAAAGTTCCTTTACCCGCTGTTAAGTTTTTTCTCTCACAAACTTATCTTAAAGGAAAACTTGCACATTGGCTTGCCAAGATCCAAGAGCATGATTTAAATATCGTGACTTCTACCACTATCCAGGGACATGACCTAGACCTTCACTTGGATCAACATGCCGAGAATGGGGAGGAAATTGATGAAGAGGATATTTCCCTTTCAACTCTCTTTTACATTGATGATCAAACCCTCCCTATGTCTGGACATCCTTGGTACAAAGATTTGATTTATTATTTACAGAACCAAAGATGTCCAGACAACTTAGACACTCATCAAAGGAGAAGACTTCATCTTGAATCTGCAATATATGTCATTATGGGAGACCTGTTATTCCGAAGATCTGTTGATGGTGTGCTACTTCACTATGTAAATAATGAGGACACACATAAATTGTTGCAGGAAGCCCACGACTCTTCAAACACTATCATCCATGTGGGAGGTCATTTTTCTGCAAAGACCACTGCCTTCAAGATTATTAGCAAGGGATATTATTTGCCTTTGATCTTTCATGACTCCTATGTTTTTTCGAGGTCTTGTGACAAATGCCAAAAATTTGTTGGGAGAGAACACCTTTCAACCATGCCTTTACAACCAGTCCTACCAGATTTTCCCTTTTCTAAGTGGGGATTGGATTTTATTGGTCCTATTAAAACTCCTTCTTTATCTGGGCATGTTTTTATCTTGACAACCAAAAATTATTTTATGAAATGGGCTGAAGATGTCCCACTTAAACATTCCACAGACGACCAGGTAATTTCTTTCCTTGAAAAAAATATCTTTTCCAGATTTGGTCTTCCAATGGAAATTATTACAGATAATGGCCCCGCTTTCATTTCTTCTAACTTGACTTAGTTTCTAACCAAGTTAGGGGTTAAGAATTTCACATCATCAGCTTATTATCCCTAAGGAAATGGGCAAGTCGAGTCTACCAATAAAAATATGGTAAGGATTGTCAAAAGGCTAATCGAGGATAAACCTTGCCAGTGGCACACTCTCCTCACATATGCCCTCTGGGAAGATCGAACTACTGCCAAAGTAAGTATTGGTTGTACCCCCTTTTAGCTGGTTTATGGTCAAGAAGCCCTCTTTCCAACCGAGTTGGAGTTTCTTCCTTAAGGTTGATGCTACAAACCGAAGAATTAAATTCTTCAGATGTTTCACAAAGAGTAAATGCATTACTAGCATTGGAAGAACAAAGCATGTTTGCTTTGGATAATATTAAAAGGAGACAACAAACCGTTAAGAAACATTTCAACAAGAGTGTCAAAAATTTCAAGTTTAAGATAAATGAAAAGGTTCTGTTATGGGATTAAGCCCATGCTGATAAGGGAAGACATTCAAAATTTTAGAAATTATGGCTGGGTCCTTTCAAGATCGCTTTTGTCTTAGGTACAAATTCTTACATTCTAAAAGATTTGCAGTAGTGACTGTTTTCATACAACACTAACGATTCTCACTTGAAGAATTATGTGGAACCAACGTGAAAAACTCATTGCTATTTTGTTTTCCTATATTTTAGTAGTCTAGATCTGTTTTCAGGTTTCTATTTTTCTCTTCTTCTTACGATAGTTGTTTTCTGTTTTCAATATTTCCTACTGCCTTTACTTTTTTGCCACTTTATTTTCTTCCATTTTAATATTTTACATCTTCATTCCTTTAAGATTTATTGGGTCATATTTAGTTTCAGTAGAATATAAGGTGCTGGATCATATTTTCGATAGTGAAACTCCTGCAAGCATTGTTAGTCAATAACAATCAAATTTACACAACTGTTATGATGTCGTCTCTAAAGGAATCTTGAAATTGCTATAATTTTCCACTGCTGTCTTATAAAGAGTTGGTTGTTCCCGCTTCTTCTTGCCATTTCTTCATCCATCGAGATCTTAAGAGTAAATCTATAAGTATCCCTCTTTCAAGTTAAGAGCACATTACAATCAAATGATTATGCATACAGTGGTAAAACCCTTCATACTTAACACTTTTCATGAGTTATTCCCAAATCCCCGACCATCTTTCCATTAAATCCACTCATTTCCCCCTGTTGCATAATCATTTGAGTGACGTCTTCTTGAGATTACTATTCTTGGTCTGCGAAACCATGAGTTTTGAGTTCTAATCTGTTACAAACAAATTTCCCTGTGGATTCGCCAGTTTGTCGACGATTGAAAATGTCAACGTAATTTTGCCCACAAAGTGTTGCTAAAGCCTATTATTATTATATAAGACTAAATAATACTAGTAGGTGGGGCCCACTTGATTCTTAAAGATCAGATTTGTTCATTTTCGATGTTATGATGGCGTGCTACAAGGATTCACATGATTGACAAGAATATGGTTATCATTGATATAAGTTAAGCTTTGAGATGTTGTTCCTTCATGATACTACAACCTGCTGTTCATTTATGGTATTTGTTCTTCTCACACCTGCACAACAAATATGTTAGTGAAAATTGCATAAAGGCATTTTGAGGAAAAGAAAAATATTATACCTAATGCAAAAGAGACCTAGCTCTGCAATAATACACGCATAAAGTGTTTGTTGATTATTGTTAGACCTTAGATAACAAGGAGATGGCTATTAAAAAAAAAATGCAAATTACATTTTATATATAGGCGTATCATGGAAATTTTGGTGGTGCAGTTTTGGCAAGGTGATGATACAATAGTCATGCATTGATTAATATTCATGTGTCTCATGGGAGTAATATATTTGCGATTTTTATGGTGACTATGCTATGGTTCGGGGTTATGTTGATCACGCCATGGGAGATTATTATATGCAGGTTCATTTAGATTGCATAGTGGTCAAACGATTGATTTGAGTTATGATGGAAGCATAACCATGGCACATCTGGCAAAGTGACATTGAAAATGTTTGAATTATTATGTGGAACTTGGATTACGCTATGGTTTAAATATGTTGAAGTTCTTGATGCATTGGTTGATTAATGGTGTTAATGGAAGGCCCGTTGGCATATATTGTGGAGTAAATGAGAGATGGGTGGAAGCGATGTGCATTTACTGCACGTCACCTTTACCCTTCCAGTTTACCGCCACCTTAGTCGGACCATTGTTTGATCTGGCTATTGTGATTGCACTCTGGATTTTTGGCTGAGTGAAACCACCCAACCACCTCTCGTCTTAAGGTTTCGATTAACATGTATGTCACTTTTGGCCATTCTTGACTTCACTCTGGTTACAAAATATTTTTGGCTCAGTTGTGTGGGTTTGTGGTTGTCCTGAGTATTGCAACTGTGTAAAATTTTTGTTTAGAATGGAAAATGGATGGCTCTGCTTATAATTGTTTGAATTTATCGGAGTTGGTGGTCTTCCCCAGTGATAGCTTCTGTGACCACTGTGTCTGTTAAAAGGGTTTTTCATAAATCATGGTTGGATGGTTGTCTTCGTGATTCTTGGGGTTAACTAGAGCTCTATTTTCTTGTTCAGCCTTGAAAAGAACTGTCTCCCATTCGCAAGCGTTTAATCCTCCTTGTGCGTTCACCTTTAGCCTCGAAATTTCGCTAGGGTTGTTGCCTTCCCTCCTAAAATGGCTACTGTGCAAACCCTCAAACCTCCAGACTAGAGTGGCATAAAGAGACTTTCGGGCCTGTCAAGTTGTTTCTAGCTATTGTAGTCTATTACTTTGGGTACAGGCTCACCCGTTGGTCATGCAACAACTGTATTGGTGTGTTTTTGTTTGGTCACTGCCTCTGTGATTTTAGCGTAAACCCTAAATTTCCATTTCCGTTTTGAGTTCAAAATCGCTCAGTCATTTTAATGGAAGGGCCTTTGCCCTGTGTCGATTGGATGCCTGGTTATGCATAGCTACCATGGCTTGTTTTTTTGGTTGTTCCTCTACCACAAGGGTGAATTGTTAGTTGATATGCAGTCACTAATATTTACACTTATGATGATTTGGTGGATGGTTGGAGTTGGATACAAATGTTTGGGGTTGCTCACTCAGGTTGCATTCTGGGTATGGTGTTTTGCAAATAAAAAATGGGGCATAATAACCACGTTTTTTGGGGCCATATGGTGATTGAATTGGATTACTACAGTAAGCATACTCACAACCTCCTATTTTTTTTTGGGTTGAATAAAGATGAGTGTGCACAACTTGGTCAATCATGAGTGACTAGATCGATTGCTCAACACGATATACTGAATCATATTGTATTGGTATGTTGTGTGTAGTATGGATGTCTTGTTTTCCTGCTCCATGATATCCAATAATTTTTAAGCACATTATTTATTGCAAATTTTCCACTGTCGATAAAAATCTTGTTGAGTAGGTGGCTCAGTTAAGTCACATGGAACTTCTGTTTTTTTTGAAGGACAAAACTACATCACCTGGGAAAGTTACTTCTGTGAAAATGGTGTTTAAATGGTGGTTGTTGGTTATATAATAAATTGTCATTTTAGCCGTGGCAATTTGGTCTTGATTATTTTACTGCATGCATATATGTGAGAGATCACCGTTTCATTTTGATGGACTCTATGGAAGTAATAATGACTTCATTATCTTTTTTAAAACTGTGATTTTTTTTTTTTAATGTAGATGTGGATTGAAGAAATGTATGGTAGTGATAGATGTTGATGATTACAGATTGGAAATGACTGTTGTTGTTGAATGTTATGAAATGAAGAATGTGAAAATAAAGGGAACAAAGCCTCTTACAAATTGTGTGAAATAATTTCCTTTTATGATGGCACTGTGTCGGGTATTTTATTATTGGACAACGAACTAGTTAAATACACAGTGATTGTTTTCATGCATGATGATTGTTGGTTGGTTCGTCTATTCTTACTACATAATGTTTTATGGATTACTTGATTAGTCTCATGAACAATAATTTATTTTCTTCCCCCCTCTCATTATCTCATTTTCCAGTAATTACAAACCCTTCACATGTCCCATATTCATTTTCTCACCCCTTGTTCTGAGATTGATTATAGTCAAAAGAAATTCTATATTAGATTGGATAAAAGTGCCGAAATTCTGTGTGGATTGCAGTGAAGCTTATTGGTTTGCTTACAATTGATTGTTGTTGTCATCGAGTAGTGACCATTTCTTTCCCCTTTCATTATATCATATTTTCGCTAATTACAAACCCCTCATGTGTCCCTGAACATTTTTCACTCCCCCTGCTAGTTGACTAACATTAAAACAATTTGTATGGATTGGATTGCATGAGCCTGATACATTCTGAGCCAAATCTATTTTGTATTTTTAAGAGTTGTCATGCATGGCAATTTAAAAGACTATTTTCTAATCGATTACACATGCATGACTCTTTGATTGGATCAGACATGAAATAGTCCGACTTAGGCCTGAAAGGCCTCCCTTCCGAGCCCCGCAATGACATATTGATTTCGGGATTTTTGGATAGCATGTTTTATTTTGGATATATGAGTATTGTTTTTGAAATAATTTCAAATTTCATGAGGTAAAATTGCCAAAAGTAAATATGTTGATGGGAGACACAAGGAAGTAGTTTTTCTTAACTAATGGTTATGTTAAAATTGTTATGATGGCTATGAACAAAAGGGAGTCACAAGGGGTACAACCTACTAGTTATTAATTAATTATGACCCTTATCATGATTACTACTCTTTCCCCTAACTAAGGTTAGTTGAGTCTTTAGTTAGCTTAACTAATGAGTTGGTTCAACTAATTCAACCAATTCTAATTTATTAAAAGCAGAAGTAAGGGGAGGAAAAAGAGGAGGATAGAAGCACAAATAATGCTAAGGTTTGCTCTTTGAGTTTATGTTGAGATAGTTCAGTTTTCATTCATTCATATATTCATCACAACCTAATTCTCTTTTGTGATAGCAGGGTCTTATTGTAGACAACAATATTCAGGGCTGAATCAAATCATTCAGACACTTGTTCTTCAAAGGTGTTGATCTATCTTTGATAGTTTGTGTAGACTTGTTTGTTTATGAATTAATTTTCACGACTGATAAAAGCTATTTTGCAGAGTCGAGTGGGAAAAAATMTGTGGCAAGCTGATCCAGCTTTTGAGTTTAGTTTTGGTTTTTTTTTAGAAGTCCTTTTGTATGTTCCATCAGGGATTTCTAAGTTTGACTTTGGTCCAAGATTTCTGTGTGAGGTTTTGTAAAGACAATGACTCTTTGGTGATTTGGAATGAAATAAAGGATTTCTTTATGTCTCATATATATCGAGTATCATCTTTGTGTCTTTACTTCTGTTCTTACATTTATTTCAGCAACTGACATGTTTAGAAAAATACATAAAAAATGAATTTCCAGCAAGATTTTGTTGATAAAAGACTAGCCTAAGCACTTGTAATTAATACTTGTGAGTTAGGATATACATTTTTGTTGGCTATAAACATTGGGTGATATTCCCGTCTACTTTACTTTAGCCAAGTAAAGTATGAAAATGCTTGAGTAAGATCAATTCATATCTTTTCCTCAACACTCCCCTACCTAACCTCTGGATGATGAAGTGGTCAATACGATTTGAACTTTGGTTGACCCCATTCTTCCCTCAGAGAGTTACTTGAATGACACTAATGTTTTCTCTATCAGTTCTGAGTGTTATGGAAAAGGGGACATCCCGTCCATTTCAACAGAACCCCCTCCAAGTATTGAGGTCATTTCCTTTGATTGGAATAATCTAGTAGAACATCGTTGTCCTTCGAGTATCCCTTTCCAGATAATTTTACAAGCTTATGATAAATAAGTATATCAACTTGTTGTAGATGAAGGAGCCTCTATTAGTATTTTATCCTGAACTACTTGACAAGCTTTAGGTTCTCTTTAGTTTGTTCCAACCACTAATCATCTATTGGTTTTTAATAGAAGACCTAGTGAACCTTTAGGGATCCTTCCTCAGTTGCACATGACCTTATGAGGGAAAATTGTCTGTGTTGATGCCATGGTAGTCCAAGGCCCCTTGGATTTTAATATGCTCCTTGGGCATGACTATGTCTATACTATGAAATTTTTAGTGTCCACACTCTTTCGAGTGATGCACTTCTCCCATGATGGGAGTACATTGACCATCGATTAGTTTTTGTTTGTTAGTCTTGATCATTGTATGAATTCTATCCATTCGACTTTCTTGAATGTTCCTCACATTCAAGTTCTTTCTCCCTCGCCACAGGTCAATTATGTGGCATTATCTCCCATGCCTTCAATTTCTAATTAGAAGGATCCTCTCATTGCATGCTCATATTATTTGGATTTAGTTCCAATAGTTGACATGGTAACTCCCTCGATAGGGAAATTGGTGCTTGTTCCCTCCCTGTTGATCGTAGTGAGTCTCTTGACATGTATTCCTTCCAAAGAATTATTCTTCTGTCTGATGAAGAACTTTTGGAAGCCATAGTCAATGTTAAGGAGCATAGTTCTCTTTCTATGTCAAGCTCATTAAAAAATGAAACAAATAACTTTGAGCATAGTTTATTATCCATGTCAAGCTCGTTAAAAAATGAAATAGAGCCCCCTCCAATTAAGTCAAGTCTTCCACTAGATCTCGTACCTAAAACTTCCTTTCCTCTTCCTATGTTAGTTGATCCTCTTTCTTCTCCCCTCTCTCATGAACCTATTCCTATTAGTAGCTAGGAGTCATTTCAGGTGCAAAATAAGAGTCGAAGGATGAAACGAATCTTGGGGGGCATGTCTCCAATCTCTGGACATCATGCTGGAATTAGGATGCTAGCTTATGTCGATCATGCTGGGGGAAAAGTAAAAACCTTTAGACATCATGTTGGGAAGAAAACCTGATAATGGGTATCATTCCAACCATAATTTCATCCTCAATTTCAAGCTTGCTTAAAAATGAAACCAACCCTGAGCACAATTTATGTTGAGTTTCAATCTTGTGTAAAAATGAAACCAACCCTGAGCATAGTTCATTTTTAGTTTCAAGCTCGTTTAAAAATGAAACCAATCCCGAGATCAGTCCTCGTTCTTTCTCTTGCTTGTAAATACATGAGAATAAGTTACCGAGTATAATTTTATCACTTTTTGGGGCTTGTAAAAACTACACAAAAAGGAACTCTTTGGAGTCTCTTTTAAGCTCTTTTTAGACTCTCTAAACATGGAATGATTGTCGAGTGAGCTTGTTTCCTTTCACACTCATTAAATGGATTTAAAAGGACGTCTATTCGGTGTAAGTTTAACCCTTTTTCGGATCGAATGGACTAATTACGAAAAATGAATACTCTAGTCAACCTTGGCTAGAAGAGTCTCCCTTGTATTGTTTTATACTTTTTTGAGCTCGGGAGAATAAATATATGAAAAGGAATACCCTTGGAGTCTTCTTTAAGTTATTTTCAGACTCTCTAAATGTGAAAACACCATTGAGTTTACCTTCTCTAGACTCATAAAATTATACATTGAAGGACCCATAGGGGATTGAACCCCTCCTTCGTCAGGTTCATTAAACATGTGATGAGGGACTCATCGAAGATGAGCTATATCAAGCATATGTTATCCTCCTCAAGCTCATAAAAAAAAAAAAAGGTACTCGTCATTCATGGCAGGGGGAAATTTGAGGGGTTTTTAGTCTTTTCATCTTCACAAATGGCAATTGTCTATCCAGTCACCCTTGAACAATGCACTTGTTTTATGTTTATGTACCAAATTTGGGCCATCCATGTTAAGAACCAAACATCAATATAGCATAGAAAAACTTCAGGAAAAGTACTCAATGCCTTGAAAAAGAGATAATTTCAGATAATAAGCCTCTTCAAGGGGACAACCTCCTTTTACCCCACTTAAATGTTCAAGTACAAGATGATTCAAAATGAAAATGTCTNCTTGGTATATATAGGAGACTAGGAGGTATAATTACAACTAATGGCCTAAAGCCGATATAAATAAAATAACATTACTAATATAATATGCCCCAATTAAGGGGTAATGAGCCAATATTAGGGCTTAACATACCCCTCCCCTTGAGACAAGTGTTGTCCGCAACACTTGAGTAAATCTGGATGCTTCTATATAAAAGAATCATCTTCCCAAGTGGAATCTTCAGCCGATAGTTTCCTCCATTTAATGAGATACTCTAAAATGGATCTATTCCTCAGTTGGAAAATTCTTATGTCAGTGATGGCTTCAGGCTCCAATATGATTTTTCCTTCCTCGTCAAGTTTTGGAAATATAGTTTGAACTGGGATCTTGTCACCTATAACCTTCTTTAAGCATGAAACATGGAAAACTGGGTGTACTCGTGAA
>ML784213.1:809836-854231 GCA_009831015.1 Picea engelmannii | reverse complement strand
CATTCCATTCCCCTTGTCCCAGGAAGCCTTCCCCCCAATATACGTCCATATCGCCACCCCTTTGCACAAAAAAATGAAATTGAAAAAATGGTCCAGGAACTCCTTACTGCCGGAGTCATCCATCCTAGTACGAGCCCTTACTCTTCTCTGTTCGTCATGGTACTGAAGAAAGAAGGTTCCTGGAGAATGTGTCCTGACTTCTGTGCTCTCAACAAACTAACCATCAAAGACAAATTTCCCATTCATGTCATTGATGACCTTCTGGATGAATTGAGTGGCGCCCAATTCTTTACCAAACTTGATCTTCGCTCAAGCTATCACTAGATACGCATGAAAGAGGCTGACATTCCCAAGACGACCTTTCGCACTCATGAGGGCCACTATGAGTTTTTGGTCATGCCCTTTGGCTTATGTAACGCCCCCTCCACCTTCCAGAGCCTCATGAACCATGTCTTTCGCCCTTTTCTCCGTCATTTTGTCTTAGTTTTCTTTGATGATATATATCCTCATATATAGAAAAACCTGGACAAACCATCTTAATCATGTGGATCAAGTTCTCCACCTACTCTCTTAGCACCAAATTTTCTTGAAACAATCCAAATGTTCTTTTGGTGCCTTCGAAGTAGAATACTTGGGTCATCTGGTGGGAAAGGATGGCGTCAGGGTGGACCCAAGAAAGATTGAAACTATGCAAGACTGGCCGCACCCAAAGACTCTCAAAATCTTGCGTGGATTTTTGGGCCTCACAGGGAATTATCACAAGTTCGTTAAGAACTATGGAAATATTGCAGCACCTCTCACGGCTCTCCTCAAAAAGAAATCTTTCACCTGGACTCCAGCAGTTTCTCAAGATTTTCAAACCTTGAAGACGACCATGTGCACCACTCCGGTTCTGGCCCTTCCCGACTTCACAAAGACTTTTGTGTTGGAATGTGATGCCTAAGGGAAAGGAATTGGTGATGTCCTTATGCAAGAGGGTCGACCTTTGGCCTTCACTAGCAAGCAACTGTCTAAAAAGAATCTGGGCAAACCCATTTATGAAAAAGAAATGTTGGCAATTCTGCATGCCCTTGAGTTGTGGCATCCGTATCTCTTGGGGCAACGCTTCCAAATTAAGACAGACCATCAAAGCCTCAAGTACTTTCTGGAACAACGCATTTCCTTCCAGGAACAACAAAAATGGGTGACTAAGCTCTTTGGATATGACTATGAGATCATTTACAAGAAGGGCAAAGACAATGTCATGGAAGATGCACTGTCCTGCAAATATGAAGACGAAGGATCTCTTTTTTCTCTTTCCTTCATTGTACCTGATTGGCTCCAAGATGTGCGCCAGGAATGGCTTCAAGATCCCAAAAGTTTGCATATGATCCAGCAACTGCAGAACAATGCTCCGGCTCCCCTAGGATACTCCTGGCTCTAGGATGAGCTTCGATACAAAGGTCGCTTGTATTTAAGTAAACAATCCAAGCTCAAATCCATGGTGCTTTCTGAGCTTCATGCTACACCCACAGCCGGGCACTCAGGGTTCACCAAAACATATGACCGAGTCAAACGCTCTTTTTTCTGGGATGGTATGAAACAGGACATCCATAAGTTTGTCACTGAATGTGAGGTGTGTCAACGCAACAAGGGAGAAACAGTCAAATCTCCAGGCACCCTCCAACCACTTCCGATTCCCCCTGCTATTTGGAAGGATATCTCTATGGACTTTACTACAGGATTACCCAAATCGGGGAATAAATCAGTCATAATGGTGGTGGTGGATCACCTCTCCAAGTATGCTCATTTTTGCGCTCTTTCCCACCCATTTACTGCATCCACAGTGGCTCAAATTTTCATGGACCAGGTCTTCAATCTGCATGGCATGCTGCACTCTATTGTTTCTGATCGAGACCCAACTTTCACAAGCAATTTTTGGCAAGAGTTGTTTAAGCTACAAGGCACACAATTGCATCTCAGATCAGCTTATCATCCCCAAACGGATGGTCAAATGGAAGTTGTCAACAAGTGTTTGGAAACATATCTGAGGTGCTCAATGGTTACCCCTCGCTGAATGGTGGTACAACACTACATACCATACAACCACTCGCATGACTCCCTTTGAAGTAGTATATGGACAGAAGCCACCTTCAGTTCTCTCATACTTACCGGGTACCTCGAAGGTCCAGGCGGTTGACCAAACACTTACAGTTCGAGAGGACATCCTGCGTACCCTTAAAGAGAACTTGGTCATGGCACAGAATAGAATGAAGCAACAAGCAGATCAAGGTCTCTCTGAACATCAATTTGCAGAAGGGGATCAGGTGTTTCTGAGACTGCAACCATATAAGCAAACTTCCCTCAAGGCCAAGCATTGTCAGAAGCTAGCACCCAAATTTTATGGCCCTTACATAGTTCTCAAACGTGTGGGACAAGTCGCATATTAGTTAGCTCTGCCTAGTCATTCGAAGCTACATCCTATTTTTCATGTTTCATGCTTGAAGAAGGTGATTGGAACCAGGTGCCAAATTCAAACCAACCTTCCAGAGTTAGGTGAAGAAGGCTCCATTTGGCTACATCTAGAAGCAATTTTGGACCAGCGTGAGCGTCGCCTGCGTCAGAGAACCATCAAGGAAGTGCTAGTACAGTGGAAAGACATGACTCCAGCAGATGCCACTTGGGAACCAACTACCATTCTGCAACAATTTCCACATCTCAAGCCTTGAGGACAAGGTTGTTTTTAAGGGGGCAGACATGTTAAGGTCCTAACCCGCACATAGGTATATCAATGTATTCGGATGTAATAAAGGTCAATATTAATAAGGCCTTTCAATAAAATAGAATAAGGCGGATGTAAGAAGACCTAATAGAAGCTTTCGCTTCTAGAAGGATCTTCCTCCAGATGCTTCTCTTAATAGACATATTTAGTATAAATAAGAGGTGAGGGTATGAGAACCCTAGCTAGGAGATTATTGTAACAGAGCGCTGCTCGACTGGAGGTTGCCCCCTCGAAGAGGCCTGTGAACATTGCTATCTGAATCAAAGTGCTATTTATATTGCTATTTCGTATATCATTTCTGTGTATTGTGAAGATTATGCTAGATATTTTACTGTTATTCTGTCATTTCTAGCATTTCATTTCTGTTCTGCATATTTTATATATCTGGTATCTTGCAGAAACACATGTGAGCGTTATGCCAGAAAGCACTTGAGAAATTTTGGGAAAGCCTTCTATGATACCTTCATTGGGAATGATAGTCTTGTTTAAAGGAAAGATGATAACCCTATGTGGAAGAGTTACTAATATACCTATGATTTCTCGTGAAACATCGATAGAAGAGGACTTTGAAGTTATTAGGTTTGTTGAGAACAACACCAATTTTTCACTTTTATTAGAAAAAACTTGGAGTGAGAAGGATCAAATCAGAAGGAAAGAAGAGGAGGAAGCTACATAATAGAAAAAGCAAGAACTAAGGGATTTCATAGCCAGAAAAATAGAGTGACTAATAAAAGAACAAGAGGATAAGTCAAAGCAATAGAGGACCATAGAATTAGCTGTTGAAGTTGAAAGAACACAGGAAGGCTTAAAGAACCTGTCCATGGAAGAAAGAAGTATAACAACCCCATAAATAGTAATAGAAGGGACATTAACTATGGAATCTGTAAGAGCGCATCAACAGTACGAAGTTATTTCACCAGGAGAGAATAAGAATACAAATGGGAAGAGGATTCCATAAATTATTAGAAAAGCTCAGATCATTGGAAAGAAGGCCAGGAAGCTCAATAGGAAGAAAGATAAGCTGTAGGAATCTACAAAAAATAGAAGGAAGACTTCGTAGGAGGAAGATCTATAAAAATTGAACCTCGCTGGAATAACATAACCACGCAGAATGGGACTTCGTCACAATGAATCAATATGACCATTGGAGGTGCCTCGACCATTATAATAATGCTCTGGAATGGCTAGAAATGTATTTATTGATGAAAATACCATCGTTGGACCATTGGGGTCACGCCATAATGGACATATTCGCATTGATGGACACATTCCTACCCGTTGGAGGAATCTGTTATGATGCTTTCTTATTTAACCCATTGGACACTGTGTCGGGACCACTTTTTTCTACCTGTGAATATCCAAGCTAATAGAGAATCCATTGTTTCACGCTGTGCTTTATAGACCTCACCATCCATTTAATTACCTTACTTGTCCATTCACCTACCCAATCTATTTGGTTACAAGTGTGAATGTCGAGCAAACATAATGCATTAGAGAAGTCTGTGGAGGATATTCTCATGGAGCTCATGGCTGAAAGAGTTATGTCTGTAGGAATACAGGTGTCATCGACTGGAGGATTGCAAGAATCCCCATCGACTGGACGTCGTTCTAGTTGGACCACTACTGAGAAGCAAAGAAAGCACAACGACGATCTAGCTAACGCGAATCAAATCCTGTCCGTCTTGCCAGAGTACATATTGCCTTTGGTTGGCATGATTAACCACAACAATATCCCATGCAACTTCGATTATACGTTGATCACTGTGTACATCCCGAAGGGGATACGCGTAGTTGGACCCCAGTTAGGACACATTCCATCTCTGAAGAACAAGGATTTCAACCTCGACGATAGGAAGAACTATGCGATGCTCATGCTGCATAGGTATCTGATGAAGATGACTAGGAAGAAACCATGCATAGTCTCCCAGCCATGGATAAAGGAGCTCACACAGTCCACGATCTTAAATATATTGAAGATTCCTGACTTTGACTGACATCAGGAGGTTAACGCTTGTGTTAAACTCATCCTGACGTGCTACCAAAGAGGATATATGTGGCTTGATAGGCATGTTACTGTGGATTCGATGCTCATCCACTTGATCACAGGGTTGAGCATGTAGGGACCATACCCTCACCAGTTCTACCTAGGGAATACTTCAGATCGCTCCCTGGCATAGTGCATAAAGGAGGATTATGGTGATGTAGAAAAGGGAAAGTGAGGCTACAAGGTAGCCTCCATCTAGGATGGCGCAATGCACCTAGATTGTCAGCTTATAAATGGCAAGCTCGTCAGAAAGAACTTTCCAACACAGATCACTGGATTTGTAGTAGACCTCGCAGGGAAGTGTGTAGAAAGAATGCAAATGAACTGGGAAAGTTACCTCGTCAATGAGCTCGAGAAGGACTTCCACGAAGCGTAGGATCAAGGCTATGAATTCCATTTCAGTTGGTTACTGGTACTGATCGCATTTGTCGCTTGACAGATGCTAGAAGGAGTGACATTTCCAGAAGTTGGGCCATTGGAGCCATTGCCCGGGAGGTTCCCTACCTTGTGGTATACAAATGACATGTCGAAGTAGTGACAGTTGAACGTTGTATTCCATGCTTACTACCAACATCTCAAGTGTGCTATTTAGGCATTTCCATAAATGACCCCGAACACATTGCACCAGTATAGATGACCAACGAAGTTCTGCACAAATCAACACTTTATCTACATCAATGCACGTAGGGATGAGAATAAGGAGGAATTGTAGTCCTATTATAAGATGACTGACGAAGATATGGAGGAGATCACCAAATAATGGACAACAAATTTCCTTGTACAAGTTGAGGATGCAAAACTCTCCGACCCTGACATCATTGGAAGTCCCTTGGTCACTTGGGTCGAACATGATGGACAAACTAACGCGAAGAAAAATAAGAAAAAAGAGGAAGTGCAGAACATAGAAACTGATGTCAAGGACAACACCTCAGAGGAAAGTAGGTCTGACTCACCTGCAAGAAGAGGAGGAGATGAAGTGAACCAAGAAGAAGGAGGGGAAGAAGGAGAAAATAAAGACAAAGGCAAAGTTACACCATTGAAGGATCACCCTACAGAGGCTAAACCATCGAAGAAAAGGAAGGTTTCTCCACATAAACCCTTAGCAATAAAGAATACCCATGCCAATAAGACTTAGTCGAAGAATGTTCTCATAGTGGACGATGTCGATCTCATCATAGCAGCCATGGAGGACACTTCAAAGGATATCTTGCAGATACATGGAGCGAAGCAGGAGACACTGTATGAAAGAATAGAAAAGGAGTTGAAAGACATACAACAAGCCATCCATTCGAGCTATGCAGTACCTACTACGTCTTCTTCATCAGAAATTGTAGAATTGGGGGATGAGCCCGCCCAGTTATGAATATTATCAGATGCAACAGAGGCTCAACTTCAGCGAGTCCAAGAAGAAAAGGAATAGGCTACATAGGCCTTGAAGCAAGAAAAGGAGGAGGTCTTAGAGCAACTTCTAGTTTCTCAGAAGGTGAAAGATGAAATTTGGGCAAAGTTCGAGTGAAACAATGCAAAGATACAGGAAGAAAAAGACCAACTACTTGTAGAGCAGACTACGGTCAAAGAAGCGGTGACTAAATCACTTCGCTCTGTGCTGAGCTTGGCACATGAGGAACTAAAGTCAAACAAGATGCAAGTAGGGAATCTCGCGGAAGCCATTCAACAACTTCAAGAATGTATAATGGAGTTGGATCTCCAAGAAGTGTCGAGCACTCTGCAAGAAGTGAGCGACCAAAGGGAAGAAGCTTCCAGGAATGAACCTGCCTCAGAGTGTAAGTAATTAAGTAATCGTAGTGTGCAGACATATGAACGACTCACAAAAGATCCAGAGCTGAGGACACTGGAAGCACATCTCCAGGAGGCGTAGAAGCATGCATCCACTGTGCAAGCACAAATGAAGCTTCTTAATATAGTCGAGAGGATGAAAAGATCACAGGAACAATGTGCAGTCCAACATCAGATTACTTCCATCTAGAAAAGAGTCATGGAAGTTACACAGAGACTACATCCGGTGCAGAATGAAGCCTGCATGATTTTTGAAGAGATTGAAGGACAAGGCTCACAGCTGGACCAGGTGGTTGTGAAAGTGGAATAACTCCTAGAAGGTCCTTTTACAGAGAAAGTGATTAAGGAGTTCACTGAGTAAGAGGATCTAGCGAAGCAACAAGTCGAGGCAACTCGAGCTAAGATTGAGGACTTTGAAGGTGTGTTTCCCAGATCTGAGTGACTTGGGACAAGTCATAGGTGAGTGTTGGGGTCCTGTTGGCCCTTGACCAAGTTTTGAGGAAACATTGGTCATTTTTGACCAATTTTGGGACTTTGATAGGCTGGTCAAAGATGAAGTGTCCAGGCGGAGTTGAGATCATGGGATATTGCTTGTTTTGCGGGCTTGTGGACCGAGCAAAGGGTTTTAGGGTTTATGTAACAGGTTATGGGATGTCATTCCATGGGTTTACCCATGTTTAGGCCTTTTTGTAAAAGTATATATAGGAAGGAATGTAATGTAGAAAGTAGTAGAATCTTAGTGCAAGAAATGTAAGATATTTGGCTGATTCGCTATGTGCATGATATGTTAGTAAGGCTCTGTGCTAGTAAGGAGTTGGCTCTATGCCTTGACCTAATTTTGGGAAGGAGGATCTAGTGTGAAACATGCATATCTCTTATCCTCTGCGGATTTTGGATATGTGGCTTTGTGCACATGAGAAGATGAATGTAAGAAGATTGAATACTAATAAAGAATAAGAAGAAGTTGGTAGACGTAGCCCCACACTTGGGTGAACCACGTATATCCTATGTCTTGATATGATTTGTGCGATGTTTTTTATGTATTTATCTACTTAGTGTCATTGTTATAATGTATGTTGAATGCATATAATGTCACTGCTTAGTGATTAATGGTATTAAATATAAATGAATGCTAGATCCAAGCTGATGCTATGTGATGAGCGGATGGAATTACTTGATCTTTATGGTTATTGTGCTGATCTGTAATAAGGGTTTAACCTGCGATGTGAATGAGACTCATGAACTAATGCATATTGTTGTTTAAGTGATCATTTAAGTATTGTAATCATAGATCTGTGTCCCAGCCTGGTTGTAGACACCTAAGTCCTGTAACCTCCCCTGCCTCTACCTCGGGTGAGACTTCATATTCTCCGTAGGTGTTGCCGAAAGGGCCGGTAGTTAGGGTTTTGTTGGTGTGTTGTTGAAGCATTGAAACCTGGGTCTACCCCTGTGCCAACATTCTTGATGGCATCTTTGTAAGAGAGTTTATTTTGTTCTTAAAACTCTATTGGGTGTTCCTTTAGATTTGCTTTCATTGTTTAAACAAACCTAACTCTTTCAATTTGCATCTCATCTTTGAGTGAAATTCCTTTTTCAAGTTATTTGAAATTTTTTTTATTACCATTTAAAGCTTGGGTTTTGCATTGAAGACATTCTTTTTCTTGAATTTTTCCTTGGGTGATGTTTCATAGTTAGAGTGTTTTGGTCTATAGTTGAAAAGGGACTGTATTTATTTGGGATTTCAGAAACATTTCTTTGATAGTTTGGAATCATTCCTCTTTCTATTTAAAGAGGAAAATTTCAAAGTTACATGATATTGAGTGCTTGTTCATATTACGAAGAAAATAACTCTTCTCCTTCTTGTAGATAGAATTCATCGAAAATAAATGATTGCATTCATTCTTTTATCATTCTATTGGAGTTGAGTCTCACACATCATTAGTTTCATCTCAGTGGACCTTTTCTCAGTAAAAATGAACGTTAAAATCAACCAACACTTTAATAAAATTAACTAGACATTTTTGTTTATAGTACACCAATAGTAATTTAGAGCTAGGGTCTTTGGACTAGGAAAAGTGAGTAAATTCTCTAAGATTAATAAATAAGACTGTAGAACACTAAAGAGTGATAAAATCCAATTGTCATATAGGCATAGCTGAGAACCCCCTCTAACACATGGGATAAACATGAGGTCGCATGCGAGAGAGAAACATAGATTACCCCTCCAAAGCTTGACCTATCATAGTGGAAAGAACGTATATTGGGGGTTTTATTGAGTGTTATTGGTTCATTTGGTCTCAGTTCTTTGTGAATATCAAATCTTTTCGAGGTCCTCACAAGTGTTACCAGTCCACTTGTCTTTAGTCCTCTGGAAGAGTTTCAAAATTTGTTATCCTACCCATACATTCAGTCGTGACTGTTGACTGTACCTCCTTGGAGGTTTACTGTGAGTTGGTAACCTTTGTTTCCTTTCCTGGGTATCTACATAGGTGAATGTGGGGGCATTCCCATGGTACCTGGGACAACCATCATACCACACTTTTAGTACTCTTGGAGGGTGAACCCGTGAAGCGAGGGTTGCTTGCACCGAGAAGGGGTGTTACGTGGAGTTTAGTGTAACTTCTTCTCATATCTTCACTTATATCTTGACATCCCATCTTTGGAATATCCCTCTATCTAAATTTGCTTGGTTGATTACCTATATATTTCTTAGGGGTGTCTTCGGTCAACATTTGTAGTTGGCCTTAGGAATTTTTATTTTTATTTCACTGTGGCCGGTTGAGATATTTGCAGATCTTGTAGAATTCAAGGATTACCTTCTGAGGGGTAAGAGCCTCCACAAAATCCTTCTAACGAAGGAATGGTCGAAGAGATAACTTCAGAATCTGGGAGTGTATCTCCTGGAAGTGACCAAAACGTAGAGGAACCGGTCACAACCTTCGTGTAAGGCGTGGGATATTATGAAAATCCCCCTTTGAATGATCCACTTGGCCCACTACTCATTGAACACCCATCCATGACATATTTTGATGTTTTTTCTTCTTACCGTTTACTGGAGGGATTGGAAAATTCACCTCCTCTATCCACAACTCCTGTAGTTGATCCTGCAGGAGCACAATCTGCTACTGCTGGTGCTTGTTCTTTATTAGGAACATCCATGACCCAAATTACCCCAAGACAACCACTGAAAAGTACACCTCTGTTACAAATTATTTTGTCACGATTGATGTTGTTGACCTACTCTCCATCATTAAAATCTTAAAAACCATGATCACTGAAGAAAAGCCTTCTTCTTTTGAAAGAAATCAACCATTAAAAAACCTTGTTTATGAAAGTGTCGCATGTTGAACCACTGCAACATATGACACCCTTAAATTTCGCATGTTGCACCACTGCAAATCGTGATAGTGTCACATCTTGCTATTTCACAGGGTGCGACACTGTTTGAAAGAACGAAAAAAGGAGAAATTAAAGAAGTTTATAGAAAAGAATCTTTAAATATGAGATCGGTTTGGATCTCACCTATACTTATGATTTGAGGAGATCCTAACCTCTCATCCTAATCTCCTCATCCCTTCCTCTTCAATATATAAATGGAGACTTCTCTCATTAGGAAAGGCTAATAGCTAATGGAGAATAACTAGTAATGAATAATGGTTAATAACTTTAGCTTCTGATTTGTGATTAGATTGTTAGTAACTCTTTGACCCTGAGAGATTAAGTTTGTGTTAAATTATTCAGTTGATGGTGATGGAATTCATGAAAGCAATGTCAGTATTGAATCATTGAACCATTGGAAAGAGCCTCACAACACCAAGGCATTGGTTGTAACTCTTCCACTATTATTCATACAATAACATGTTTTCTTTCCTATAAATATTGTTCATTGTTCATTATATTTATTACATTTATCCTTGGTCATTTGTATATATTTGTCAAAGTACTATTGTTTCTTTCACTGATTAGCTTGTTTTCTTATACAGGTTTTCCTTCAAAATCCTCTGAATCAAGCTAAGAGCTACAATTAGCAAGGACATCCATCAACAATAGGTATGAGTCCTTACTTATTAGTATTTCAATTGTATGAATCTATTGATTCTTGAATATGTTAGGACCAAAACGACAACCTCATGAGGACATTAGTCCCCTTTCATTTTTAGAGAGGTGTTTCTCCTCTTTGGCTAAAAGATATATCTTTGAATATCTTGGATGAGGGAGAGTGCTAGGCAACAAACCCCAAATATTTATTGCTTGGATTTATATGAAAATGTTTTTTCAATAACCCAATATGATCTTTATGTGCAACATAATTCTTTTTACAATAAGAAAAGATTAAAGGAGGGCTTCAACATCAGAATTAAATTGTGATCAACATCACCTACAATCTTCTTAATAATATATAAATGCATCCATATATTCTTCATGAGAAATATGAGAGAATTATTTTATCATCTCAAATAATTTTAATAGAGTACTGCAATTAGTAATAAAAGAGAATTTGATAGGTCAACCTCAAATATCTCATACTTAAAATTCAAAGTTACAAGATGCAATTAAGATCAAACTCAAAGCAATTCTTTGTGGAGTTTATTCATGAGGAATGTTCTTCATTACCAAAAATTTGACAGCCATGTATGTGGCTACAAATACTCCATGATCATACAAGAAAATTATGTAGAAGAATACAAGAAAAACACTCAACAACTCAACCTTGTGCCCAACTCTGAGATTCAAGTGTAAAGCTATGAGAAGTGGTGTAGAAGAATAGAAATAATGGAGAAGATGGAGATTTATTTCTTTTGATAAGAATCTTGATTGTGTATCCATGGATTTGCCTTCTTATTCCTCTGATATTCTGCCCTGCCGCTCTAACAATACTGATTATTTGACCATTTGATGAAGCCTCTCTTCTCTTTTTAAGAATAGTTTTTTTAACTACTTGAGTAGTTAGGGTTTTCTTCCTCTCTTGAAATTCTCGTACAAGTTTCTTCTTGAAACATTCCCTTTAATTAGTTCCTCATTAATGAACTCACATCATTAATATAAGTATATTGAAAATGGGTCCCTCCTTTTTTAATAAAAGTTCTAATTAAACTTTTATTTTTAAAATTTAATTAATTTCCCTTTAAAAGAGGATAACCATGTTTTAATTTTTTGGCAAGGATGTGAATTTTTTCAACCTTTTAAACAACTTATGATGTTATATTCATCGTCTTATCTTTCCAACGATATAAAAATTTCCCAAATCCATCACCCGTATCTCAATATATGAGCTCGTGAATTTGAGTTGTCACATAGGCCCATTAAAAATGAAGCTAATTGATATTTTAATTTATGAGAAAAATATATCAACTTTAAGCACTTGAAATCTATACGACCATCTTCTAAATCGAAATACCTTTCCAAATGTATAATGTTTTTGCAATTCCGACACCCGGATTTCAAGTTATGGCCTTTACAAGATCGTGGCAAGTTATATGGCTAACAGTCAAGTTATTCACACAACCCCAATTACACAAACCACTCATCCTACATCTCCAACTTTACAAATGGGGAGTTATTTTATACCCTTCATTGGATGTGAATCTTCAATTGGAGGCCAACCCTTTGTTGGGGGAAGCTTCCAACTGGAGGACAACCCTCCCCATGGGGGAAACAACCAGCTGGGGGGAAATAAGCTAATCAGAGCCAACAACTAGTTGGGGGGAAAAAACCTGTTTGGGGCCAAAAACCAGTTTGGGAGAACCGGTTGGAGGTCAACAACTAGTTTGGGGACAATCCTACACTAGAAACCAACCTTGATCCTAGGGGAAAAATGTTCCAAAAAATCATACAGGTCTTTAAACTGGTTTACCATATCCAGGAGTGTCAAATACTCCATGGGTTCAACCCAATGCAACAAGAATCTCTTTGCAAGATATTTTCACAGTCAACCAAAAAACCCCATGTTCCCCACTCCCCAAGTCACTCAACCATATATGGGTGGACCATTAGGCTTCAACATTCCATCCCAACCTGCGTATAGTCTTACTAGTACTCTGATGCCCCAT
Source organism: Picea engelmannii (assembly GCA_009831015.1). Lineage (NCBI taxonomy): Eukaryota > Viridiplantae > Streptophyta > Pinopsida > Pinales > Pinaceae > Picea > Picea engelmannii. Next base: position 841,579 of record ML784213.1, on the reverse strand, counting down.
CCATATTATTAGTATTCACAATCATACCGAGAATTACCTTTATTGTCTACCTTATATCTTCCAGATTTATTTTGTTTGACAAACGATCCTATACAACATGCCCCATTTTGGCCCCCTATCCCTGCCAAACTACTGTTCGACATGCCCAAGTTCAACGAAAAACTTGGGGAAGATCCTAATAAACATGTAATGACCTTCCATCTCTAGTCTTCTTCGAATTTCTTGATGGACGATTCCATTCGGTTACAACTTTTCTAGAGAACACTCATAAGGTTGGTGACAAAATGGTATATTGAACTGCCACACAATTACTTTGTTTATTTTAATTCTCTTGCCATGGAATTTCTGACTCACTTCCAACTGACCATTTGATATGAAATCCGTATAGATATTTTGAATTCTCTTAGGCAATCCTCTTCCATTCATATTTATGATCATATACATGAGTGGAGGCATCGACGAAGATTGATAAAGTTCCAATTCTGGACCAATTCTTGGCAGATTGGTTCACAAAGTCTCTTCTACTGCCCATTGCTAGAGATGTCGCCATGGGAGGTGTTGTTACCGAGGAGCAGGTGATTATTCTTGTCCAATATTTAGATCTGGTATATTCCCAATATAGCATACTATATGATATGATCCCTCATTCTCCTCAACCGTCAAATGATCCAACAAAACCAACCCTAGGAGCCCATGCTAATGGCATAGTCGGTTCCATAAAACTACAGTATGCCACACAATAATAGACTGGCACCAATACCAACTCCGCTCCCTCTCCTACACAAACCATCGAGGTGAATGTGGTTCAATGCACTTCATCTCAATCAATATGGGGAAAGAAGAAAAACAAGGGTAAATCCAAAAAATCTTCTAATCAGTAGGAGAATCCCAACACCCAAGACCCCAATGCTAGGGGCAAAAGAAAGGCCAAATTTCCTTGCATGGTATGTAAGGAAGACCACTTCACCAAATATTGTCCCCACCTTGACGAGTTCCATCAATATATCTAGCGAGGGGGATATCCTTCACAACCAATGGTATTGACCAATCCTCCCCCCCCCAAAACAACAAATGATCACTCAAGGTCATGCATCCCCACCCAACGGAAATGTAATGTCCTGAATTGCAAATGTCATGATGGTTAAATCCACGGTGGCATTAAGCACCAAAGAAAATAACTATGACTCCACGGAAGGGGAAGCATCATCAAAGGATCCTCCATTGATTTTACCACCCAATGGTCCTCTCATGTTATAGAAACCATCTTATGAACTTTCCATCCACCCTCCAAAAGGGGTACTTTGAAGGACCACCCATAATCTAAATGCTTAGGAAGGAGAACACTACAACATAGTGGAAGATCTTGCCTAGGCCTCATGTGCCATGTCGACACTTGAAGTACTACAGAGGTTTTTTGCAGAGTTGCTCACAACCATAGGGGGAATCGACCCTTCAAAATATAACATTATTTTCTTTGACATAGAACAGAGTGAGACACCTCTCTCACACCAACTAGCATTGAAAATTATAGTTCGACGTCTGAACAAGAATATCTTTTGTATGATGATCAAAAAAGTAGATACCACTTTAATTATGTCTTTGTCATGTTGTAAATCCATTGGTTCTCCATATCTCACCATATCTCCAACCATCCTAAAATATTTTGATGGACATTCTTTCAAACCTTACATAATTCTCCCTTCCTTACCCATCAAGATCAAGGGAAAGATCATCTTCGTAGAAGTCGAAGTGGTAGATTCCACACTCGACTATAATATTCTCTTGGGTCACACTTGGTTCTATGCCATGTAGGTTGTTTCATCCACTATATTTTGTGTTTTATGATTTCCCCACCAAGGGAATATAGTTACGATCGACCAATTGGATTATTGCATACTTGACTTACAAACTAATCCTGGAACCAACATGCCCTTCATAGGTGAGTCTTATAGGGGTATGAAAGCGTCTGTGTAGGCATGCTTAATGATCCATTTCTTATGGGGATTTTCCCCTTTCCTGCACCTAACACTACTCGTATTTCTCCTATCAACATGATTTGTTCATCTACCGGTGAATCCCTCGGGTCAGTTGATTCTTGGATGGTACCTTATCCTAAGGATGTTGACTTATATGGAGCATCCATACCACACATCGTAGTTGATATCGTTGATCTAGTATTCCACTTGACATATGTTGATACTGGTCAACCCTTCCATCCTCAAATGGAATGTGATCAACCTACTCCACCCATACAGGTTGTTGACTCCCTTGGTTCCCATGATTTCTTATATACTAAGTTTCCTTTAGAAGAGGCCACCCTAGAAGTCATGGATTCCATTGTTAAGCCTAGAAAGGATGATGATCATCACACCTTCCTCCCTTATTTGGAACTAACGAGAGTCATCTCGAAGAGTTCCAATCCGAGACCGGGGGCATTGGTTGGCACATCTAGTCGACCTCCTAGTTTTCACCCTTTTTCACCTCAGATTTCTTTTTTAGAACTTTCCACTGAATTATCTGCTTTCCCTCCCTTAGAAGATTCATGTTTTGTACCCCTTTCACGTCTTGATGGGTCTCATCAAGGAGATTTCATCGCTCACAAAACCACTCATGTTGAGTACCTTTGACCACAAACATTCATTCATATGTGGCATGGCCCCGACATGGTGTGCCATATGATGCCTCTAATGACTCATAAGTTCATTGATTATGAAAAAGATCCTTGGCCTGAGCCTAGAAATGGGATATCCTTTGATTAAACCATCAGGATGTGTAGTTCCTTGTACATAGGTGTGTCATGTGAGTGCTTTTGTTTTGTGTACATCACATACAAAAATCCAAAAATATTTTCTTTTTAGGATTTCACTATTCGTGTTGACCTTGGAATCTAGTTTATGTGTGTTGACATGATTCTAGGGACATTTTTAAGATCAAGACATCCAATTCACTTGAGGTAAGTATTTGTAAACTGGCATATAAGGAGATTTTTTTTTTTTTTTTTTGGCATTTCCCTCTTTGCATTTTTAATCGTCCATATTTTCAGAACCATACCTTATGTTCCCTCCATTTTTGTTGTTTTAATGGTCACACTCTATTAGTATTGTTGTCTTGCTGCTTATTTCTGCTACATCTCCATTTGCTTCAATTTCTTATCGCACCGCAACAATGCTTGACCGCTATCCATCTAGTTGCTATCATACATAACACCTTTGGATGAGAGCCATTGCTATGAGTGGCCATTATTTGCCATGTTTTGTTGCAATACATTACTTCAAGTCATGTTCCTTGCACCTAGAAATTCATCGCATACCACTTGTTCTCTCCATCCAATCTTACTGTTACCCCTTTTTCGTGCTCAGTAACAAACCATAACAAAGGTACACCTCAGAGTCTCCATTAATCTCTTTTCAGACTCCCTAAACATGAAAATATTTCCAAGTGCACGTGTTTTCTTTCACACTCGTTAAATGGATTTGAAAGGACGTCTATTCGGTGTCAGTTTACCCCTTTTTTGGATGGGGTGGACTAATTATGAAAAATGAATACTCTAGTCAGCCTTGGCTAGAAGATTTCTCCATTGTATTCTTTTATCTTTTTTCGGGATCGAGTGACTAAATTTACGAAAAAGAAAACCTTTGGAGTCTTCTTTGTCTTTTCAGACTCTCTAAATATGAAATGATGGATCGAGCACTATTATCCACCCTAGGCTCAAAATTAAACCCACATGTGAGAACATCAAACATACTTTTATTTTCTTTCACGCTCGTTTAAACATGAAAGAAGCAAAAAGAGTGGGATTTTTTCCATCTAGTCATCTTCACAAATGGTAGCCATCTATTGAGTCACCCTTGAATAATGCACATGTTTTAGGTCTATGTACAAACAATTGGGTTATCCATTGTCTCTGAATCATTACCATCCCCATGAGTTCTCAGAATCCACTGGCTGGTTACTCTTCCAGTCTCCCACAATGAGTGTTTTGGTCCTTCTCGAGTCAATGGTTCCAAGTCAAGTTATTTGTTGTGTTGATTTGTTCAATGGAAGTTCACCTGTGTCGGCCATTTGCAATCCTTTAGCCTGTTTCTCCCAGCCACGCCTGTGTCATTTGTGCTTTACCATTACATTGTTCACACCATATACCTTTATATGTTTCATGCCGATTGATAGGGGATACATCAAGGCCCTCCTTTGACGGATTTCATCCTGTCGACTCCAACTCATTATCCAGGTTTGAAATCTAGAAAACAGTTAGTACCCTAAGAATCATAGACATTAGTGGTAGACTCCCTTGCATTTTGAAAGTGGGTTTACATCATTGTCTCATGTCGAATGAATGTATGAGTATTCGACTTCAACTCATTTATTCACACCCTCTAGATTGTACTAGCTATATTGGGGTCCATTATCATCATCGATGGATTACCTTGCGTTAACGATATATATCACTGACTGGTAATCATATGGTTTCTACCATGCTCGACCTCAATTCATTTATTTTCATTTTTTAGATTCATACCATTGGGATTTATGATGAATACCTTGGGTTGGGACCACCACATTCCTTGATGGCATTCCATCCCAAGTTGCAATGGATTTTTCATGAGTACTAGTTTAGAGATCTCTTAGGTATCGCGTCATCTCATTGATTTGTATAATGTGACATAGATCCACATTTGTACTTGGTTGTGGATATTCTCTCACTTGTGACATGGATCCATAGTGTATTCTTTCATGGCAATGATCTAGTCACCTGCGTCATGCATGGATCTGCAGTGTACTATTTTGGTGGCTATGCTTAGTTTGTTTTATCAAGCATGGGTATTCCCACTTTGGGGATATTATTGTTATGCCAGACTTATTATGGTTTCTTTTTAGGTTCCTTCACTCAAATCTTTGTGATTTTGTTTGTAAAGTATTTCAGCCATCAAACACCTCTTCTGACCTCAAACTTTAGGGGGCATCTGTTATACAATTATATGCCACTTATCTACCTGATGGACGTCATCCAGAGGTCAGCAGTCTGGGCCCATGAACCATACCACTTTTCCTTTGAGTTTAACACCATTTTTTTCTCCTATCCCTTCTTATCCCTTTACAACTAGTGACCAACAGAGATGGTCACTCCATGTCTTCCTTCAAGGAGTGATCAATCGCTCCCTGTCAGTTATTTAGGGTGTGACCGTGCCATTACTCCATTTTTAGGAGTGGTTTCAAGAGATGAGATTAAATATTTATTTCTTAGGGTTCGACCTCATGAATATTTTTATCTTGGGATTGGGAATCCTATCCAATTCAACCATTTGATATTATCCCTAATATCCTATATTAGGAGGGGTCTCTCATGGGAAAAAGAGGGAAGGAAAAGAGAAACCAAACTTATTCTGGTGGATTGATTACTGAGCTTGGGAAAGGGACTTGAGAAAGGACTGCATCATCAAATTCCTTGATTGTAATTTGTAATCTATTTGTTCCATTAATAGAAGGTGCACACGATGTTTTCCTCTACTTGGATGTGTATGTACTTGTTATGTTTCCTCGTGGAGAATTATTTTTTTCATGTGTTATGATACATTATTATATCTATCATTGATTTATGCATGATTATTATGATCTTGTGAAAGGTTTTTCATGTCTCTATGTGTGCATATATGAGCTTCTAGGAGAAAAGGAGATATTCATGAAAGAAGAAAACCAAGAGCGTGCAGGGAAAACCTTTGATCATTGGGTAAGCCTTTTTCTACACCAAGTACTTTTTATGTATGAATTAGATCTAGGAAAATATGTTATTTACACCTCTATTCTGTCTTAGTTTTAGGAAGAGCCTAAGGGAGTTTATCTCCTATGGGGTGAAAATATCATACAACACTCATTTATTCACACTCGCTATATTGTACTAGGTATCTTTGGGTCCATCATCATCATCGATGGATTCCCTCGCATATGTTAATGGTATCCATTAATGAATGGTAATCAAACAGTTTCTACCATGCTCAACATCAACTCATCTATTCACATGTTGTAGATTCATACCATTCACAATTTGAGAAAGACCTTGGGTTGGGATCATATCATTCCTTTACAACATCCCCTCCCAAGTTGCAATGGAGTTATTCATGAGCTCTTCAGAGATCAATCGGGCATTGAGTCATCTCACTAATTTATATACTATTGTATAGATCCACATTTTTACTTGGTCGTGGCTATGTCTTCACTTGTGACATGGATCCACAATGTATTCTTCCATGTCCATGATGTAGTCAGTTGCGTCGTGCATGGATCCACAATGTATTGTTTTGTCAGCTATGCTTAGTTTCTATTACCGAGCATTGATATTCCCATCTCAGGGATGTTATTATTGTGTCAAATTGATGATAGATTCTTCCCATTTTCCTTCTCCCCAAGCTCTATAACTTTTCATTCATAAAGTGTTTTGTCCATCATACACCTCTTTTGACCTCACACTTTAGGGGGAATCTGTTATACAATTATTTTCCACCTGATAACTTAATGGGCATCATCCAGAGGTTAGCAGTCCGAGACACTGAATTATGCCATTTTTCATTTGAGTATACACCACCTTCTTTCCCAATAGTAGGTTGTCCCTTTACAACTTGTGACAAAAAATGATGATCCCTCCTTGTCCTTTTGCAAAGGATGACTAGTAACACCTTACAAGAATGCAATGCATGACCATGTATGTTGCTCTCAATTTAGGAATGGTTACAATGAGATGGGATCAAGATCATATTTATCATAATTCAACCTCAAGAAGCTTGTTATTTTGAGTGTCTAAGAGTTATCCACCATCTCATCTCTTTCATCCTATATATTGAGGGTCTCTCATGGGAAAAGGATGGAAAAATATAATGTAAACATATAATGTCAGATTGATTATGGTGCTTGGGAAAGGTAATTGGTAGAAGCTTCATCAAGCTATTTGTATGTAAGATATAAGATTTTTTCCTTATTAATAGAAGATGCACATGATTTTCCCCTCTGATTGATTGTATATGGCGATTATAATCTTCATAGAGAGTTAATATTTTCATGTCTTTGTGATATATTATTAAATATATGTTTTATACATGTTATATTTGATCTTGTGAAAGGTGTTTGTTGTTTTCCTATGTGTGCAGACCCGTTTTCGTGAAAATGAAGGATATATTCAAAGGAGAAAACGACCAAGGAGTGTGCAGAGACAACTTTCAAAGTATCAGGTATGCTTCTCTTGTCAACCCGTTGAGCCATAACACACGGGGATGACCACAACCCAATAAAATTTCCAATTAACCCATTTTAGCAAGCCTCAATGCAAAGTTGCGCATGGTCGATGAGTGCATTGAGACCTTCAGAATGTCATTTCTCTTCTTGAAACATTGCAATGGAGGAGGTTTTATAGAATTTCTATAGGAAGCAATCAAAGATTGAAATGTTGCAATATTAAGCAGCAACAAAGGTGGTGTTGGATCTCCCCCCCTGATCCAGAGGTCATGCTTAAGGATTGCAGAAGAAAACCAAAAAGAGATGAAAAACCCTAGAAAATCACTATGAAATTCATGGAGAATGTAGGATAATGAGTGTTGGATGGATGGGTTTACCCTTGTTCTACCTTAGTTTTCCAACAAAACCCTAGAAACCATCGACCACTCTGGTAAACCAAAAGGAAACACTGCGCACATAGTGCACAACACAGTCTCATCCGAGATGGCTTATGGGTGATTGCATGACCCAAGTATCTACAATCATGGAAGGGATGGAACTCATGGGAATGTTAGGCATGCTTTTTTTCTTCTACTTCAACACTCATTCTACCATATCATCATTCAAATCTATTGTTTAATTAACCCTTTCACATTCATTATGAATAAAATAACATGTCTAATCTAGTGCGTGTTATAATTTAACTCTAACATATGCATGTATTCATTCATTCATTCAACATAATAAGCATTGCAACACATAAACAAAACCATTCCACACATTGACACAATATTGTATCTTAGTTCACCCCCCCGGGCTACGTCCATAAAGATCTTTTGCTTCTTATTATTCTTCATCAATATATGGCGCTACGTGCATTACATCATAGGTTTAGCAATGGTGAGGCTGACCAACGTCTCAATAAGATCCACAACTTGCGACTTGACCCCCAATTACAATCCATAACTCTAAAAATCCAACTCCCTCTGAGCTCCATCGCTCTCGACCAAAAACTAATGACTGTGACTCAAACTCAAAAAGGTTCTGAAAAGGGATTCTCCAGATAGATAAGTGATTCAATAATGATCCCTCATATCTACCTCATACACCATATTTTTATTACAACAAGTGAGTTAAACCCATTAAATTGACTACCAAAACCCTTACCCTAAGTGGATTAGGCTTGTCGACATAATAACTTCCTGCAGTTGGTCTTCATTCTTTGCTTTGACTCTGCGTTGCTTTTCCTTCATTCTCGACACACTGCTTCCTTTTCCTTCTTGCGTGCTACTTTATCCTCATTTCCTGGTGTTGTACCCCAAGATAGCCCGCTCCAACAATGAACAACACTTTACACAAATGAGTGCTAAGTGGATTATTCAAATTCATGAGAAATTAACCACTTGTTAATGACACTCATGAATGATAGATTATAATAAATGACTTGATCATTAAATATTCTACATATTCCATCCCTAAAAATTGGAAAAGTCTCTTACCTACTTTTTTTCAATGAAATTCACATCCCAGGAAACCCATCGAGCACTTCCCCTCATTCTGAGGATGGTACCCAGGGTAAACTAGACGGTTGTAGTTTTGGAACCTAACTTGACATGGACATCGAGTGATGCATATAATATCCATAGAGGTAGCCAGCCTTAAGAATTGACCCCATGACCTCCTATTTGTAATTCACAACACTCAATTGCTTGATCTAACCCATATGGATAAAGCCCTTCACCTACTTATCTTAACAATTAATTTCGTAAAAAAACTACATTTTTTAAAAATAGGAATGGAAAGTATGTTATGTATATATGATTATAGGTCTAATGTGTGGGACTAAAGTTAGGTTCTACTAGAAAGAACATGATCTCACTAGAGGTAGCCTTAATGATGATCATTGAATTTCTTGAGGATACTATCTAAGTTGAAACCACCTTTTAGTCTTGGAGCTTAACCAAAAACTACATTTGATTGGGTAAGAGATCGTCTTCCTCGGACATAAGGAAACATGTTAATGGCCACTTAGAGGCATATGGCTGGAGCATAAGTTTGCCTCCTTATGGACCACCAACAAGTCATTTCAAGTGGCGTGGTTTTCCTTCAGTAATGATGATGAGTCAATACATTCACTGATAATAACCAATGATCACTATCCTCACTACCAATTAACAACTAAATTAAGATAGATTTTACATCTTTCTAAAAAAAATTATAAACCAAAAAAAAATCTAAATGCACATAAATATTTATTTATAAAATTTAATAAAAAATAATGAATATACATTATTTCTATCTTATTTGATTGGCCATTGAATTAAAATAAAAAAATAGTTTCAACTTCTAGTGTTTTCGTGTACATGACCTACTAGGTGAGCATGTAAAACAACGAGACTTTCCAAAAAGGTCAGTTGGGGAGCTCTTAAATGTAATTATTACAACACCTTTTATATGATGGTGTGGACAAAAGAGAGGAACTTTTTTTTATCTTATCACGAGGGAGACTTGAAAGGTGAGAAGTACATGTGATCAACTCTTTTCCTATACCCATGTTTTAATTACTTTTATTCTCGATGTCACTAACATGACCTTATGTGTTAGGATTGACCAACAACCCACTTGTATCATCCGAAATACACCTCACCATCATGTATCGGTGAAGATAATACACACATATTTATATGTGCGGAAGTTCAAATGCTCATTTCACCATAGGAGATGCTACACCATCGCCACCCAACCATTGACACCTACACGAACCTTCCCCTGAGCCAAGCATACTTAGAAAACTGACTGCCCAACATGCAATCGTGTTATCATCCATCTAGGTTGATTCATGATAGTCATCGAAGATCATGCCCCTTCTCGTAAGGCACTCACATACCTTCAATGCTTATACCAACGATGTCGCCTTGTCATGGGCGATACACAATCTACCACATTACCAAGTCTCACCATCCTCCACCGAGAAGCCTAACACGTTGTCTCGAGGGTTGGTCACCTGTCCTATTCGATAAGACATCCTCCTTGGTCCTCCCATCCTACACGCTAATACACCATCCTAACCATTTCATTGACATCACCCACGAGTCGGCCACCAAGGCTACCAAATATAGGGACTCGTCATGCAACTTTCCAAGCATGCCCGACGTGCCCTCTCTCAGAATCATCGTGTTTTTTTCCTGGTATGTCTGATGCATCCTCTCTCAGACTCACCATGCTTCTTGACTTGTATGCCCAATGCTCCCTCCATCATACCAAACTGAGTGCACACTTAGCCAACTCGTCGACCAATCATGTTTCCATGCCCATCGTGATAGCGTGCACCCTGCTTAAGCACTAGAGGTCTTACAAAAACGAAATCAATATCTCTATCTAATTTGATTAATTTGAAAGAAACAAGGTATAAAAATCCATCATAATTATTATTTCTATAAATTGATTGCAATAATTTTAATAAATTATTATTCCTATAAATTAATTAAAAAAATTCTTAATAAGTTGTAAAAATAATGATATAAGAAAATAAATTCAATAATTTAAAATTTATAATTATAAACCTAAATAACAAATTACAATAATGATTAAACTTTAGTTTATTTATTTTTTTAGTTTAAAAAAAATTAATATAATTATTAATTATAAAAAAATCATCTTAACATTTAATTATTATCCACATAAATTTTGATACAAGAATAGGAATTTTGTTATAATGTTTATTAAAAAAGATTTATCTCAACATCTATCTAACTGACTTCTATAAAATACACTATTTCATTGACAATATATATAATTGACTCTCTATTTCATTATTGATACATATAATTAATTACATAATTAAGTACTTATATTTACTTTATAACAATGTTACCAACATCGCGATAATATCACTGACATCGCGATACTATCACTATTTTGAGGGTCGACGATATTATCACCAAAAAATATCGTGATATTTTCCTTTTGCGTTAATATGGTGATATTTTCGAAAATAACACGATAATATTGCAAGTTGATGGAAAATGCCGCAAGGCTTCAAATAGTCACAACTTCAAAGCCATTTTTTATTATTTTTAAAGTGTCATTTTGCAAACAGAGTATGGGGTTTGGAGAGCAAAGGAGCAAGAGGCAAGCAAGAGCCAAAAACTTAGTTTTTTTTTGTCATTTTGCAAACATAAAGATGCTAGTAATCTACTAATTAATGGTAATATTAAATTCTTCAAGTAAAATTTGTTGGACACACCGAATACACTGAGAGGGGGGGGGGGTGAACAATGTAGGGCTCTTTTTCCCAATACTTTCCCTTTACAAAACGCCTTAGTTAGAAATCACCATTAACTCATTTTTTATTTCTGTCATTTATAATCAGTTAAATGTGAGCATATATCAACAACATATATCAACAATATATCATCAACAAATCATCACCACAAGGAACACAAGATGTATGTACAATTTTTGTTTTATTACGGACTGCAATCCTTGGGTTATCAGCAACAACTGAATAGAGTACAACTCTACAAGAGCACCAACTCTATAATGTAAGACTCAACTTACACCCTCAGCACAAACTGAGATGAGGCAAAAATCCTCAACATTTATCAATCTGTCAACAGGTACGTGACCTGTCGGTAGTTCAACACACGTATGCACGTGCCCTACCAATAGTACAACTCGCGTATGTACGTGACCTGTCTGTACTACAACCTACGTATCACATCTGAGTTACTTAGGGTTTTCTCTTCAAGATCAACTCAGATCCTATGCAACCTTCAATCACATTCTCTTCTATCTTTCACTGTCCAATCTGACTCATAACCAATCACAACAGATCCAAGCTCTCCAACAACTTACTCATGCTTCTCAACCATATAATATGAGTTCTACTATAGCAATCATATCAATACTGAATCATAAGAGTGCTTCTCACTCCATCAACCAACACAAACCACATCACAACAACCATACCAAGAATGCCTTAAGCATTCACTACACAACAAGAAAGAGTATCCATCAAGACAACAATGTATCCATACTATAATTTCTATGGTAGATTTGAGCCCATAGAATGCAAATCTGAAACCTGCTTTAGTCTTCAAGAGCCTGTCATCAGCTCAACCACAAGTCTTCATGACTTCATCCACTGTACGCACCCTATCCTCATTCAGCCTATGTATGTACGCGCCCCGACTCATTACAACCCATGTATACCTTAGAAACTAGGGTTTCTGAACTTCCAACACTTTTGTCGTCATGATCTCAAACTTACCAAAACTTTGATGCATCCATGAGATATTCCATACACTCTCTCTATCATAATTGAGCTTCAATACATGCTCAAGAGATACTTAAGATATACTTATTCACAAGAGACCCTTGCCACAAGACATCAATCAATTAATCAATCAATCCTTTGGCATTACTCAATCCCTTGACATCAATCAATCACTTGACATCAATCCTTTGACATCAATCAATCAAACCTTTGGCATCAATGACAACATGATCTAACAAAAGTGGCATTCTCCTTTATCTTTCATTTTCATCATTTTACTTAAATTTTTAACATTACCATTAATAGTTTCAGGATATTTGAGAGTGGTTTCAACCTCAATGGACTTCACATACAAAATGTGGAATTTTAGGTCCCATTCAAAATTCAATAGACTTAATGGTTTTTAGGATTTCAATATTGATAGTATTGCAACATTTCCACTACATTCTATCATGTATGAGGATATGGAATTGACATTTAGTCAAGAGCACCAAGCCCTCTATGTACCTTGATGTTGGTGGCATTGATTGTTGAACTCTTCTGTCATGACCTTAGTAAAAATGTACCCTTCACTCAAGTAAAATCACTTATTAGGCATGTTAATCTTTTTATATCTTGTTTTAATGCTTGGAGGGTGACACTGATGATGAGGATCCTAATATAGGAAATAGTTTTGATGATATGTAATTATTTGTTTTAGCATGATTTTTTTGGACTCCAGAGGCCATTTACAACCTCTTGTTGATGTATTTTGGTTTAGATATGGATTGTGCTCAGTGCTATTTTGGTTATATGCACCCTTAATTTCTATTTACATGAGAAAATTTGCATATTTGTGTATAAGATTTGGATTCGTATGGATGCACATGAATATATCTTATTCACGAACTCCGACAGTGCGATTTGTACTTGGCAGTAGCACCAATAGAGGACACCAAATTTTAGCTCCTTATTCTTCTACAGGACATCATAGTCTAATGCCAACCCCAGTACCTTCTTCCTCTAAAGGAAAATCCATTTCTAGAGCCATCACCTTTGCCGATAAAAGGGGTAGAGGGAATCATTAGTTAATTTATCTTCTTTCATTGTAGATGACTCATGATGATGAGATATATTTATTAAATGTTTTGATGATATTTTGAGGCTTTATATTCATGACATGATTCAATGTTGATCTGTGATGTATTCAATTTTATTAGACATCTTATATATCCTATATATCAGTTATATTTTCATATTTATGTGGAAATTCATTTATTTGATGTTGTTGATGCTTTAGATATTTAAAAAATTGAAAAAAATGAATATTTTTGTATTTTTTCATTCTTAGGACATTTTCCGATATTTTCCCCTATGTTGCCAATATTTTCATTTTCGGACCCTCGACGATATTTTACCGATGCCGATGTTTGAAACACTTATTTATACCAAATAAGATACTTTTCTTTTGTTGTTTATATTTCTACTCACCCGATTTATAGAAAAAAATTGGCTTATTTTTTTTTTATTTTTTTTAAGTAAATAGAGAAAAAATAAATTATCTTAGTTGTAAATAGTTCATACAAAAAGTCTTAACTGTTGTTATGAAACTAGAACAACATCAAAGGAATATATCTTCAGTCCAAATGGTTTGAGACAAACTTTTTCCTACCCTTTGTCTATCTAGATAAACATAATAAAGAGAGTCCCAAGTTCTACTAGAGGTGAAAACATAGTGATCTAGAGGATAAAAAAAAAGGCTAAAAAAAAAAGTGTTCAAAATTGCTTGAAAATGGTTTCATTGTGTAGATCTCGTCCTCATGATCCCAACACAACTTGAATGGGCTCAAACGAAGTTTGTTTGAGGAAGATATCGTGTTCTGTCCATTTTCCCAAACATGCAAAATTTTGCTCATTGTACAGTCTGTACATGATGACGTGGCAACTGACCGTACAATCCATACGACCATACAAATGACGTGGCAGGGTGATGTGGACTGCTTACTGGGATGGTGATTTGGTAGGCTGACTGTGCATTATTTGACATGGACCAATCCTTGGTCGAAATGTGGCATTTTCGTGGACGAATGAAAGGGTGCCACGTGGCCCAACTAGGGCCCGCCACATAGCACCCCCTTTTTATTGTTTAAAGTTTGGTTTGGGATCCGCTGGGGTCAAACCCGGGACCTCTGACAAGGGGCAGAGTCTTTGCGTAGATCAGGCCACGCCAGAAGGTGTTACTTAACCCTTTATGGTGCGTTTTCAATTTAAGTTTGAACGAACTGTTAGTTTGAGTGGAAAAGTGTCGGGGCAAGCCCCAACCCATAGACACAACTCTCAACACTTACCATATGACCAAGGGCACGATGATGTGGAGGAGATAGCTGATGAGTGCGTGAATCTATCCTAGCACCTAGCCACATCGGGCCATGCGACCTGGAACTCTATCAGAAAAGGTGATAGTCGTTCTAACGACGTGACAAATCTTCCCACAATCCAGAATGCATGCAGGAGCTAGGTTTTGGCAACATGGGTGCATTTTGGCAAGGAGAGACAACAAATATTGGGGAAAAACTTTCAGGAAGGGTATTTTCTTCATTTTTTGGCTAAACCAGGTGTAGAAAGAGCCCAACTAGGGGTTTTTGGACATTTTGGAGCCATTGGAGCCATCTATTTTTCATTCTGAGCATAGTAAGGCACTATTTTTAACACTTTGAGCATATAATGAAAATTATCCATTGGAATATGGACCAAGATATGTATCCCAAGAGAGGGGTGAACTCCTTTATCATTTTTCTATGTTATGTGCTTATTTTGATGGCTATTTATGACTGTTTATTCTGTTCATTTTAAGTAAAAACTCAATAATTTTTATGTTCTTGCAACTTGATCCAATTTCCCAAGACACATACATTTCCCACTTGCAAATTAGTATACACAAAACTTTTTCATTTTCAAATCAAGTTGGTATCAAAGAAAAGGGTTTTGAAGGTTTGATTGTTTGCAAGTGTTTTGTTTTCTAATGCTTACAAGGTTGAAGCTCACAAGAGGAGAAGGGAAACTTGTAGATCCAAGTTCTAAACTTTCAATAAGGATAACAATACATTCACCTCAAGCTTCAAGGAGGCATTCACCAAGTATGGCTCATGAGGAGATTCATGAAATTCCTATTTCAGAAGAGGAAACTTTCATAAAATCCTTTTATGATATGACAAAAATGGTGAAAGTTCTATTTGAGGAAAGGAATGCAAGGTTGCAAGGAGAAATCTCAAATCCTCCAAGAGGTAATGAGGATAATGGTCATAATAATCCAAAAGGAAATGGAGGGAATGGTGAAACTCCACCTCCTTCACCTCCATCTTCCACTTCTTCTACCATTTCACAATCACCTCCAAATTCTCCAAAGAACATGGTAAAATTCCTGCACAAACTCCTTTTCTTAAGCTTGATATTAAGTTTGAATTGCCTATGTACAATGGAGAGGTAAATGCTGAGAAATTGGATAATTGTATTCGTCAGATTAAAGTGTATTGTAGGATACAAAGAATCCAATATGATGAAACTAATATTCAACTTGCTTCTCTTAGATTGCAAGGTGCAACACTCATTTGGTGGGAAGCCAAAACTCAAGAGGACATGAAGAAACATGGTAAATTTTTATCCTCTTAGAATGGTCTTATTGTTGCAATTAAAAGGAAATTTTATCCATTAGCATACATGCATAAATCTATCATGGATTGGAAAAACTTTAGACAAGCTAAAGGGAAAATGTGCAAAGCTACACTCAATAATTTAGAAAAAGAGCTTTGATTTTGGGCATAGATTTATCTTCTCAAGAAACTTTACTCAAATACATTGGAGGATTGCATAGCTACTTGAGACACACAATACTTATGTTTAACCCTACAAATATAGATGAAGTTTGTGTACATGCAACTCATTTAGAGACAAGAGGGAGGAAAGATCCTCAAGAGGTAAACAAGAATCCATTTTATAATGGAGACAAAGGAAAGGGGAAATTCAAAGGAAAAGGAAGAAAGAATGCTTCAGTTAGGAAAGAGGGAGAAAAACTCTCATGTAAACAATGCTCAAAAGATGGCCATGATGAAGACCACTGTTGGAAACTTCATCCTGAAAAGAGACCCAAAAATTTCAACAACAAAGGGAAACCGAAGACTGCTGCAACTATACAACATGATTTAGTATTTGATTCGGGAGATGAAACAAAAATCACAACCATGGGTTTTCAAGGTAAGGAATATATTTCCAATGCTAGTTCTTCAAGTAGTAGCCTCAATGATACTCAACATGAAAAATAAAGAATATGTCTTTTCCACATAAGGGTAATTTCAAACCATACCAAGATAAATACTCTTTTTGATACTAGTTCTCAAGCAAACCTCATTTCTGAAGACACTCTCAAGAAATTGCATTTGGAAACTACTCCTCATCTTAAACCATATCTTCTAGGTTGGATATGTGACAATGCCAATTTCATGTGACAAAAAGATGTAAACTTAGATTTACCATCACTACAAACTTTATAGATGAGGTAGAGCTTGATGTTACTCCATTGGATATTTGTGGTATTGTTTTGGGAACCCCATATTTATATGATAGGAGAGCCATCTTTCATTGTCATGAGAAAAAATATCATTTGTTTAAAAATGGATTTGAGTACATTGTTAGAGAACATACAAAGAAGTTGAATTTTTCACTTGTAAATGTTGGACCAATGAAGAGATTAGTCAATTCTAGTAAGAACTTTGTACTCTTGATGATCAAACCCAAAGACAATGTTGAAAAAGAAGCTTTCCAAGGATGTGATGCAAAGTTAAAATCTGATTTATATGAGATTGTTAACAGATATGATGAGATGTTTCAGGAACCAAAAGGATTGCATCCTAAAAGAGGTATCCAACATGAGATCCAATTGCAACAAGATTGTCCTCTTCCAAACATTGACATGTACATGATGCCAGTCATGGAGAATGTTGAAATTAAAAAAACAAATCCAAGAGTTGCTTGACAAAGAGGTTATCACGCCAAGCACATCGCCATGCGGGTCACCAATTGTTTTAGTACCAAAGAAAGATGGTACATGGCGCATGTGTGTAGATTTCAGAGACTTGAACAAGATTATGGTAAAGAATCGTTATCCTCTTCCTAGAATTAATGATTTGCTTGATCAATTGAAAGATGCCAAGTATTTTATTAAGTTATATTTGATAAGTGGATATAATTAGACTAGGATTGCTGAAGGAGACACATGGAAGACAAATTTCAAAATAAATCAAGGTTTGTATGAATGGATGGTTATTCCATTTGGGCTTTGTAATGGTCCTGCAACATTCATGAGAGTTATACATGATGTTTTAAGGCCTTTTCTTGATGATTGTGTAATTGTCTACTTGGATGACATATTGATATTTATAAAATCTCGTGAAGAAAATGTTAGGCATGTGAATCAAGTCTTAGATGTCTTGAAGAAATAAAATTTATTTTTAAAGATGTCTAAATGTGAGTTTGGAAAGACCTCACTTGTTTACTTGGGACATATTGTTGGAGGAGGAGAACTGGAAATATATCCTTCCAAGGTCAAAGTCATTTTAGATTGGCCCAATCCCAACAATGTAACGGAGGTTAGAATATTTTTGGGAGCAACCCAATATTGGAGAAAGTTTATTTCTAAATTTTACTCCATTTCAACTCCATTACATGCTGTGACAAGCATTAAACAAGTTTTCCAATGGGGAGGCAAGAAACAAAAAGATTTTGATGCATTGAAGGAGAAAATTAGTTCAGCTCTAGTTCTTGCAATTCTTGATTTAAGACAACCATTTGAGATACAAACAAATGGAAGTAACTATGCAATGGGAGAAGACTTGTTTCAACATGATAAGCCTATTTGTTATCATTATGAAACTTTTAATGGTGTTGTGATTAATTATTCTACATATGATAAGGAGTTGTATGCATTGGTGCAAAGTGTGAAAAAATGGAAACATTATTTGTTGGGAAAAAAAACTATTATTCACACAACTCATCAACCATTGCAATACTTGCAATCACAAACAAAGCTAAAACGAACAAGGCACTTCAAATGGATGGGTTTCCTACAACAATTCCACTTGGTTATTAGGTATAAGAAAGACATTTATAACAAAGTTTCTGATATGATTTCTAGGCATATTGTTAGTGCTTCAATTATTCTTAAGCATAATTGTATCATGCATGAGAGCTATGTTGAACATTATGCTTTAGATGCTTATTTTAAAGAGGTTTATGAAACTTTGTGTCATTCTAACCAAGTTGAGGAATTGGATTACCATGTGCATGATAAGATTTTGTATCATCTTGGAAAGCTATGCATTCCACAGGGTGAAAGAGTCAACATCATAAGGGAAGCACATTCTTCTCTTATTGCTGGTCACTTTGGTGTAGGCAAGACGATGGCTAATTTGCAAAGGTATTTCTATTGACATAAAATGAATGAAAGTGTTTCATGATATGTAAGAGGATGTTCTTTATGTGATACAAGTAAGCCTAGGAACACAAATTTAGGATTGTATACTCCACTTCCGATTCCTTCTCATCCTTGGGAAAACATTTCCATGGACTTTGTAGGAGGATTATCTATGTCAAAAAAGAAACATGATTTTCTTTATGTTGTGGTTGATAGTTTCAACAAAATGTGTATTTTGATGCCTTGTAAGAAGCATGCTATAGCTGAGAAAACACCACAAATGTTCTTTCAATATGTATGGGTACATTTTGGGTTTTCCAAATCCATTATTTTTGATTGAGATTCTCAATTTATTAGGAACTTTTGGTCAAGCTTATGGTCCCTCATGGACACCAAGTTGAAAAAGAGCACATCATTCCATCCACAAACTGATGGTCAAACAGAACTGGTGAATAGAACAATAGTACATCTTCTTCGTGGTTATTGTAGAAAACACCCTAAGCTTTGGGATGAGCACCTACACTACATTCAACATGCTTATAACCAAGCTAAGCATTCATCGACTCAAACATCTCCATTTGAGGCATGTTTTGGTTATTTGCCAAAATATCCTTTAGATTTTATCTCTAAGAAGGTTATTTCTATTGACGGTCATTATGATATTGATAGAGAAAATAAGTTCATTGAACAAATTCAATTGGTGCATCAAATGGTACAAGAACAGTTGGAAAAGAGACAAACCAAGTACAAGAGAAGACATGACAAGCATCATGTTGATCGAAATTTCCAAGTTGGATATGAAGTTTGGCTTTACATTAGCAAAAAGAGGCTTAAAGGAGAAGGTAAAATCTGAAACCAATTAGATATGGACCTTTTAAGATTCTTGTAAAGATTGGTAACAATGTCTTTCATTTGGATTTGCCTCCTTATATGCAAACGTATGCAATTGTTATTGTTGAGAATTTGAGATTGTATGAGCCTCCTTTGATTGATGATCAAGGAGAGAATGTTCAGATTCCTTCCATAGATGACTTCTCTCTAGAATATCTTTCAGAATTGCATGAGGATATAATCCTTGACAGAAAGATAAGAACTTCAAAACAAGGGAATGTGGAGTACCTTCGTGTTGGCCGCAAGGGCACAAATCTAAGAAAAGATAAATGGATTGAGGTTGGAAAGGTGAGGGAACTGTAGCCTCATCTACATATTGACTAAAAGTAGTATCTTGGAAGTCCAAAAGCTTTCGAATGGGGAGTAGTGATCCATGGGATAAAAAAAATGCTCAAAAATAAAAGTGTTCAAAATTGCTCGAAAATGGTTTCATTGCATAGATCTCATCCTCACGATCCCAACGTAAATTGAACGGGCTCAAACAAAGTTCGTATGAGGAAGATATCACATTTTGTCCGTTTTCCCAAACATGCAAAATTTTGTTGATTGTACATTCCATATAGGATGACGTGGTAGATGAATATACATTCTGTACAATTGTATATTTTACGTGGACTGATGATTAGGCACATGATTTGACATGCTAAATATGAATTGGTTGACGTGGAAAAATCCTTGGTCGACACGTGGCATGTTCATGGATGAATGAAAGAGTGCCACGTGGCCCAGCCAGGGGCCGCCACATGGCACCCCCTTGTTGTTGTTTAAAATTTGATTTGGTCTCCATAGGGGTCGAACCCGGGACCTCAGGAAAGGGGCAGATTCTTCGTGTAGGCTGTTGGATTACTGAGAGGGGGGGTGAATCAGTAATAACGTAATTATAATCCTTTTTCTTCAAATGTTATATCAACGTAGAATTATTATCCAATAATGAGTAGTAATAAATAAACAATCACACACATACACAGTACACCAATGTTTTACGTGGAAACCCAAATCGGGAGAAAACCACATAATGCTTTTTATTATATGTCTTGAAGAATTGCATTCATTGGAAGCACCAACTTCCTTTGTTTTCCAGATGCAACTGGAAGGAGTCTCGAACCCCCTAGTTTCTCAGGCTACAACCTGAGGGAAGCTCCAATTCCCCAAATCTTTGGCTACAACCAGAAGGAGGCTACAACCCCCAATGTTCTCCGGCTACAACCGGAAGGTGGCTACAACCACCTGTCCTTGACCCATCCTGCCACCCTGAAGTAGAAGTAGAATGATGGAACCACTATCACACTATCACTGTGAGATATATCGTTGTAAACCTGTACCAATAAATATGAACCATGCATCAACCATGCACCAACCTGTACCATAAACAAGTGCATCAACCATGCACCAATCTGTAATCAACCTGTGCCATAAAAAAGTGCATCCAACCATGTACCAAGTATGTTCCAATCATGTGTCAATTACTCATCAACTATGAATCATCAATATGTACCAACATCATCAACTATACACCTCATGTATGTGCGCTAACTCATCAACTACTTGTCTCAACCATGTACTCAACATGTACCTCAACCAAAAGCCCTCATCAATTTCATCATCCAAATTTGATTTTGACGCAGGCACGCCACCCAGGCACGTCCGCTCACATGACCTTTTCTTCTTCCTCGGCCCGAAGAACTGAAAATATCTTCTAATTCCCTATCGGGAATTTTCCACACCCACAACAATTCTCCAAATGACCTCCCTTAATGATCGGGAAATAACCGCTGGCCTCTATTCTTTGTGATCGGGATTCCCGCTATTGGGATCTTGACACTTGTGATGTTCTGGTAACTTGGATCATCGATCCCCAATCTCCGATGCACTCCTTTATTTATTTAGCCCTCACTTGGCTAAGCCCTCAGTCCATGCGACCGCTTTCTATAAGACCTCAGCCTTGTATCCTTTCCATCGGGGTTTTGGACTTCAAAATCCCGATGCGCCTTTTTCACGCTAGCCCTCCAGGCTAGAGGTCTTGGCCCATATGACTGTTAATCCGTGACCATAGCCTTATCCCTGTCGGGGCTACGGGATTTCAAATGTTGTAAAACACTTACCCGTGGGGTTCCTGATTTCTCGAACCCCGATTCTCCATCAGGCTGACAACTGGCTTCCACTACAACGCCTCCCTCCTTTTTCGGCGTGCTGACAGCTGGTCGCACAGTTGTACCTTCCTCCTCGTCGGGGTTTCACGGTTCGCGGAACCAAATTGCATGAACATTTTTTCACCGGGATCCCCGATATCTCGATGGCTCAAACCCCGATCAACGACTTCCTGTCGGGACTTTTCCCGATGGCGCTGATTGCCTCCAGGCATCCTCTCTGATGAACGGTCCCGATTTCTCCGGGATTTCAGGACTTGCAATGTTCCAATTTTCCTGTCCTCAGGAACTCCGATTTATCGATGCGGAATATCCCGACTCTCTTCGGATTCCTGACACCTATCCTCCCGAATGGCCGACTCGGATTATGCCGGGTTTTTCACTATGAACTTCCCCGACCTTCTGTCCATGAAACTTCTGATTTCCCAAACTCCTGACGCCTCGATCTCTGCCACATGTCCAACTATTGGACGGCTCCGATCTTCTCGAGACTTCGGGGTTTCAAATGTCGAAAAACATTCAACCACGGGATTTCCTATCCTTTGAATCCCAATGGTAACCCTCGTGCAGCTTCTGTCAGATCCAATGGATGACGGGTAACTGATCCAAGATCCAACGGCTCACGACTCCTGGATATTGAACTCCAAATGTGATTGTAACCCTCCTTCTTCTTTGGCAGATCCAACGGTTGGCAGGATTTTACAAACCCTCTCCACGAGATCCTAACCGTATACCTTCTTCTTGAATTCGTTCTATGGATGAACCCAGTATTTCTATATGAAAACCGGTCCTCCTGCACGTAACTATCCAACGCCTATTCAACCTATTTATGCACAGACTCTCTGTGCTTCTTCTCAATGAACTTGAAATCCTTCTCCCTCCTGAGCTTCTTCACACTTTCAATCCTCAAAGAGAGTCCTTGCACGCACTCCTTGCGGCAATTCTCACACACCTCTAAGTGTTGAGTTCTTTTTGACTCTACGCACACCTGCAACAACAGTCCTTCAATAATTCACTCAGATTCATGTCTGAGACTCTCCTTTTCCTGAACACTCCTTGCATGGATCGTATAATCCAATTTCACTCCTGGGTGAATGAGAACAAGAGCTAACTATCTGAGCCTTCTGTCAATGCACTCCTTGCGGATGACTTCAACTGCACTCCTTGCAGGAATCCTTGCTCAGATAGAAAAACAATTGAAACTCATTCCTTCTACTTCCTCTCAGACTTCAATCTCAACACATGAAATCATATACACAGCATAATAGCAAATGCATACTAGGAAGTAAATACTCATGAACATATCGTTCAACACACATACACAGAGAATAGACACAACTCCATGAATTTGAATTAAACTCTTCTATTAATCCAAATGACTGTACATGGGTGTTCTTCTACATAGTTCTCTGCTTATCTTCACTATGCTCTCTGGATTCTTCTAACTCTTCCTAAAAACTATGTTACAATGCACAATGAGGGTGTCTATATCCGTTCTCCCTCTTTCTTCTAGAACTGTCTAATCTAATATTCAATTCTACCTACTTACATTTACTACTATAAATGCCTCTGTCTACTTCAAACGAGAGCGGGGCGCTCAAGGTTTGATTACATTATACCAAGGCGCCTTCATTAAATGATCTCATTTATGTTTGGTGCATCAACTTCAAGGGAAAATTCAAAAAATTTGTGCTGGCGTGTGCCCAGCTATCCTTTGTCTTCTGCGCTGGCTCGCTTGTCTCGGGAGATGCTCCTGCATCATACTCCCTCGCTTGAAAATTTGCATGGGCTCCTGTCCATGAGCTCTTGCACGGTTTGTCCATGCTTCAAAATCTCTACTTCAGTCTCCTATCTGGCATCTTCAACTGGATGATTCTTCCACTTGACCAGATACTCGAAGTATTCTTTCCTCCTGGTCTTCTTACCCACTCGCTTATTCAGTATCTGCTCCATCTGTGGCTTCTCTGCAACTGACATCTGCTTCTACCACTGAACCTCTGGTTGTTCATCACTCGTTCCTGCTTCTCCAACTTTGTATGGGTAGAAATCTGAGACATTCAATATCAGAGAAATTCTGATCCCATCGGGTAATTCAATCTCATAAGCATTCTGTCCCATTTTCCTCAAGACCTTGCATGGTCTGATTTTATTCATTTTCAATTTATTATACGTTCCTCTCGGGAACCTTTCTCTTCTCAAGTGCGGCAGAACTAGATCATCAACTTCAAACTAAAGTTGTCTTCTATGATGATCGGCTCTACGCTTATATCCCTGGTTTGATTTTTGCAACCGCTCCTTCACCTGGCTGTGAAGTTCCTTCATCGCTTCAGTGAATTCTTCTGCACTAGCGCTCCTAGTAGCAGTTTGCTCTGAATCTCTTAGTTTAGAAAATCCTCTCGGCTGCATCCCATAGACAACCTGAAATGGAATTTTTCCTGTGCTCCGATTTACTGAGTCATTGTATGCAAACTCTGCCTGGGGTAATATACTATCCCATTGGTTGTGGTGCTCTATCACCAAGCTTCTTAACAAGTCTCCCAGACTTCTATTCACCACTTCTGTTTGTCCATCCGTCTGAGGATGACAAGCTGAACTAAACAACAAGTTAGTCCCCAACTTATTCCATAATGTCCTCCAAAAGTGTCCTAAGAACTTTGTGTCTCTGTCCGAAACAATGCTTTTCGGCAATCCATGAAGTCGAATGACCTCCTTGAAGAACAGATTTGCGATGTGAGTCGCATCACTGGTCTTCTGGCATGGGATAAAATGTTCCATCTTGGAAAACCTATCCATGACCACAAAGATGGAATCAAATCCTCTTTGCGTCCTTGGCAACCCCAATACGAAATCCATGCTTATCGCCTCCCACGGTTTGTCTGGTATGGGCAATGGCTGATAAAATCCTGCATTCTACTTCCTTCCTTTTGAATGCTGGAAAATTCTGCATCTGTCTACAAACCGCTTGATTTCTGACTGCATCCCTGGCCAAAAGTATGACTCGCTCAGCTTTGTGAATGTCTTATCATGACCGAAATGTCCGGCCAATCCTCCGTTGTGTTTCTCCTTCAGCAGATTCTCCCTCATGGAGAAATTTGGAATACACAACTGATTTCCTCTGAACAGTAATCCATCTTGGATCATATAGTCTGTCCAAGGGCTTCTATCTCTGAGAACTAGATTCTCAGCTGCTTCGTATGCTTCCCTAAAATCCCGGTCCTCCGCATACATGTCTCTAAGATCATCAAAGCCTAACGTCCAGACTTTGAACTCCTGCATCAACGAACATTTCCTGCTCAAAGCATCAGCCACTTTGTTAGCAGTACCATGAATATTTTTTATCACAAAAGTGAAATTTTGCATGTATTCAACCCATTTAACATGCCTCTGATTCAACTTTTCCTGTTGAGTCACAAACTGCAATGCATGGTTGTCACTATATAAAATAAATTCCTTTGGAATCAAATAGTGCCTCCATTTTTTCAATGCCTAGATGATGGCATATAATTCCTTATCATACGTGGAGTGTTTCTGTTTTGCCTCATTCATCTTCTCACTAAAATATGCAATTGGTCTGTCCTCCTGACTCAAGACCGCTCCTATTGCAAACCCGCTTGCATCACATTTTACTTGAAATGTCTTTTGAAAATCCGGAAACACCATAATTGGTTATTCTGTAATCTTCCGTTTCAACAAATTGAAACTTCTCTCTGCCTCTTCATTCCAATGAATAGATTTATGTATTTTCTTCACTGTGTCCATTATTGCTGCGCCAATTCCACTGAAATTCCTGATGAATTTTCGGTACAAACTAGCAAGTCCATGAAAACTTCTCACCTCGAATACATTTCTCGGTGATGGCCAATTCTTGATCACTTCTACCTTATCTGGATCCATTCTCAGCTCATTTGCAGATATAACAAAACCCAAATAAATGAGCTCTGTCTTCATGAATGAGGACTTCTTTATGTTTATCAACAATTTCTCTTGTTGTAATCTCTTCATCACAATGGTCAAATGCTTCAGATGTTCAGCCTTTGTCTTGCTGAAAACCAATATGTCATCCAGATATATAATGACAAATTTTCCGATGAAATCCTTCAGGACTTCATTCATCAACCTCAAAAATGTACTTGGCACATCTGTCAAGCCAAACAACATGACAAGCCATTCATACAAACCTTCGTTTGTCTTGAATGTTTCTTTCCATTCATCGCCTTCTCTCATACGAATCTGGTGATATCCACTCTTCAAATCAATTTTTGAAAAAACAATTGCTCCACTTAAGCAATCCATCAAATCATCATTCTTGGCAATGGGAATCTATACCTGATAGTTATCTTATTAATGGCTCTTGAATCAGTGCACATCCTCCAGCCTCTGTCTTTCTTCGGACTGAGTACCGTTGGAACAGCACACAGACTCAAGCTTTCCCTAACAAAACCTTTGTCCAACAACTCATGGACCTGTCTTTTAACCTCTTCATTCTCTTGCGGCGTCAATCTGTACGCGGCTTTGTTTGGCAAACTAGCTCCTGGTATGAGATCTATATGATGACTCACACTCCTGATCGGTGGAAACGAATGAGGTAATTCGTCCACTACAATATCGGTGAACTCTTCCAGTAGTCCCTGAACTTCTTCTGGAAAATCGTCCACTCTTGTACTAGTCAGGACAATTCTAGGTTTTCTGACCACAAATAATTGTGGATCCTCTTTCTTCTTGACTTTTGTAAGAAGTTCCTTCCCACTCATGAGAAGTACTGTGTTTCTCACCTCTAGTTTCACTTCCTTATCCTTAATTGGATGCAACATATGGGTTCTCCCATTCTTCTCTAAAGTATATGTGTTCATCTTCCCATCATGAATTACATTTCTATCATATTTCCATGGTCTACCCAACAATAAATGACAGACATCCATAGGAATAACATCACAGAGTATTTTATCATTATACCCCCCTATTTTGAACTCAACTAGACACTGTTTAGTGACATTTACCTGATGTCCCTTTTGTAGCCATGAAACTTTGTATGGACTCGGATGATCAGTTGTCTCCAGCTCCAACTTTTCTACCATCTCGGTTGAAATGAGATTATCTGTGCTTCCACTGTCCACAATGACCTTGCACACTCTATCCTTGGTCTTGCAAGCAGTCCTAAAAAGACTATTCCTCTGCGCTATATTCTCCATCTCCTTCTCTGGCGTCAAAAGGACGTTCCGCATCACCAGTGACCTTCCACCTTCATCGTATTCAGCCTCAACATCTCGCCTCTGTGCCTCAGCGATGTGAGTCTCTCCAGTTTCTTTCTTTTTCTCTGGACACTCGAACGACCTGTGCCCATTCTCTCCACATGTGAAGCACGTGATTACTCCACCTCTTCCTCTTCCTCTACCTATGGTACGAGGAAACCTATCATTATCAGCATATCCTCCTCTCTGCTTAGTATGCTGTTCTCTTTGCTCAGCATATCTCCCTCGCTGCGAGCTTCCACCTCTCTCTGTCCGAGTCTGATGTTTTTTCTAGTTGTCTCTGGGCTTCTGGATTCTTTCCTGGGAAACTATCTTGCCTCTGGGATGACTTCTGCCTCGACCTCTTTGACTCTACTTTCATCTCAGGTTCTCCTCATCTTTCAGATCCATTTGGTAAGCATCCTCCACCATTCAGATGGTTTCTATACTCATTTCATCCTAAATCTCATATCTCAGACCATTCATATACCTGGCCACTTTTTCGTCATTGCTTTCGCGATGACCAACCCTGATATTCAACCTGTAAAATTCCTCAGTATACTCCATCACTTTCATCTGCTTCTGTCTCAGGTTTTGCATCCTCCTGAATAGAGAAACTTGATAATCCCTAGGAATGAATTTTGCCTTCATCTTTGCAATCATCCTGTCCCAGCTCTTAATCTTCTGCTTGCCTTGGCAACGCCTGTCAGCTTGTAGTTCATCCCACCACAAGGTTGCATGTCCCTTTAATCTCGTGACGGCATGCCTGACCTTCTTATCCTCTTCAATATCTTCATAGTCAAAGTAAGTTTCTAGAGATCTAATTCAATCTAGAAGCTCTTCCCCATCCAGATTTCCCTCATAAACTGGAATGTCCATTTTTACCTTTGTACTCATTCTTGCAACAACTTTAAGTAATCGTTCACTCACTGCATCTTCCACTGGGATTTCTTCTTCTCTATGTCCAGTATCATCTTCATTTTCGGATTGACTGATATCTCCTACATCAGTTTTGCGCCTTTCTCTTATCTCCATGTCCTCCATTCTGGCACGAAGATTTCACATTTCTCTCTCCATGTCTGGATTCGGCACTTGCCTACCTCTTTCTCTGGACATTTCCCTTTGCTCCTCTGGATCGGGTGATTGTCTACCTCTTCTCCTCAGTGGCATGGTGAATTCTCCTTTTTCTCTGCTACAGAAAGCAAAGAATATTTTCTAAGCTCTAATACCACTCTGACGCAGGCGCGCCACCCAGGCACGTCTTCTCACAGGACCTTTTCTTCTTCCTCGGCTCGAAGAACTGAAAATCTCTTCTAATTCCCTATCGGGAATTTTCCACACCCACAACAATTATCCAAATGACCTCCCTTAACGATCGGGAAATCAACGCTGGCCTCTATTCTTTGTGATTGGGGTTCCCGCTATCGTGATCTTGACACCTATGATGTTCTGGTAACTTGGATCACCGATCCCCGATCTCTGATGCAATCCTTTATTTCTTTAGCCCTCACTTTTCTAAGCCTTCAGTCCACGTGACCTCTTTCTATAAGACCTCAGCCTTATATCCTTTCCATCGGGGTTTTAGACTTCAAAATCCCGATGCACCTTTTTCACGCTAGCCCTCTAGGCTAGAGGTCTTGGCCCATATGACCATTAATCCGTGACCACGGTCTTATCCCCATTGGGGCTATGGGATTTCAAATGCTATAAAAAACTTACCCGTGGGGTTCCCGATTTCTTGAACCCCGATTCTCTGTCAGGCTGACAACTAGATTCCACTATGGTGCCTCCCTCCTTTTCCGGCATGCTGACAGCAGGTCGCACGGTTGTACCTTCCTCCTTGTCGGGGTTTCGTGGTTCACGAAACCAAAGTGCATGAACACTTTGTCACCGGGATCCTTGATATCCCGATGGCTCAAACCCCGATCAACGACTTCCTGTCGGGACTTTTCCCGATGGCGTTGATTACCTCCACGCGTCCTCTCTAATGAACGGTCCCAATTTCTCCGGGATTTCGAGACTTGTAATGTTCCAACTTTCCTGTCCTCAGGAACTCCAATTTCCTGATGCGGAATATCTCGACTCTCTCCGAATTCCTGACACCTGTCCTCCCAAATGGACGACTCGGATTATGCCGGGTTTTTCACTATGAACTTACCCAACCTTTTGTCCACGAAAATTCTGATTTCCCAAACTCTTGATGCCTCGATCTCCGCCACGTGTCCAACTGTCGGACGACTCCGATCTTCCCGGGACTTCGGGGTTTCAAATGTTGAAAAACATTCGACCACAGGATTTCCGATCCTTCGAATCTCGATGGTAACCCTCGTGCAGCTTCTGTCAGATCCAATGGCTGACGGGTAACTGATCCAAGATCCAACGGCTCACGACTCCTGGAGCTTGAACTCCGAACGCGACTGTAACCCTCCTGCTTCTTTGGAATATCCAACGGTTGGCGGGATTTTACAAACCCTCTCCATGAGATCCTAACCGTCTACCTTCTTCTTGAATGCCTTCTATGGATTAACTCAGTATTTCTCTATGAAAATCGGTCCTCCTGCACGTAACTGTGCAATGCCTATTCAACCTATTTATGCACAGACTCTCTGTGCTTCTTCTCAATGAACTTGAAATCCTTCTCCCTCTTGAGCTTCTTCACACTTTCAATCCTCAAAGAGGGTCCTTGCACGCACTCCTTGCGGCAGTTCTCACACAGCTCTAAGTGTTGAGTTCTTTTTGAATCTGCGCACACCTGCAACAACAGTCCTTCAATACTTCACTCGGATTCATGTCTGAGACTCTCCTTAGCCTGTGCACTCCTTGTACGGCTCGTATAATCCAATTTCACTCCTGGGTGAATGAGAACAAGAGCTAACTATCTGAGCCTTCTGTCAACACACTCCTTGCGGACAACTTCAACTGCACTCCTTGCAGGACTCCTTGCTCAGATAGAAAAACAATTGAAACTCATTCCTTCTACTTCCTCTCAGACTTCAATCTCAACACATGAAATCATATACAAAACATAATAGCAATGCATAACAGGAAGTAAATACTCATGAACATATCGTTCAACACACATACACAGAGAACAGACACAACTCCATGAATTTGAATTAAACTCTTCTATTAATCCAAATGACTGTACATGGGTGTTCTTCTACACAGTTCTCTACTTCTCTTTGCTATTCTCTCTGGATTCTTCTAACTCTTCCTAAAAACTATGTACAATGCACAATGAGGGTGTCTATATCCATTCTCCCTCTTTCTTCTAGAACTGTCTAATCTAATATTCAATTCTACCTACTTACATTTACTACTATAAATGCCTCTGTCTACTTCATACGAGAGCGGGGCATTCAAGGTTTGATTACATTATACCAAGGTGCCTTCATTAAATGATCTCATTTATGTTTGGCGCATCAAATTCAAGGGAAAATTCAAAAACATTGTGCTGGCGTGTGCCTAGCTATCCTTTGTCTTCTGCGCTGGCTCGCTTGTCTCGGGAGATGCTCCTGCATCATATTTATAGCTTTGTAATAGACCTGGTGGATATGATCACATTCCTGCAAACCTTCCTTAACTTTAACAGTAAGAGACTAGCATTTTCATCAAACTTTTCTTTAGTCTCACATGCCTAGTTTTGGATTAGTCAACAACCCTAACTTGAAGTAATAATAACTTTGAACCTGTAATGTATAAAGATTTGAAACTGATATAGAATTTTATTCAATGTTTTTTATTCAATTCCTCCAAGTGACACTACTTGGAACCTCTCAGAAAAGGAGTTATAGCAAAAATGACATACCTTGCTGAATTATGGCTTATTCTAGAGAGAAACCTTGTAGAGCATGCCCCGCACAAAATATTTGATGAAATAATATGAAAATGTTACAAAACATACTACAGACTGTACCCTAACCAACACATTTGGTCTCACTGAATTTGGACCTGTTATGAAGAAGTTATGACGTTTTTACCTGAAACACCTGATTTTGACTAGTTTCAGGACTGGCCACAAACCCTATTTTCCACATAGTGTAACTCCCAAAATACAACGACCCATAAGCTGAATTTTTAACCACAGATACTTGGATATGTTTTCTCACTTTAATATCAATTTTAGGATCTGAATCATTATAGAAAAAAAATTTATAGTGAAAATGGTGAGATGACCTAAAAATAACATACCTTAGAAAGCACCATCAAAAGAATTTATCCTTCCTTGCATTTCGGCCTTCTTTTCTTCACTTTCCTCAGAATTTCAGCTAAGATATCATTTGTATACCTCAGACACCTATATATATTCAATATTCTCATGTGTGTTGCAAATGAGAGAGCCTTTGCTCTTATTTATACTCTCCAAGTATCTTCCTTAAAAACATTTTCTAGGTCACTTGGCCCCACTTTACTTATTTTAGGGTTGGGTCCACTTCTAATTTCTCCATTAAAATTATTATTGAAATAATTTATTTTGTATTCAATTTGAATTATAATACACTCATCACTTCACTTTATTATTTACCTTTTAAAATCTCTTAAACCACTTTGATT
>ML784213.1:736837-752015 GCA_009831015.1 Picea engelmannii | reverse complement strand
TATATAAAATCCTTAGAAATTAGAATATTTTTACAAAACTATCACCAAACACTTTACATTTTGCATATTAAGGACTAGTAAGATCTATATAATTTCCCCTTAAGTCTTGCATATAGGGATTAACCTTAACATATAGCTAATTGTCCCTTGTGTCTTACATGCTAGATAGGTATCCATGTTGGTTATGCTCTTGCACATCCCCAACTAGTATATATTCATTTTGTCTTTGCTACTTTTAAATCATAATCATATCATGTTCTTCTTGCCTCTTGCATGAGATGATGCTAATGAATAAAAGCCAAGGGTGTGAACTCTCCCTTATTCATCAATTGAAGTGAAGTGTGAATGAAATTAGAATGATATGTGGTCCTTAAGTAATAAGATGCAATAGATGTACTTATGAACAAAACGGGAGGACCATACAGTGATCGTAACTAACAAAAAACATATTGGGTCATGCAGATAATTATTGAAGGATAAATATAGCTTGCATAGTTAGATGGTTGGATGAAGAATCATTGGGTGAATGACACATGCTTGAAACCCTATGCTTCCCAAACCCCCATAGAACCACCTTGAAAATTGGGGGGAGTTGGTGTACCATAGTAGAACTCCTATCTTCTAAATTTTATTGTGGGAACAATGTGTTTTCTCTTGATGTTATTTTTTGTTATTAGTATTCTATAGATCATTAATTAAAATATATACATTTCATATTAAGATATTATTAAAAGAACATGTTGTGTTGTGTATTTTTTTCTTGGCTAGAAAATTTGAGGAAAACCCCTGAGTACTTTCCCTCATTTTGAGAATGGTACCCAGAGTAAACCCTAGAATATTCAAGGCACAAGGCCAATTAACAATAAGGTTTGAATCCATTACAATGATATACTTGTTAAGAGCTCAACACGCTACTTACAAGAATTGAAACTAGGTGGGGAGGATAACAATCATTCCTCCCAAGCACCCAAGCTAAACCCAATTGCATGTCGTGTCATGTTTATTATTTATGTCATTTCTAATTATTGATATGATATGAGTCATTACTTAAAAAATATTTTTCATATATTAAGACCTTTCCTAAAACATTTTTGATATCGTGTTATACCTTTCTTGAAGCATGATGAAGAAACTTTGTTCTTTATCTATATATATGGATGTAAATTATTTATTTTTGATAGAGAAGATACCTTTCTTTGGAATATTATTATAAGGACATGTTTTTTACCCTAGCTTAATAGGGTAACACCTTAAAGATGAAGCAAAAAACCATAATATATATGTTAAATTGAAGCTAGAAAAATGAAATTCAAAGTGTAAGTTGTCACCTTCATGGATTGCACTCAGTAATCATTATTTATCCAGGTCACCCATCCCAATACTACTCTTACTCAAGTACACTTATCCATGAAGTTTTCCAACATAATTAAGCTCACTTAGATTACTACCCTATTTGTAAAACCATAACTAATTGTACGTTATGAATCATTTATTTATAGCTTCCTTCTCTTTATTTATGTATGTGGGGGGCTCTCGCATTTCAAAATTATGAAATATTAATTTTCAATATTGAATATGTGTATTATTTAATGTTAAAATTATTCACTATTACTTGTGTCCCATGAGTGTCATTCACTAATAACCAATTTCTCATCATCTTGAATATCCCACTAAGAACACATTGCATTAAGTGATGCTAGGACTTGCTTGGAATATTGCCCATGTAACACCCCTGTTTCCCCCAGTTTGTAATTATAAGTGTTATTATGGAAAAACAATAAACCGACTCGTGGTTGATCAAGGATAAACAATGGACCTTGATAGATTTTTTAATATGTATATATATATATATATATCTGTGTGTGTGTGTGTGTATGTGTATGTGTGGTTTTAAATAAAATAGAGAATGTGAGCTACTGTTGGAGGGATGGAATTAAGAGATTTATGATGTCACGATAGGAGTGGACAAGAGGGAGGCCATCATTGTTTTAAATGAATTTTCCAGGCAACACCCTGCTTAATTAAAATGATATAGATCCAAACTGTCCTCAACCTTAGAAGTTGACTATCATTCAAGATAGTAATTGGAATATTTCTTGAAGGAGTTAAGAATGGATGGGAAAGTACCTTCAGGAAGTTTTTGGTATGATCCATGAGGTCCCAAGGGAAGAAGACCATAAGAAAGAGAGGAGGGAAAGGGAAGAAGGAGGCATAGGTTTTTTTTTGCAGAACTCCTCTTGTGACATCATACCCTGGCTCGAGGGTGGATGGTTGTAGCAAATTTTAACACAACCTTGCATATGGTTGGGTGGAGAGAAGGTCTCCCTATAACAATACTCAAAATATCTCAATATTATGCAGAGAAGTGTCTTGTCTACCTATGTGTATTGATATGAATATGTGCATGGATAAGTGAACATCATGATATTGAAATGTAACTATTTGGTCTGCAAATCCAATTGTGTATTCTGGAGACACCGGTAATTGTGTGAAGAGTTTTACATTCTTGCTTGCAAGTACTTCATGTTTTGTGATATTTATTTATGAGTGTATGCATGTGAGTAAAGTTATGTGTCTGGTAAATAGGAAAGGATACAAATCTTTATGATTGTTATGCAAGCGTATAATTCAATGTCTCTGTAGTAATTTGAGGGGAGAGACGTCCCTACTCACTGTGTGTATCGTTGTAATCCTATGGCATATGAATGTACTCTCATGAATATATATATATATATATATATATATATATATATATATATATATATATATATATATATATATATATATATATATATATATATTCATGAGAGTACATTCATATGCCATAGGATTACAACGATACACACAGTGAGTAGGGACGATACCCTTGCCTATGTTTTCTATGCACCACGGTGTTGGAATTCATGAACCCAACCAATATTTCAAAGAATATGGTACTATGAAGAAGCCCTGAGAAAACCATGGAGTGTTTTGGTCAAATGCAAGAATCATTGAGGCTTGGTAAGACTTGAGAAGGACTCAAAGAAATACATTCACGAAATGGCTAAGTTCAGGCATGGACTATTAAGTCAGTGGAAAATCCCTAATTCGCTTCAGAAGAATCGTTGCCATGGATTTGGCACGATGAATAAATTCCGGCCCTTTATCGGTACATGGTCGAGATGTGACGTCAACTATTGATTGTGCTGAAGGGAAATATCTCGTCCCTTCATAGGCACTGAGCACAAATCCATAATCCAAAATAAAGAAGGGCCATTGATCTGTCAAAGAGTGATCGTGGACGATCTTGGTCTGTTGGATCCATGGTGATTAACACGGTCAGAGCCTCCTGATCATAATGACCTTGGAAGCTCAAGGGATGATCTAGACCATCCATCGGGGTGAGGCCATGATGAAACTCTGCCACAAATCTTGGTGAATCTCGTGGGAACGAGACCAAGGGAAAAATGTGGCATCATCATGATGCCCCCTGCTGACTAGTATCACCACCATATCTAAAGAGGGTACATGCTAATTGGTGATTGGAGAAAGGGGAAAGGGAGAGCCCTTGTCAGATCAAAACATGAGTCAGGCATTGTCGAACTTGAATCCTCAGATCCAAGAGGTGGAGACCCTATGTGAGTACCATGTGTCTCACCAAGAGGACATCACACGTGACCTGGGGTTGACAAGTGTCATCCTTGTAGTGGACCTAAACTGAGGGTTATATAATTTTACCTATGCAAGTCCATGAAGATGGAAAAATGACTAAGTATTCAGATTTCATGGACTCATGAAAGGAAGGTCGTAGAATTTTACCTCTGCAAGTCTGTGAAGATGGAAAAAATGGCTAAGTATTGAGACTCCAAGGACTCATGAAAGGAGGGTCGTATAATTTTACGTCCACAGGTTTTCAAATATGTGAAGATGGAAAAGATGGCTAAGTATTGAGACACCACAAACTCATGAAAGGAGGGTCATAGAATTTTACCTTTTCAAGTCTGCGAGTCCACAAAGATGTAAAAATGGCTAGGTATTGAGATTCCATGAACTCATGAAAGGAGTGTCCTAGAATTTTACATCTGCAAGTCCACAAGTCCGCAAAGATGGAAAAATGGCTTAGTATTGAGAGTTCACGGACTCATGAAAGGAGGGTCACAAAATTTTGCCTCTGTGAGCCTACGAGTCCGCGCAGATGGAAAAATGGCTAAGTATTGATATTTTATGGGAGGACTTGTGAAAGGAATGTTACATAAGTATATAGCCATGAGTCCATGGAAAACAAGGTATTTTCATGGAAAAGTTCTTGAATAAGCAAAGGACACCGAATATGCGAATGGAAGGAAGTAAGGTAAGTTAGATAAAGTTAAAAAAATTGGACACCCCACCCCTTAGAATGCCTTTAAGGGGTCGGGTATGTTACATGGTGGTATCAGAGCAGGAAACTACACTTGGCCTACTTGGGCTCACGAAGGATTTGAATAAGTTTTATTAGAAAATTAGAAAGGGAAGGATATACTACCCTACCCTATTTATAAGGACCTACTAATACCCAATCGCATGACCAAGTACTTAGGCCTTTGAGTGCATTATAATTTGTTGGCCAAGAGGTAATTTCTTCATGGTATAATAGGAGGTCGAGGGGTGGTAATAACACCACATAAGAATGCAACTATGGCCCTAGTGACCACCACGTTTTCCCTAGTGGATGCCCCCAAAAATACCAACATGAAGTAACTTTAGTTAACTCATGTGTCGCTTATGTGTGTTGATACTGAGAGGGGGGTGAATCAATATCAAGTACAATTTAAAACCTTTTTCAACTTATACTTAAACCATTCAACTATATCCAATGAGAAATGAACAATAGTATAAGAGTTACACTAATACACCATAATACACCATACACAATATATGAGAAATAATCAATAGTTATTGTTCAAGGAAAGTAATGACTTCCAAAGGTAGCTACAGCTTCCAAATGTAAAGGGAGGGATAAACCTCCAAGAGGAAGATACAATCCTCCAATATCAAGAGATATTTGAACTCTCCATCCTTGCCCCTTCCTTCCACCCAAGAATATATGAGAGATAATAAAACATTACATTAAATCATCACCATCAACCAATCATCACATCGAACCTGATAATGCTTCCTGAGACTTATTCAATTTCTGCAATTCTTAAATTCTTGGAGTACTCTAATCCTGTAGATAATATTACTCAATTTATTCTCTGAAACTCCAATTTTCACTCCTTGAATCCTCCCCAAAAAGAGGTTATAGAAAGAATGATAGACTTTATTCAATTCTGGTCTATTCAGGAGAGTGAACTTGCACATAATTCCCCACGCTCAATAATTAACATCCGATTCTGAAACTCACACACAAGAAACTAAAGTCTGTACTATTTCCAATGAAATTTGTCCCACTTCATTTGGATTCTCGATGAAGAAGTTATGACTATTTTACCCGGAACACTTGTTTATTGACTAGCTTCAGGACTGGTCACAAACCCTATCTTCCACAGAGTGTATCTCCATAATTATAGAGAATCAAGAGATGAAATTTTTACCAGAGGTACCTTGATATGTCTTCTCAATACCATAGAGATTTCACCATCTGAATCATTCTAGAAAAAAAGTTATAGAAAAAATGGTAAGATCGGAAAATAACATACCTTAGAACACATCACCAAAAGACTTCATCCTCCCTTGAAATCCGTCCTTCTTTTCTTCTTATTTCCTCTAAAATTCGACTTGTATCAAATGAATGTATAATGATGTTTATTTATACCATTTATGTCACTTCCTTTTAAAATTAGTGCCGACCTGACACTTTCTTATTTTGTAATTCTTTTCTTTAATTATCTTCAGGGCCTACATGTAATTCCTTCTTCAATTCACTTTGTCATCTTCAAAAATTCATTTCTCCTCAACCATGAGGATCCACGTGACATGCCACATACCAATGGAAACAACATGATGTATACTATCCATCCATGGGTGTTGTATCTGCATGTCCATTTTCCTTCATGTCCAAATACCTTCATCAATATTGCGGTCCAAAACCCATGACTAGGGTTGACATCAATGACAACAACCAATCTTCCAACAATGTATGCACTTCTCATCGAAACCTTCAACCCTTTAGTGTAATTATGAATACTTTCACGATGTATAATGACATGGACAATTTATCCGATTGCGATTTGAAAGCTTACCCACCCATATTTTGACCACGGAGATCCTGACCAACGAGGGATATTGACAGGTTGTCTGATCCTACGGTTCCTAAGTCCCCATTTTAACCAGCCCGTTGAATCCAAATGGATTTCATTGTGCAACAATTAACCCCTCAATCTCAAGAATAATAACCCGACAAATAATTAATCACGGGGATTTATTAAAAAAATTGTTAATGGAGAATAAAACTATTATATGTTGTTTTTGCGCAACTAAATAGGGACTATATACTACTATAAAATGCTATATTTCTACAACATAATATCAGTTTACACATGTACCATGATGTTTTTAAGATAATGGACAAGTTGACTAACAAAGAACTGTTGATTCTCAATACTTAACCAGTTCGATATTTCCTAGACAAGCTCTAAGAATAGTGATGGTGATCCACCATGAATGGGGGGAGATTTCCCATAACAAAGAGGTAGAATATGATGAAAGGAGGATGGTATAAACCACTCCAAACTTGGATGAGACTATGAGAAGTCATGGCATAGTTGCAAAGCTTTA
Organism: Picea engelmannii; assembly: GCA_009831015.1. Lineage (NCBI taxonomy): Eukaryota > Viridiplantae > Streptophyta > Pinopsida > Pinales > Pinaceae > Picea > Picea engelmannii. Next base: position 745,280 of record ML784213.1, on the reverse strand, counting down.
AGTCTGAAAATGACTGTCTAATGAAGGAGTAGGAAAAACAAACCTTGATAAATGTGGTTCTGCTACAAAGTCTATCAGAACTACAATGACAATTGCAACATGGGCCAACCGCCAATAACATGGGAAAAAACTGACCTGAGTAAAGCTAGAGTTTAACTGAAATGAAAAGACACGAACATGAAATAAACGATGCAATAATAAACCCTCTCAAGAAGGCTCATCATGGAGCCAAGACGCATGCCAAAACCAAATATTCATTTGAGGATTTCTCTAACGAAGGAGTAGAAAGCTCCACAAAATTGTCAATTAGTAATACCAGTTCTCATTCCTAGAAGAGGGGGAAGAAAAGGATGTACTCCAAGGGTAGGGACCCCAAGGAATTCAAGAAATCAAAGCCACCTACTTTTTATGGGGAAATAAAAAAATGTGAAGTGGTAGAAGCTTGGGTATTGGGCCTGATGAAGTATTTCAGAGTTCATAACTACTCTGAGAACTTGAAATCTTGAATAACTATATTCAATTTGAATGGAAAGGCCTCTATCCGGTGGGAAGACCTAAGAAATGTAAAAGGAATATGGGAAAAGGGGTTTTCTTGGAATAAGTTTGAGAAATACTTCAATAAGAAGTACCTTTCTGAGAGGTACTATGATGAAAATATGAAGGAGTTCTATGAGCTCAAACTAGGACAACTCACTATATATGAATACATCAAGAATTTTCTAGAACTAATGAGGTATGTACCCTACACAAATGATGAAAAGGTAAAGATGCAATGATTTCTTAGTGGGATCTCTCAATCCTTATAGAACATGATTGGATTTAATGAACCTAAAACCCTGAAAGATGCCATTCAGAAGGGTAGATATTGTTACAAGCAACTCAACCACAAAGAAAAACCCGCCAAGGAATGGAAGAATAAAAATAAGATGGGAGTTAAACCTTCAAGGTTCAAGAATTTTTGGAAGAGTTCCAGGATGGACTTCCCAACAAAAAGTGTGAATTAGTAGAACTTCCCATATCAAGGTGGAAATATAACTATTGGATCAGCCTCAGGTAGGACTGGAAGCATAAGGAAGGAACCATTGAAATGTTGGGGCTATGGAGAAGAACACAAGCTGAGGGACTATCCTTATAGGTATCCAAACAACAAGGGATTTTACAAAGTCCAAGAGGCTACCACTGTCAATGATGTGGCCAAAAGCATACCAAAAATCCATGCATCTTTGGAAAATAGAAAATAGAAAATAGCCTCGGTGGTGGAAATGGAAGGTATGGTCACCAACCATCTTATTTTTGTTTTGATTGACCTTGGTTCTAACCTGAGTTATATTTCTCCTCAAGCTATTGAGAAGCGTAATTTACAGCAAGAAAAACACAATAATCCATGGTTGGTACAATTGGTCACGAGAATAAAAAGAAGGGAAATAAGGGTCCTAACAACATGCCCAGTCATCATGAATGGGTTTCCTACCGAAGCCACTTTAAATATCCTTCCTCTAGGATTATACGGCATGTTGAGCAACATGGATTAGTTGGCTTCCCATAAAGATAAACTGGACCATTATAACAAAACCTTAGAATGTGAAGATGACAAAGGAAAGAAAAGAAATTTGTAGATAATTCAAAAACCTGTCTCAGTAAGATAGATATCGTCCCTCCAAATGAAGAAGTATTGTAGGAATGGGAGCCCTTTGTATGCAATACATGTATTAAATTCAGTTAAGGAACAAAAACCAAGCTTATAAGAGCACCCTATATTGAAATATTTTCGAGATGTGTTTCCAGAAGAGGTATTAGGATTACCTCCCAAGAGAGATATTGATTTCTCAATAGAGCTTGTACCTTGAGCAATGCCAATGTATATAGAACCCTATAGGATGAGTACCCTAGAGTTAATTGAGCTCAATTTGCAGCTGAAAGAAATGTTATACAAGGGGTACATACAACCTAGTGTGTCTCCCTAGGGAGAGCCAACCTTATTTGTAAAGAAGAAGGATGGCACACTCAGGTTGTGCATAGACTACATAAAACTAAATAAGATGACAATTAAGAATAAGTACCCCTTTCCCAAGATTTATGACTTATTTGAAAAGTTAAGAGGTGCCACCATATTTTCCAATATAGATCCGAGATCCATATATGATCAAGTTCAAATCAAGGATGAGGACATCTATAAAACCACCTTTAGGACACGGTACATACAATATGAATTTGTGGTGGTGGAATTTGGTCTCACCAACACACTGATCGCCTTCATGTGTTTGATGAATAATGTACTCAACAAGTTATTGGACATATTTTTATTATTTTTTATTGATGACAACCTAATTTACTCAAGGAGTAAGGAAGAGAATGAAGAACATTTAAAGTTATTACTCCAAGTACTAAGAGAGAAAAAGATCTATGCTAAGCTTATCAAGTGTGACTTCTTCCAAAAGAAAGTCCATTATTTAGGCCATGTTATCTCTGAGAAAGGAGTGATAGTTGACCCTAATAAGATCAAATCCATTATAGATTGGCCCACACCCAGGGATGTCACTGAAATTAAATCCATCATGGATTTAGCAGGATATTATAAGAGGTTCATAAAAATATTCTCTAATATTGGTCACCCAATCACTTCAATACAAAGAAAGGGGGTGAAATTGATTTGGATAGAAAAATGTGAGTAAAGTTTCCAACAGCTGAAACACCTATTAACACATGCTCTCATACTGAAAATTACAAACCCAAACAAGGGATTCCTGGTGTGCATCGATGCTTGCAAAGAGGGACTCAGAGGAGTCCTCATGCAAGAGGGACATGTAATATGTTATGAATCCATAAAATTGAGTAAACATGAGATAAATTATGTGACCCATGACCTAGGGATAACTTCCATATTGCACGCTTTGAAAATGTGGAGGCACTATCTCCTAGGCAGAAGGTTTTTCCTATTGACAGACCATAGTGGGTTGAGGTATTTATTTGACTAGCCCAAGCTAAATGCTAGGCACGCTAGGTGGATGGATCTTATCAGTGATTTTGACTTTGAAAGAAAACACATCAAAGGAAAAAAAACCTGAGTGGATGATGCCCTTAGTAGAAGTATGAAGGTACTTCATTTAACAACCATGAGTGCTTGTGAAACCTACCTCAAGAAAAGAGTTAAAAGTGCATAGGAGGTAGATGTGTTCTTCAAAACCGCGAAAATACACCTAGAGAAAGAACCCACCGGGTTGAAATATGAAGGTTATCAACTAACAAGAGATGGCCTACTAACATACAAAGGGAGGTTGTATATCCCAACTAATGACGCCTTGAAGAAGTTCATATTGGATGAACTACACAAAATATCATATGTTGGTCACCCTAGTTATCAGAAGATGATTACAACCCTTAGGAAACATTTTTATTGGCCAAGAATGAAAAAAGGACACAACTGATTATTTGGCTAAATGCCTAGAGTGCCAACAGGTTAAGGTAAAACACCAACACCCAAAAAGACCATTGTAGCCCATGCCTATTCTAGAATGGAAATGGGAAACCATTTCCATAGATTTCATCATTGGACTACCCAAAACGACCAAATGAAATGATGCCATCATGGTAGTTGTGGATAAATTGAGCAACGCTGCCCACTTCATTCCAGTAAAATCCACTTGCAAGGAAATATATATTGTCAACATCTTCATGAAATAAATATTCATACTGCATGGGATACCCAAGGATATTATATCTGATAGGGATTCCAAATTCACCTTGAACTTTTGGAAGTCCTTGTTCACTGGTTGTGGAACAAAACTGTTGTTTAGTACAACCTACCACCCTCAAACTGATGGACAAACAAAGAGGGTCAACGAATATTGGAAGACATGTTAAGGATTCATGTGATGCATCAAACCAGAAAATGGGAAGAGTATCTACACCTGGTAGAATTTGCCTACAATAATGGATACCAAGAATCCTTGAAAATGGCCCTTTTTGAGGCCCTCTATGGTAGAAAATGAAATATCCCAATCAACTGGGATAATCCAGTATACAGGGTTACCCTTGGACCTGAAATGTTAATGGAACTAGAACAACAAATGACCTAAATAAGGATAAATATGAAGGTGTCCCAAGACATGCAGATAACAAAAGAAATCATAAAGAATTTAGAATAGTAGATCATGTGTATCTCCGAATCAAACCAAGGATAATCTCCTTAAGAATGGGATCTTGTGCTAAGATGGTGCCCAAATTTTGTGGCCCTTTTGAAATTATGGACAGAGTGGGACCTATAGCCTATAAACTGGCCTTACCCCCCACAATGAAGTCACATAATGTGTTCCATTTTTCCTTATTAAAGAGATATATACATGATGTTACTCACATAATTGATTGTTCTGTGATATAGGTGGAACCTGAGGGAGAGTTCCAACTAGAGCCATAGTGTATCGTAAATAGGAGAGAAATCCCTCTCAGGAATAGAACCATTTCCTAGGTCAAGGTGCAATGGAAACACTTTGGTCATGATGAAGTGACTTGGGAAATGGAGGATGCCATGAAACATGCATACCCTTTTTTGTTCATGGATGAATAAGGAACGTTTGTGTTAAATATAACACCGAGGGAGGTGTTTCTTTAAAGGGGAGGGGATTGTAACACCCATGTTTCCCCTAGTCTGTAATTATAAGTGTTATTATGGAAAAATAATAAGTCGACCTGTGGGTGATCAAGGATAAACAATGGAAATTGATATATTTTGTAATCTCTCTCTCTATCTCTCTCTCTATATATATGTGTGTGTGTGTGTGTGTGTGTGTGTGTGTGTTTAGTTTTTAATAAAATAGAGAATTCTGAGCTACTGCTGAAGGGATGGACTTCACAAGTTACAATATCATGAGAGAAGTGGGAAAGAGGGAGGCCATCACTAATTTAAATGAATCTACTAGGAAATACCCTACTTAATTAAAATGATATAGATCCGAACTATCCTCAGCCCTAGAAACTGACTATCATTCAAGATAGTAGTTGTTATAGTTCTTGAAGGAGTTAAGAATGGATGGGAAAGTATCTTCAAGAAGTTTCTAGCATGATCCATAAATTCCTGAGGGAGGAAGACGAGAATAAAGGAGGGGGGGCAAGGGTAGAAGGAGGTCTAGGGAAATTTTTGCAGAACTCCTCTTGTGACATTGTACCCTGGCTCAAGGGTGGCTAGTTGTAGTAGAGTTTAATGCAACCTTGCCTACGGTTGGGTGGAGAGCGATTCTCTCTACAATGATACTTAACATATCTCATTCTTCTGTAGATAAGTGTATCGTCTACCTCTATGTATTGATATGAATATGTGCATGGATAAATGAAAAACATGATGTTTAAATGTAGCCATTTGGTCTGCAAATCAAATTGTGTATTTTGGAGACACCAATAATTGCACATAATGTGTAATTGTGTGAAGAGTTTTACATTCTTGCTTGAGAGTACTTCATGTCTTGTGAGATTTATTTACGAGTGTATTCTTCTGAGTAAAGCTGTGTGTCTGGTAAATAGGAAAGGATACAAATATTTATGATTGTTATGCATGAGTATAATTCAATGTCTCTGTATTAACCTGAGGGGAGAGACGTCCCTACTCACTGTGTGTATCGTTGTAATATTATGGAATATGCATGTACTCTCATTAATTCTATGGCATATGCATGTACTATCATGCATATATACCCTTGCTTATGTTTTCTGTGCGCCACGGTGTTGGAATGCCCGAACCCAACCATACTTTCAAAGAATAGGGTATTGTGAAGAAGCCCTAAGAAAAACATGGAGTGTCTTGGTCAAGCACAAGCATCCTTGAGGCTCGGTAAGACTTGAGGAGGACACAAAGAAATAAATTCACGAAATGGCTAAGTTTAGGCATAGATTGTGGTCGTGGATTTGGCACGATGAATAAATTCACTTTAGAAGAATCATGGTAGTGGATTTGGCACGATGAATAAATTTAGGCCCTTTACTGGGACGTGTTTGAGATGCGACCTCAACCATTGATTGGGTTGAAGGGAAAGATCTTGAACTTTCATTGGTGTTGAGCACAAATTCATACTCTGAAATCAACAAGGACCATTGATCTGTTGGAGAGTGATCATGGACGCTCTTGGATCATTGGATTCATGGTGATTAATAGGTCAGAGCCTCCTGGTCAGAATTACCTTGGAAGCCTAAGGGACTATCTAGACCATCCATTAGGGCGAGGCTGTGATGAAACTACATCATAGATCTTGGTGAATCTCGTGGGAATGAGACCAAGGGAAAAATGTGACATCATCACGATGTCCCCTATTGACTAGTATCTCCACCATGTCCAAAGAGGGTATGTGCTAATTGGTGATTGAATAAAGGGGCAAGGGAGAGACCCTGTCAGATCAAAACATGAGTAAGGTGTCGTCGAACTTGAATCGTCGGATCCACGAGGTGGAGACCCTATGTGAGTACCACATGTCTCACCAAGACGACATCCCATGTGGCTCGAGGCTGACAAGTGTCATCCTCGTAGTGGCCCTAAACTGAGGGTTATATAATTTTACATCCGCAAGTCCGTGAGTCCGAGAATGTGGAAAAGTGGATAAGTATTGAGATTTCACGGACTAATGAAAGGAGGGTCGTATAATTTTACCTCCACAAGTCTGCAAGTCCACGAAGATGGAAAAAATGGCCAAGTATTGAGACTCCACATACTCATGAAAGGAGGGTCGTAGAATTTTACCTCCACAAGTTTGTGAGTCTGCGAAGATGGAAAAAAATGGCTAAGTGTTGAGACTCCACACACTCATGAAAGGAGGGTCGTAGAATTTTACCTCCACAGGTCCACGAGTCTACGAAGATGGAAAAATGACTAAGTATTGAGATTCTACGGACTCATGAAAGGAGGGTTGTAGAATTTTACCTCCGCAAGTCCGGGAAGATGGAAAAATGGCTAAGTATTGAGATTTCACGGACTCATGAAAGGAGGGTCACAAAATTGTACCTCCATGATTCAGTGAGTTCATGTAGATGGAAAAATGGCTAAGTATTGAGATTTTACGAGTGGACTTGTGAAAGGAAAGTTACATAAGTATATAGCCGTGAGTCCGCGAACAAAAATGTATTGTCATGGAAAAGTTCTTGAATAAGCAAAGGACGACGGAGATGCAAATGAGAGGAAGTAAGATAAGTTAGATAAAGCGAGAAAAAATGGATACCCTGCCCCTTAGAAGGCCTTTAAGGGGTCAAGTATGTTACAACCCATCAACCCATTAAATATTTACCTCAACCATGTTTAACCATGGATATTTTCCTATAGTAAATCTCAATTGACTTTGCTACCTCTAAATGTGTCATATGAACAATTCGTGTAGAGCTCCCTTTAGTTTATTTAAGCATGTGACAACTTTCACAATCTAACATCATGAAATATATTTTCCGGGATTAATTACATGAAGTTTTGTTTAGAGGTAATGATTGGTATTGGGAGAGTCATTGAGTAATCATGAATAATTAAATTTAAAGTTAGAGTGTAAATTGATATATGAGATTTTTTTATTTGTATATAAGATATTCGTTCATAGTGATTTAATTATTTAGATTATGAAAGTGTATATATCCTTTCCACTATGTATTGAAATCTATAAATTAAAAAAAAGAAAACTATTAAATCCACTCAAATTATATAGAAATACAATTTTTAAATATAAAATTTATTAAGAAACATGTTATTTTAAAGATGTTTCCTTAAATATTGAGGATTTTAAGAGAAAAATGAAAAAAATAATAAACTTAGAAGATAACGAACATTTAAAAAAAACTTGTAAATGAAGTTAAAAAAACATAAAAAACATGTAGATTGGGGAAAACATGTAGTGTCGACTTAAGATTGTAAAGTGAATATTGATTGAATATTTTCCCTCCCTTTAAGTTGTGATGTGGATATTGATTCAATGTCTTCCTTTGTTCATAGTTGACAATCCTTTAATTGGAAGGTTAAACATCATGAATTAGACAATTCGATTTGGAAAAAAAACAAAATCTCTACCTATTTTGAAAGAAACAAGATAGCAAGAATCATCATAATTATTGTTTCTATGAATTAATTAATTTTTTTAATAAATTGTAAAAACAATCATTTAAAAAAATAAATTTAATAATTTAAAATTTAAAATTATAAATATTACCAATCACAATGATGTATATTACATTTTGGTATATTTACTTATTATTTTTTCCAGATTTAATATACATATTAATTATTATAAAACTCATCTTAATATTTAATTATTATTATTAAGAATATGAATTTTAATATATTGTTTAACAAAAAGAATCATCTTAACATCTATCTAACTAACTCCATAAAAGAATCATTATATATATAATTTAATTATTATTATTAGGAATATGAATTTTAATATATTGTTTAACAAAAAGAATCATCTTAACATCTATCTAACTA
>ML784213.1:682185-710769 GCA_009831015.1 Picea engelmannii | reverse complement strand
ATTTTTACCTTAAAATAAATTATGGGCTAATAAAATAAGTTTAAAAAAATCACTCTAATACAAAAAATTCGTCCAATAAAAAATTAGAGGCCCCTTAATTTCGCCCATGGGCGAAATTTCGCCCCTAAAATCATCTATGGCCTGAACCACCATGGAATGGATTTTTGGAAAATAGGGTGAGATGAGGGGACACATGGTTGAGGTGGAATTTCTCACATTGGATCCAAAAACCTTCGAAAATATCCAAGATTTCTTTACCAAATATAAGGATTTGTTGTCGCAACTCAAGGCTTGCGGGGTTGATAAATCTAAGGAGGAGAAACAAATGGTTCTCACCATTCTCTCTAAACTTGGTCCAAAATACTCAGTGTTTGTATCCACATTTCATTAAGTTAGATTCGCCTCTAGAACCAGCTGGAAGATTACCTCTCTTGAGGACTTTATCGAGTCTCTGACACAAGAGAAAAACACATTGATCAACATGGGAAAAATCAAAGGCCCAAAGGCACATGCACTTACTGTGCAAGATGGAAGCAGTCATCAATATCATAAATCTAAAGATAAATAAAAAAGGAAAGTACATGCAAATCATAAGAAGGAAGGGTACTTAAAACCCTTCAACGATGCCTCCAGATCCAAAGTTGGAAAGGGAAGAAAAGGGGAGAAATGCACTTGCTTCCATAAAGGATTCCATCTAGAATCCACATGTATGCAGAAAAAAATATATTTAATGACCCAAATACGTTAGCAAAACAACCTTGGAGATCGCATCCTTGAGGGTTCCAAGAATAAGAAGCCATGAGATCAGAATCCCAAGAAAGGCAATTCTAGCCATGCTTTCATTGCCATCAACTCCTATCCCGATGCTTGCACTGTAGATTCAAGTGAATCACACCACATGGATTCCAAACAATAAGTCTATTCTTAATTGGATGCATGCAAAGGTCCTCCTATTCTGATGGGGGACAACTCTCCAGTCGAGGTCACTGATAAAGGAAGAATTGAACTCACAAGAAAAAGCTTCGAGAATGTGCTACACGTTCCCAAACTTTTTGTCAATATTCTCTTCATGTATGAGATGAAAAACTCCGGCACCGGAAAGAGATTCATATTCACACCTGATGTAGTGTATATATATGACATGCAAAGCAATTCCAGGGTTGCTACCAGCGAGGTAAATCATCAATCTAGACTCTACACATTTTCTGAATTTATTGAACCAGATTATGCATTACTGCTTACCCATGTTGATGAAAGAATTTGGATATGGCACAAAAGGCTAGGGAATTTAAATTTCAGATATATGCAACAACTTAGAAAGCATGGAATGGTTTATGGTCTACCCAACATCCACTTCTCCAAAGGAATTTGTGAGGGATGTGTTCTTGGAAAACACCCTTAAGAGAAATTCGACAAAGGAAAGACTCAAAAGGATTCCTTTCCCTTAGATATGATCCATAGTGACCTCATGGGCCTTTTTCCGCAACCATCAATCAATAAATCAAGGTACGTGCTCATTTTTGTTGATGATTTCTCATGCTTCACATGGATTTTCTTTCTCAGGGAAAGATTAAAGGTCTTTCAACACCTCAAAGATTTCAAAGCCCTTGTTGAGACACAACCAGGAAAGAAAATCAAAGTCATTCGAACAAATAATGGGGGAGATTTTTTCAACCATGAGATACATAATATTTTTCATTAGGCAAGGATTCAGTTGCAACACATGGTTCCCTATACTCCGCAACAAAACGTAGTTGCTAAGAGGAAAAATAGATCTCTAAAAGAGATGACATCTTACATGCTACATGCAAAGTCACTTCCATAGATATTATGGGATGAAGCACTTAATTGTGAAACCTACATCAAAAATAGATCTCCCCATATATTTGTCAAGGATAAGACCCCCTACGAGGCTTGGAGTGACCTCAAACTGGAAGTGACCCACTTACTTATTTTCGGTTCACGTGCATGGGCCATGATTCCCTCTGAGAAGATGAAGGCGCTTTATCCACAGAGCACATAGTGTATCTTTGTTGGATACCCTGAGAGTGTGAAGGGATACAAAATCATTGATCTTTCCTCAGACTGGCTCATCATTGAGCGTAGTGTCCAATTCTAGGAAAGTGTCTCACATGTACCTCTGTAGCTGCATGCATACACTTTTGTTCTTCTACCAGTCAGAGATGATGAGCATGCACATGTCGACTCTTCTTCAAATGAAAGTTCTGATTCAGAGATTCAGATTATTAGGATACATAGTCAGTACAATCAGATGCAGATTCAATGCATCCAGATGTAGATGCAGAGCTAGAGCAGAGGCCCAAGTGGGACAAGAATACTCTTTAGGATGCATGGGATATTGTTGGGGATCCACTTGATACTAGGAGGATTTGATATAATTTCGAGGAGCCTCCTCTTTCACTCACTGGCACTGAACCATTTCTACCCAAGCATATTTTCATGGTTCAATCTTCAGATCCATAGTCTTATGGCGAGATTGTTGGAAATCCCTTTTGGGAATCCACCATGCAGGAGGAGTATAACTCCCTCCTCGAGAACCATACTTGGGATCTGGTTCCCCTTCCTTCAGGAAGGAAAATTATCAAGTGCAGATGGGTCTATAGGACCAAGGGTGCAACAAATGGATAGATTATCAGATACACAGCCGGGCTAGTTTCCAAAGGATTTCAGCAGGTGCATGGAATTGACTATGATGAGACCTTTGCTCCGGTAGCGAAGATGGAATCCATACGTTTTCCACTTTCCATTGTGTCAGGAAAAGGATGGGAAGTCCATCAGATGGACGTGAATAATGCATTTCTTCATGGATATCTCTCTAAGGAGATCTATATGGAGAAACCCCAGGGATTTATGCATGATTCATCCTTGGTATGTCGACAAAAGAAATCTCTTTGTGGCCTTAAGCAGGCTCTGAGGTAATGGTATGAAAATATGGAATCCTACCTACTATCACATAACTTGGTACATTGTAAATTAGACCCAAATGTTTACATGCTAATGAAAATGATTCACTTCTACTCCTAGTTTTGTATGTTGATGATTCGTTGATCACCAGTTGCTCAACTTCATAGATTGCTACAGTCAAGAGGATTCTACATGACAGGTTCTTGATGAAGGACATGGGTATACTACATTTCTTCCTTGGACTCGAGATCATCCAGGATGCATCAAGCATCAAACTGTCTCAGGCCAAGTATGCACGAGATCTCCTTGAGATATTTCACATGAAAGATTGCAAGTCTGCCCCAACTCCTTTCCTATCAGGAGTCATACTTAAGGATGGCAGGGACACTCCACTAAATGACAACACACTATACATAAAACTAGTGGGGAACTTGTTTTATCTCACACACTCCAGACCAGACCTCTCCTATACAGTGGGAGCAGTCTCCAGGTTCATGCAGGAGCCGCATGAGATACATTGGAAGGCTGCAAAGCATATCCTTCGATACGTATAGGGAACCATCACATTTGGGATTCACTATGTAGTAGACTCTACATTGGACCTCATTGGGTTCACTGATTCTGACTGGGTTGGCGATAACATTGATCACAAGTCCACATCTGGTTACTCACTCAATCTTGGTTCTGAGCCTATCTGTTGGTCGAGCAAGAAGCAGGCTTCTATTTCTCTATCTTCTGTCGAGGAAGAGTACATAGGGGTAGTTAACATAACCATTCAAGCTATTTGGATACAACATTTTCTCATTGAGTTGGGCATTCATTTTCATCGGCCGATCATTATCTGGTGTGACAACTAGAGCACTCTAGAGTTCTACAAAGATCCATTTCAGAGGCAAGGGACAAAGCACATCGATATCCACATGCACTACATCATGGACTTAGTACATGAGGGGATTATCAACCTGTAGTTCTGTCCTTCAGCAAAACATACTGCATAAATCTTCACCAAGACCTTCACCGAAAAGAAATTCCATTCTCTGTGCAGTCATCTTGGAGTGAAGGACACAATTGCCTAGCAACTGTTAGTTCTTATTTTTACATACATTGCACTTTGAGGAGGGGTTTTTCCCATGACGTTTTCCCTCTATCCTCATTTATTTCAGTGTATCTTTTTTATTTGGGTACCTAACATGACCTCGTTGCCAGGACCCATTCTTTATTTTCACCATAGTGATGTTCAGGGGGGGTGTTAGAGATACTTCACACACACTTAACATTTCTTTTTCCTAAGGTTTTCCCTATGTTTATTAGTCATTATTCAATCTCCTATATTTTAGGGAGAATATTCTCTTCAGTTCACACTTCAGTTTGATCAGTTGAGTGGAGTCTAGATGCCACATTGGTATTATCACCATGCGACAGTGGGATCATCACCAACTAATGGGAATTGTCCTTGGGATCATCACCAGCTAATGGGAATTGTCCTTGGGATCATCACCAGACTAGTGCATTACTCATGATTCCCTAATCTCCTCCTCACTTCACTCTGTTTCAATCAGTTAACTGAAGACTGATAGACTAGTTAACTCAACTAGGTGGCAGTTCACTCTCATAACTTCCCAAGAGACTAGACTAGGTGGTGGTTTACTCTTGTAACTACTGGTGTGTGTACAGATCAATCCAGACCACCACTATGGTGCATTGGATTCTCCTCCAGTGCACATTGGTTGAGTTATATAGAGTATATCATGTGTAAATTATCATTTATTCATTTGGTTAATGATAATTCTTCCATTCTTTCTCTCTTGCTTCTCTTTTCTCATATTTTCTCTACAACTGTGTATGTCAATTCCCAACTAGATCTATTCTATGCAGGTTCAACACATTTACATTCAGGAGCTATGGGTGGCATCATTTTTCTGAACTCTACCTCCAAAATCTCTTTTGCTACCCACCTTGGGACAACAACCAATAATTACAGTGAATTCATGGTGTTCAAACTCCTCCTTATTTAGGTAAAGGAAAAATGTATCTCTCATATCAACATTTTGGTGATTCTCAACTAGTCATTTCATGCTTTACTGGAAGACAATCACTGTACACATACACACTTCAACCAGTCTTGGTGGAAATTAAAAGGATCATTTATTTCTTCCTTCATACTTCCTTTTCTCATGTCTACAAGATCAAAAATCAAGAAGTTGATAACCTCTCAAAGGTTGGCCTAGACATGGATCAAGGTTTCCGGAAGATCTGGGAAGAAGGCCCATCTGAAACCTCTTAATATTTTCACAACCCTTGGTCCTCTTTCTGGTTAATCGCCTTTTTCGGGAAATCTACCTTTTTGGGCAACTTGTTAGCAAGCTCCTGTCAACTTGGATTTTTGACTATATCTCTCTTCCCTAGAGAGAAATGCATTGTTTTCACCAATTTTTAGGAGTAATTTCTGTATAAAACAGTGATGATAAAAATAGACTGGGACCTATATTGATCAACATGATCAATTTTGGAAAATGTATAACATCATGCATATTTTTTTGTGGCAACTTGGACTAAAGAATGCTTCGACATATATTGATGTAGTTTTATCCTATCAATAAAATTACTTGCTTTTATATATATATATATATATATATATATATATATAACTAAACGATTATATATATCCTTTTACTAAACGATTATATTTTGTTATTAAAAAGAGTGTTATAGCCTCACCAATTAGCATCATAATACAAAAAAAATGATTTATCACATCCAGTTGTTAAAACAAATACCAATATTGGGTGAGCTTACTACTGTATATATATTTTTTCCTTCATAGAGGAGATCAAAAAAACAGGGAGCATTATATATATATATATATATATATATATATATATATATATATATATATATATATATATATATATATATTACTAAACGATTATATATATCCTTTTAATATTGGGTGAGCTTCAGAGATGATTTTAAGGATGAAAATTTATTTTAAAATGTAGAAATATTAGCGAATCTTACTAATCCTTCATATGTCAACTATAAATGTTTGGCGATATTTTTGTAAAAATATTCAAATTTCTAATTATTTTATATAGTGTTTATAAAATTTTGGCAATTTTTAAGGTAAAATAATTTTATCCTATAGAATTTGGGTGAATCATTTTTAAAATAGCGAATCTTGTTTTTGGAAAAACCATGGAAAATTAGCCCATGAGAAAAATTTAGCCCCTAAAATCATCCCTGGTGAGCTTACTACTGTATATATATTTCTTCCTTCACAGAGGAGATCCAAAAATACAGGGAGTATAAATCCTACATAACAGTCCTATAATCAAAAGTGTTTTGCAATATATGTGAAAAAACTAAAGCCGAGGAAATAATTGGCCATTGTGTATTTCATTCTCGTTCTCAAAGGCCTACTTGGCTTCTCGCTCCATCCCTTTCATGTCGATTCTCCTAGGATATTGGTGCACCAATTATTACTCCAGACCTTCATATGGAACTGATCCGATTAACACCTTTTGGAATGCAACTATTGTCTGTGACCTTTTTTCCAAACTTGTTATCATATGTTGAAGAACTTTTCACTATGTCTCAATCTTATCAATTTGGCATTTTTGTTGGGTTATGAACTCAATAAGTTATGCATATTCATTATTATGGGCTTCCTCCCGTGAAAACATTCTCGTATTTGTGTTGAAATTGATGTTTGATTGTCTAACAAAAAACTCTCATGTCTCCTTAAAACACGATGAATACCCATGATTTCATAAATAGGGTAGTGTCTAGGGAGATTGTAGTTTTCCATCATCCCAAATTACAATTGTGTGGATAACAATTGAAGAATTTTCTAGTCTTTCCAGTTTACCAATCTCTTCCCCACTATGTTTACCCTTAAATTCTTACAAACCCAAACTAAAACCCTGTAAACCTATACTAACACATCTACACAATTGCAAATATAAACAAGAACCACCGAATATTCGAAATTCCCAATTGAAAGCCACCAACTTACCTCTAAAATAGAACCAAAGAAATTGCTCTTATATACGTTGAGATTTTCCCACAAATCCTCATTAAGAGAATGCAATGTATACACCAAACCAAGGCTTGAACCAAAAGGAGAAACAATCGAGTTGGTCCCTGAAAATATAATAACATATCTTCCCATCATGCCTTAACATAATTTTCCATATATTTCCAAAAAAAAAAATCATGTGCACATCTAACTAACTTCATTGAAAAGTTGTTGCTTGTGACAACTAAGCATCAATATCCTAAATTGACTACATGTTTGCCGCCCACTAAGATTTGAGTATGGATTGATAGTTTAGTTTAGAGTTGTAAGGGTCATGGAACCAATATCTCACCTAACTTTTACCTCACGTTTAGGATAATTCACCTAACTTTTACAAAGTATCATTGCATTTAAAGACGCGCATCTATGAAGTATCATCATACTCATTTAGGTAACTTTGTGTCATTTTAGGGTTGAAATTTACTTTCATATTTATTATTCACTATTTTTTTCCCATTCAAAATAATATAGAAGATAAATTAATATTTTTGATTTATAATTTGGCCAAATCATTTTGAATTCATGAAATTATAAATAAGTAGACATTTCCAAGAATGGTGAATAGGTTAAAAATATCAATTTCATCACTACAAAATCACATTAAACAATTATATATGGCCACATTCTACTGTGTGTATTCTAAAGATGCTATGTTTTGAATTTCTTTGCTCATTTTGTTTCAATCATTTTTACTCAAAAATTTAGCTTTAGAAGAATCAATGGAATCACAAATATTAATTGTTGATATTGCATAATCTGGGTGTAATAGGGGGTTTTTGAGAGCACTCAATCCATTTTTGCAATAAAAAATTCAAATTTAGCAATGAAAAATTGCAATTTCAGCAATTCTTGTGTAGATTTCAATCATGATTGTTAGAAAAATTCCAAATCGTAGAACATTTAGACTTCTCCCATTCTAATGAAGCAAATCAAAGAAGTCTAAAACATTTAGCCTTCTAATAATGTGTAATAAACCTTTTTCTTTCAATTTTAAGTTTTCTTAAATAAATATACAAATGTATAAATAAAACCCAAAATAAAAAAAATAAAAAATAAAATGTTAAAATGTAATTTTAATTCTGTAAAAAAAAAACACTTATTAAAATAGAAGAAGTCTAAATGTTTTACAATTTGGATTTTTTTTAGCAATCATCACCAAAATGTTAATAGAAGAATTTTAGGAATTTCAATTTTTCATTACTAAATTTGCATTTTTTATTGCAAAAATGGATTCAACTCCCAAAAACTTCTATGGCACTTGGAAAATAACAAAACTATATCATTAAAAAATGTCATTTTTTGTATTAAATATACACATAATTATAAAAATAATAAAATTATACAAACCAAAAAAAATATAATATATAATTCTGATGATTTAGCTCTTCAAAGTCATTCACCATTCACTAATATGTGGAGAGTATTTAATACTAAAGTAATTCATTGTTATGATCCAAATCTCGAGATATCAAAATAAAATAGAAGTACACACCATGTACACCAATATGAGTGTGGAGCACAACTCCAATATAGATAAGAGAGATAAGTAACACAATAAATCCTTAAAGAATAGGACTAGAACCTCCTCCAAATACCCAAATAGATTCATACATCACAATTCACATGTGATGAAACCAAGTAATATGATTTTCTTGTGTTCCTTCTTTCTTCATTCCATTGATGATGATCCATCCATCCAAAATCAATTATTTCTATCTTGATCCTTGGTGGCTATTTGTTGTATAATTTTATTTCCTTTGATTCCATGTATTGTTGTTGTAACTTCTCCAATTTGTAGTGGTTGTTGGTCTCTGATAATAACTTGTTGAAGAGTGGTTTTGTGATTCCTTGCTCCATGAATATTGACAAGTATTCCATCTTCTTCCTTGATAGTCATGATATCGACCTTCTTGTCTTCCTTGAAATCTTTCCTGGTAACAAGGGTGTCGATATGGGTTCACATCTGACAATTTTTCTTCACTCTGCACACCTGTTTAATTTATCTTCTTTTCATAGACAATGGCATTACTCTACACTTAGAGATAATACCATCATATCTGGCATGTACATCCTCTAGATGAAGTTTGAATTCTTCAAGTATCTTTTGGTGACCTTCTTGAATCTTTTCTTCTTTATGCTTTTGAAGCTGCAATGCCACCCCATTTATCAAATTATGACATCCTTCTTTAATTCTGGATTTCATTTCTAATTTTACCTCATCAGTATTTAGGGATTCTTCAACCTTATTCATCCAAGATCCCAGTTTCTTATTGATTTTGATAATCATTCTTTTCTTCTTTCAATATCTTCACTGTATCTAGAAGTTTTTTATTATGGTTTCACAATTTACATATCTCTTCATCTTTCTTTTTCAAATTTTCCCTTGAATAATCCTTTTCCCACTTTTATTTGCTACTATTTTCTTTCTTTAAGTTAGTAACCTCCTTAACGAGTGATTCAATAAGGGATTGCTTCTTGGCGAACTCGTCGTTTTTCTTTGTAATATATTTTCTTAGCTCTTCATTATCCTTTTTCAATTTGGAGACATTTTCTTTTGATTCCTTTAATTCCACTTGAATTTTATGCATCTCCATTATTTGTTATCCTTGATCCATTTATTTGACAAGAGTTCTTCAAATTTTTCCCATGTGGAGTAAGGTCTAGTAACTTCATCAAAACTATTCATGTTTGGTATGTTTAATATTATTTGCATGTGTGTGTGGGGGTGCGTCATATTTGACAACAATGTCTGACAATACCATCACATGTCTCTCTTTGTGTATGTGTGTGTTGGGTGCTTATCTGAGGGGGGGTCCCAGGGGGGGGGGGGGGCAGGATTTTCCCGACCCCCATGGTTACATGAAGCATACGGGGAAACACCCACAAAAATAACTTTGGGTGGTTTATGCTATTTTAGCATTTTTTTCGTTGTTTTTGGTCGTTTTCTAAATTAATCCCTAATTAAGAGATTACGGTTTTGGTAGTTGTAGAATACCTAAAATATTGTATATATTATATTGTGAATGGTGAAATTAATACAATGAAAAATTGAGAGGTGCAACACCAAGGAATACCGGTTTTCAATTAAGGGTTTCCAACGTAAATCTTTGTTTACTATGCGTATGAGCCATTGACTAATTTATGTTTTTATTAAATAATCTGTATGCATTCATTTACTTCATAGGTTTAAAACTTACAATTCCACCACTTAGAAGCTCCACCCTGCCAAAAAAAATATTCCCTAAAAGGACTCAAATCAATTTTCTTTCTGATCCTCATCCATTTCTTGAGATTGATTTAATCTTTATCTTCATCTCCACTAAATTTAGGTATTGTCATTGATTCTTAATTGAGGTCTAACCCAAAAGTTCAAATTATATCTTAAATATATTAATAATAATGATCTAAAATAGTTATAATCCTTGTTCCAATATAATATTCTATATTTTCTCTTTCCAATGGATTTTGAATAAGCTCAATCGAACATTACAATCAAAAGTTATGATAGTTTTAAGCGGACATACCTTTGAAAACCATGATTTGGAGTCTGTCCTTTTGGACAGCCTTCCTTCTGATGTATTTCTGAAATTTTGTCTCTTCTTAGTCTGAAATAACGACATGTATTACTTTGATATTTCTTCTTTGCAATGCCACAGGTCTAACCAAAATTTGACATGCCAAATGAAATTTAAGGTAACTTTCTCAAACCTTGCTGATTTTTAGCATTTTCTGGAGAGCGAACTTGTATAGAATTCCATGTGTCCAATATTTGATACCTAATTCTAAAATTTGTACCAGAAACAATATGGACTGTCCTGTTTCCAATGCAACTATTGGCACTAAATTTAGATTCTTATTGAAGAAGATATGAGTATTTCACCTAGAACACATGTTTGAGACTAGTTATAGGACTAGTCAAATAACCCTACCTTCCTCAAACTATATCTCATAAATTAAAATGATCCAAAATCTAAAATTTTACCAGGTGAAACTAGCTATAGTTTCTCAATATTATGAAAATTTCACTATTTGAAACATCATGAAAAAACCTTTATAGCGCAATTCCCAAAATGACGTGTTTGAGATTGATTTCAGGGCTAGTAAAACTCCCTAACTTGTGCAGGTTGTATCTGTGAAAGTATAACGACCCAGAACCTAAAATTTTAACCATAGATACCTTGATATGTATTCTAAATAATTTGTAAGCTTCACTATCTGAAGTGGCCCCCCAAAAAAGTTATAGTGAAAATTCCAATATGACTTTCTTGAAGAAGCAAAACCCACCCTAGGATTGATTTTTTGATACTAAATGTAATGATACAAAACCTTAAAATATTAAAATAAACCAGAAGTACACACCATGTACACCAATGTGAAAGTGGAGCACAACTCCAATATAGATAAAAGAGATGAGTTACATAATAACTCCTTAAATAATAGGAGAACTTTCTCCAAATACCCAAATACACTCATACATCACAATTCACATGTCTTAATAATGAACACATGATCTCTCTATATATACCTATTTACACTACACATAAGGCCCCTTTACTATTAGGTCTACCCTATTGCATATAAATTTATATATTACATGACATTTATCCCCATATATGTCCCTCCTTGGGGTCATATCATATACATTTAACCCCATATATGCCTTGCTTGGGTCCTAACTTTCACAATGACCCATCTCCTACGAGTCTCATTCACAAATAACTAATTTATCACAAGATTAAATAGTCTAGTTAACATTCATTGCATTAAGTGAAGCTCATAGGGGTCAATAAGTAGGATTGAAACTAGTGAAATGAATCACATATCATCAATTTTCACCTTTGGGACTTGCACTTGATAAGCAAGATTTCTCAGGAAGCTCACATTCTAATACGACTCTGGCTCAAGGGAAATTAACCATGGATTTTCCCTGTAATTAATCCTATTTAGTTTTATAACCCATTTAGAAAACCTTACCAGTCATTGTTCCCTATGAGTCATTCATTAAAAGTCCTCTTCTCTTTATTTAATCTTGTTGGGTGTTTCAAAATCCAACATTATGGAATATCCTTTTTCAAGATTAAATATGTGGAGTATTTAATACTCAAAACATTCACTATGACCCATCTCCCATAAGCATCATTCACTAAAAACAAGTTTTTCATGAGCTTGAATGGTCCATTTAACACTAACTGAATTATGGGATGCTCACAACGGTGAAAAAATGGGTTTGAAACTAGCAAAACAAATCACATAGAGACAATAACCACCTCTTAGAATTGCACCCATGTAACTAGGATTTCCTAGAAGGTCATCCATCCTAGTACATTTTTTTCTTAGAGAATGCTTAACCATGTAGTTTTTCCTCATACTTAAGCTTACTTAGCTTGCTACCTCATTCTCAAAATATTAGTAAGTATGGTGCGTTATGAACCATTCAACCAATTCCCTTCTCTTTATTTAAACATTTGGGGGTTTTCATAGTTTAGTATTATGAATATCCTTTTTTCGTATTAACTACATGGATTATTTAATACTCAATTCATTCACTATAGCATATCTCCCATGATATTAATTCATTGATGACAATTTTCCAATGAGCTTGAATAGTGCTCTTAACACTCACTGTATCGAGTGATACTCATAGGGGTGAATAAGTGGGATTAGAATTGGAAAAAAGCACTGTTATGCTTCAATCATCACCTTAAGGACTTTAATTAGATAACTACGATTCCCCAAGAAGGTCATCCATCCTAGTATAACTCTAACTCAAGAAAATTATGTAATATCCCTAGGTCAAACCCCATTGCAAATATAAATGTAATTGTACATATAGGATGATGAGCTAGGATACTTTGGGGCCAGAGTGCCTTTGTATGAATGTATTTTGAGGCCAGAGTGCTTGTATGGTTATGGGGCTAGTGATCTTGAAGTTGAAAGAGAAACAAGCCTATTTTTGTAAAATGTAATCACACTCAGTTTTAATGAAAACACATCACTACTGCAGACCAACCATGTAAAAGAGTATGGGGGGATAAACTCCACCAGAATGGGAAAGGGGGGCTAAGAGTCTATGAAAAAGGGGATAATATAGGGGGCTTAATCCCAAAAGAATATTTTATTAATATTCCCAAAAATGTATAAAGTATAAAGTATGGATATTTAAATATATCCTAAATCCTTATGTTGGGGAAAATATCACCTTGTGAGGGAATCCATGTGGAACCAAGCTAATTCCCAACATGACAAGTTTCAAGTTGGGAACATGAAAATGTAATTGGGGAAATTTGGTTCCTTTGATCATCTTTCCATCATTATTCACACCTCACTACCTCCATGATATTGTCATTTGTACCTTCATGTTGTTAGTACCGTACCTGTACCTGTATGAGGACCCTGGTTAAATTTGGAGCAGGACTGAAGAGGCGGGTTGTCAGGACAGTAGGACACTGAAGAAGTGGGTTGTCAGGCTCATATGACACTAAAGAAGCAGGTTGTCATGATCGTGAAAATTCTCTCTAGGTGAGAGAACTATTGGGAATTGGTTTCCCAAGGTGCCAAACTGTAGATACCGGGCTTTGAGACTTCTTGTCCGACTTGTTGCTGAAGCCCCAGAGGGGAAGTGGTTCAGTTGAAGGACTATTGAGCAGAGAAGGGGCACACTTCCTGGGGTGGGACATGCATGTGGGGAATGAGGGATTGTAGGTTGTTAGTTTGAGTTGGCATTTGTGTCTGAGTTTTTATGATGTTAAAGAGACCTTAGCCTGGTTATAAACCCTTTACCCAAGTGGAATTTATCCCCAACTCGGGGGTGACCC
The DNA here is from genome assembly GCA_009831015.1 of Picea engelmannii. NCBI lineage: Eukaryota > Viridiplantae > Streptophyta > Pinopsida > Pinales > Pinaceae > Picea > Picea engelmannii. The sequence goes on along the minus strand of ML784213.1, from coordinate 696,951 downwards.
ATTGCTGAGAGTTTATGACTGGTGTGGTCTAAGGCTGGGAGGAACCTGGAAGGTCTGCAAGTAGTTGGTATTCTTTTTACTAAAGATAAATGGTTACGATGTGTTAATTTATGTGTTATGTTAATATTTATTCAATCATTCTTATGGTTTTTTATGTATATGTTGTAATTGTATATAGATTTTGTTATCTGCATTAATCTGAGCAATTGCAGAAGTATATTAGTTACTCAAATGGTATCAGAGTTTGGCAAATGTTTGTGTGGCGTGACCCAACCTGGGTGGCTGGGGATGTTAGAAAGTGGTATCAGAGCCCAATTTTCAACACTGATCATGGATGGGTCGAGTTAGTAGAATGTTGGAGAGGAAATTTGCAGAGAATTAAATTCTAGAGTATGTCTACAACTTGTTTTATTAAATTATTGGAGTAAAATTGAGAGAAATTTCATGGGTAATGTGAAGAATCGAGATTGTAAATTAATTATAAGCAAATTTAGTCTCTAATTAAGGATATTTGGTCCCATAGATGGCCAAAATTTGAAGTTACAGAGTGGCCATGGCACCCATGAAAAAATTGAGGCGAAATTGGGCAAAAGCCCCAATTTTTATAGAGTAATTCAAGACAAATTCAATGTGCGAGAGGAAAATTTGAAGAGGGTGGAGGGTCGAATTTGTATGTATAGACCCAATTTGGTTGTATTGAGATTAGTTACAAGCTCTAATGGCGGCCACAAAAATAATTTAAAAATTGAGCCTCTTTGGAAATTTCGAAAATAAGCAAAAAAAAAAATTGCGTATTTTTTCGTACGATGATGTCAGCATGACGTGGAGGCCACGTGTCAGCTTGTGTGGTATAAGAAAGACATGTATTCCCATGGTGGAAGGTACATGTTGGATGGGATGATAGTTGGAAGGTGATGTGGATCCATGTGGTAGGCCAACTGTCAGTCCCACGAAACCGTGCTAAGAAGTGGAAAAATGGTTAAGTGTTGAGACTTCTCGGACGAACTTATGAAAGGAAGGTTACAAGATTGTGAGTTCACAAGTTCGCATAGATGTAAAAATGATTAAGTGTTGAGACTTCTCGGATGGACTTATGAAAGGAAGGTTACAATATTATGAGTCCATGTAGATGGAAAAATGGTTAAGTGGTGAGACTTCTCAGACAAACTTATGAAAGGAAGGTTACAAGATTATGAGTTCGCTAGTCTGTGAGTCCGCGAAGGAAAAATAATCTAAGTGTTGGTGGAAGGTTAATGGAAGGTACGAAGATATGCTATGATTCCACAAGTCTACCACCCGCGGGCCTGTGAATACAGTAAAGTTTCTAAGAATGAGAGCATGTTAAGGGCGACGAAACACGAGAGTGTCTTTTTTAGGCCACAAAAGTTTGAAGGGAAGAAATGAAGACCTTAGACCCATGGTGAAATAATTTTAATGATATATATGTAATTCAAAGATAATTAGACAGTGGATGAGAATCAAAGCTAGGATGCTCGAGCTATCAAAATTCGTTTCCTTTAAATGCAATTAATAGTCTTTCTGCTCAAAGTTTGAAGGGGGACATGAGAATTAGTTATGAGGATTTGTGGATAGTGGAGTCCATGCATTCACTCAAGAATTTATTAAAAAAAGTATTAAGAATTCACAAGAAATTAGAAATAAATTAGTTCTAATAAAATTCTAAAGAACAAAATGTTGTATAAAATGATGGATTTTCTAAATTCTTGTAGGCTTACAAATCTTGTTGCATACACATTTTTCAGAACCAAGAACATAATTCGATGTAAGAAAAATTCAACAGGAAGATTAGTAAACCGAGACATGGATGATTCCCAAGGAACTTACAATTATGAAGATGAAGGAAGAATGTTTGGTATGGGCATGGATGTTGTAGTAACATAATCCATTGGGCATGGAAAAGACAAAAAGGAAGAGAGCATGAACTTGGTGGAGACCATCAAAAGTTTTCAAAAGGATGTCCAAAGTTATAACACTGAAAACGAGAAGCTTATGAAATCCAAATAGAAACAAGAAGGCTTTAACATCAAGTTAATGTAGAGCTTGGACAAAATAGAGAAGAAGATGGATAAGGAGACTAATTCAAGCAAATCAGGGAGTCTCCAGTCTCATGATAAGAGGAAAAGAACCATAAGTGTTGGTAGGCATAACCATCACTCCCCAAGGCATTCAACTAGGAGAACAAAAAATAGTTCAAGTCCATCCCCTGTGAGGAAGAATAAGAATAAGTCTGGAGTGGATGAACTACATGGAGAAATGAATAAAATCAAACCACCTACATTTGATGGTGAACACATGAAGGATGATGATGATGAGACCTAGATGTTGGGCATGAGAAAGTATTTTCAGTTGCATAATTACTCTTCATAGGTAGAAGGAAGAATTTCCATATATCAACTCAAAGGGAAAAAAACAATGTGGTGGGTTCAGTTTGTGCAAGTGCAACACATTGATGAGAAAAAGGTTACTTGGAGAGAATTCAAAAGGTATTTTCAAAAGAAGTACTTAACCAAATGATACTACGGTAAGAAAATGAAGGAGTTATTTGAACTCAAGCTTGGGAGTATGACCATAGATGAGTATGAAAGGAGGTTCTTAGATCTTATAAAGTATGTTTCTTTCATTAAGGATGAAAAATTTAAGATACAGAGGTACCTGAGTGGGATACCATCATTTATCAGCGACAAGATACAATATGATGATCCCAAGACACTAGAAGAAACCACAAGGAGAGGTAAATTCCTTTATGATCAACATAGATGAAGACCAACTTTAGAAAAGGCATGGGAAAACAAGAAGAAGAGAAATATGGAATAGAGGAGGAAGGAGACAAAGCCACAATTATTCTGAAATAATTATCAAGGACAACTAGCTCCTAAGGAACCCAAGATGACAGAGACAACGGGGAAAAGACCAAGGAAACCACCTATTCAATGTTGAGGTTGTGGGGGAGATCATATGTACATAAATTTCTCTCACAAAGGTGAAAAAGTGAGGACTGTTCACAATGTACAACAAGCTGAAATAATGGAGGACATAAGAAAAAATGTACATAGGATCTACACAACTCTAGATAGCAAGCAAGCTGAGTTTGAGTCACATATGGTTGAAGTGGAAGGTAAGATCAACAACGAACCCATTTCTAGTTTAATTGATTCAGGAGCTAGTCATAGTTATCTAGATCCTAATATGGTGGAAATATTTCAATTTCCAAGAAGCAAGCTTGGTAAACCTTGGTTGGTGCAACTAGCTATAGGAGCTAAAAGTAAGATTAATGAGATGGTCAAGACATGCCCAATATACATGAATGAATTAAGCACACAGACATATTTGAATATCATACCTTTGGGCTCATATGTCTTCCTAATCGGTATGGATTGGTTGGACCAACATCATGCTCTTCTAGATTGTTATAATAAGTATTTTACCTGCTTGGATTAAGAAGGGAACCTGAGGACAATTCAGGGTATTCCAAGAGCAATAACTATCAGATAATTTTCAGCATTGCAGAGGAAGAAAAACTTCAGGAAAGGATGTCAAGTATTTGCAACACATATGGAGGATCAACCTAAGGATAAAGTACTAAGTATCAAAGATTATGTAGTCCTAAAAGAGTTTGAAGATGCATTTAAATAAATACTGGGGCTTCCACCCAAGAGAGTTATTGAATTATCCATAAATATGATGCCTGGAGAAGCCCCGATATCCAAGACTCTTTATAGGATGAGTACACTAGAATTGAAGAAGTTGCAAATGCATCTGGAGGAACTTCTAAAGAAGGGGTATATATTCCCAAGTGTGTCACCTTGGGGTGCCCCAATATTATTTGTGAAGAAAACCAATGGAACCTTAAGGATTTTCATCAACTTTAGGCAATTGAACAAGGTAACTGTGAAGAAGAAGTACTCTTTTCCAAGGATATACGATCTCTTTGATCTACTGAAAGATGCCAAAGTATTCTCAAATATTGATCTTAGGTCAAGCTATCATTAGGTAAAAATTAAGGAAGAAGACATCAACAAGATTTCCTTCAAAACAAGGTATGGCCATTATGAGTTCATAATGGTGCCATTTGGGTTATAAAATGCACCAACTATCTTCATGTGTTTAATAAATGGTATTTTTAGGGATTACTGTTAGAAACACAGGATCGCAGAGAAATAAATAAAAAAAAATGCATAAATAAAAAACATAAGATACACAATACAATAGAGACACATATATACATGGTTCACCCAGTGTGGGCTACGTTCACCAAATAAATTTCTAGGTCCTTCCTTTTTATTATTCAACAAAATGAAGGGATACAACCCACAACTCAAACTCTGTAACTTCCTCTTATTTCTCTCACAGTCTCCTCTCTCAGAATACAACATTCACGATAATACACAACCACAATACAATTCCCCCATAAGAGAGGGTTTCCTTCTAGGGTAAAAAACCCGAAAAATAATTTCTACCATCAGATCTTCGACCTTATAATGAACGGTCCATATTGACTACGAAATTACAATATTTTACAAGGCATTTTTTCCCAATATTTTTCTTCGGGGGCACTGCCCCCGAATCTCCCGCCAGGGGTGGCTACAAAATTTGTCGTTTCCCCCCCTGGACCCCCCTGGCGAAAATTGTGGGGGGGGGGGGGCACCCCCACACCCCCACATTAGGAAATGGGGTCCAAGAATGACTGAAACAAACCTTTGAATCAGGAAGATAATCAGGATCCACAACCAACAATCTCCCACTTGGAGATTGATCACAACAACTCCACTGCTACTGTACTTTCTGGAATATGCTCCACCTTGGACCTAGTAAATTTCTCATCTTCACCTTCATGCTTGAATACCAAATGAAACTGAGTAGGAACTCAGATTCTCCTTGGTTACTCCCTTTGTTAACATGTCTACATGATTCCGGCTAGTATGTATCTTTTCCAACTTCAAATGTCCATCTTCTAAGATAGATAGTATGAAATGGTACATGAGTTGTATATGCTTAGTTTTTGAATGGAAGGCTGAGTTATTTGCAAGATGAATGACACTCTCATTGTCATAGTACAACCTGTTATTCTCCTGCTTCTTTCCCAATTCCTCCATAAACCTTTATAACCAAATAATCTCTTTACTAGCCTCTGTAGCAGCAACATACTCTGCCTTTGTTGTTGAAAGTGAAACAACCTTTTGTAGTTTCGAAATCCAACTTGTTGTTGTTCCACCTACAGTAAAAACATACCTTGTGGTGCTCCTCTTTCTATATTTATCACCTGCCATATCTGAATCAACATATCCCTGTAGAACAATGTCTGAACCTGCGAAACATAATGTGTGAGTAGAAGTACCTCTAAAATACCCGAGAATCCACTTTACTGCCTCCCAATGTTATTTACTTGGATTATTCATATATCTGCTCACAACTCCCACTTCATGTATGATATCTGGTCTTGTGCAAACCATTGCATACATCAAGTTGCCAACTGTTGATGAATAAGGGACCTTGGAAATGTATTATATCTCCTCCTGTGTCTTGTGAAACATTTACTTAGTTAATTTGAAATGGCTGGCCAAAGGTATACTATCTGGTTTTGCATTCTGCATTCTAAATCTCTCCAACACCTTCTCTATGTACTCACCCTGGGACAATGTCAATTTGCGATTTTTCTTGTCTCTTGTTATTCTCATACCAAGGATTTTCTTTGCAACACTCAAATCCTTCATCACAAGTGAATTAAATAATTTCTTCTTGAGCATATTTATATCCTTCATATTAGACCTTTCAACAAGCATGTCATCTACATACAATTGCAAGATAATATAGCTTCCATTTTCTAGCCTTTTAAAAAAAACACAATGATTAGAATGACATCTACTATAACCTTGTTCTGTCATAAACCTATCAAACTTCAAATACCACTGCCTTGGATCTTTCTTTAGGCCATACAATATCTTCTTCAACCTTCATACCAAATTCTCCATCCCTTTGACCTCATACCCCTGTGGTTGCTGCATATAAATCTCTTCCTTCAAATCCCCATGGAGAAAATTTGTTTTTACATCTAACTGTTCAAGATGCAAATCTTCTACAACCACAAGACTTAAAATAGTCCTAATTGAAGTCATATTAACAACAAGAGAAAATATTTCATCAAAATATATACCTTTCTTTTGTGCAAACCCGTTTACAACAGGTCTATCCTTGCACCTCTTTTTTCCTGCATCTTCTTCCTTCAACTTGTAAACCCATTTATTCTGAAATTCTCTTTTTCCTACAAGAAACTGAACCAAGTCCCAAGTTTGGTTATTTACCGAGGAATCCATTTCCTCTTTCATGCCTTGCTCCCACTTATTTTTGGTGTCTACCTGCATTGTCTCTTCATAACATTCTGGTTCACCAGAATGAATCAAAAATAAATAATACAATGAAGGAGAGTATCGTTTAGGGAGTCTACTTAACCTAGTAGATATTCTAACACCACTTGCAGGAGTTTGAGGTACCTACTTCTCTTATTGTTGTACATTTTGATTTTCTGGTACCTTTAGAATTTCTTTTTCAGTGATCTCATCAAGAACTGTGTATTTTGGTTTTTCTTCTTCCCATTTCCTTCCTTGGAATTGATATTTATACATGACCTTGTCATTGAATATGACATCTCTACTCCTAATAATTTTGTGATTTTCATAATCCTATAAGCGATAACCAAAATCATTAACACCATATCCAATAAAGGTACATTTCTTGGATTTTTCTTCAAGCTTTGTTCTATTTTCTTTATCAATATGGACAAATGCTTCACAACCGAAAGTCTTCCGAAATGGATAGTTTACCTTTTTACCCATCCATTCCTCCTCTGGAATTCCATCATCCAAATAAATTGAAGGTCCTTTGTTTATCTAGTAAACAACAATATCTACAACATCTACCAAAAACTGTAAGGGCAACCCTGCATGCAATCTCATACTCTTTGCATGCTCCATGATTGTCCTGTTCATCCTTTCTAACACACCATTTTCTTGTGGTGTTCCTAGAATTGTCTTCTCTCTATGAATCCCATGGCATGCACAATAATCATCAAATGCCTTACTGTAGTATTCACCTCCATTTTATGATTTGAGACACTTCAACATTTTTCCTGTCTCATTCTCAACCAAATCTTTCCATTTCTTAAAAGTATCAAAACATCATATTTTTGTCGAATGCAATAAACCCAAGTTTTTCTAGTTGCATCATCAATAAAAGTAACATAATAAAGAGAGACACCAAGAGATGATACCTGAGATGGTCCCCATACATATGTATGCACAAGCTCTAACTTTTCATTCTTCTTTACCTTTCCAACTCTGAGAAATTTGACTCTCTTTTATTTTCCATAAACACAGTGCTCACAAAAATCCAAATAAATTTGTTTAATATCTGGCAACGAATTTATTTTATGAAGTATATGCATCCCCTTCTAACTCATTTGTCCAATCCTATGATGCCACAGTGTTGTATTCACTTCTGTATAAACTAAATAGATAGAAGAATCAGTATTACTAGTACATAAATACAATGTACCTACCTCCTCTCCTTTTGTTATTACCAATGATCCTTTGATGACCTTCAACGCCTTATCTGTAAATATAGATATACAACCTAAACTTTCCAATTGCCCAGTTGAAATTATATTTTTCCTTAGATCTAGCACATGTCTTACCTCTTTCAATGACCATTGGTTTCCATTCTTTTTCTTTATGTGTACCTTTCCCATTCCAACAATTTTTGCATGGTGCATCATCACTCAAATGAACCTGTCCAAAATCACCTTGAACATAATCTAGAAAATGTTTTCTATGGGGTGTGGCATGAAATGAGGTCCCTGAATCTACTACCCAAGACTCATAAATATTATATACTGAAAGAATCAAAGCATCTTCTAACACATCACTTGTTACATTTACTTCTTGATTTTTCTCTTGCTGTCCATCTCTTTGTTCCTTTGGAGCTCTGTAGTCTTTCTTCAGATTTCATTTCTTCCCACAACTCCAAGACTCTATCTTTTCCAATCTGGATTTGGATTTTGCCTTCCTAGAATTCCTGCAGTTCCCTGAGCCCTTTCCTCTATCCTTTTGTCTTCCCATGTTCTTCATTTTTAACACATTATTTGATGTCTCACCTATGCTTTTCCGTCGCATTTCCTTGCTAAGGATAACGCCAAAAAATTATCAAATTTTAGAGTGTTTGAACCAGAGACAGAGTTAATTACAACCATGAACAAACCATTCTAGCTTTATGGAAATGAGCACAAGATTATAAGAGCCATGAACTCATCATCAAAGTCCACCTTTATAGAACTTAGTTGATTAGTAACTGTATTAAATTCATTTAAATGAGCTACAATAGACCCACCCTCTGACATCTTCATATTAAATAATCGCTTCATTAAAAATACCTTATTGGATGCCGAGGGTTTTTCATATAGTTTAGACAATGCGTCCATCGACTCCTTCTTTGTCTTTTCTTTCGAAATATTGAAAGCCATCGATGCTACTAGGCTCAACTGTATCGTTCCTAATGCCTTTCTATCAAGAACCTCCCATTCTTTGTCCTTCATGGCTGTCAAATTATTTTCTATTCCACCCAATGGTAGGAATAGATCCTTCTGATATAAATAATCTTTCATATGCATCTTCCATAACTAGTAGATTTGGTCATTAAATTTATCGATCCTAAACTTTCCATCTTTTGCCATTTATCCCACTAGAACTAGGAACCCTCTTTTCCTGTGAGTTACCTTTCACTCTAATACCAATTGTTAGAAAAACGTGATCGTGGAGCAATAAAATAAAACAAATGCGGAAATAAAACACATAAGATACACAATACAATAGAGACACAGATATACGTGGTTCACCTAGTGTGGGCTACGTCCACCAGGGAAATTTCCAGGTCCTTCATTTTTATTATTCAACAAAATGAAGGGATACAACCTACATCTCAACCATTTTAAATTCATCTTCTTTTTCTCGCAATATCCTCTCTTAGAATAAAACAATCGCGATAATACACAACCACAATACAATTCCCTCATAAGAGAGGGTTTCCTTCTAGGGGAAAAAAACCTAAAAATAATTTCTACCATCATATCTGCAACCTTATAATGAACAATCCAGGTTGACTACGAAATTACAATATTTTACAAGGAAAATTTTCCCAATATTTCACCGCCACCCCCTGGACCCCCCTGACGACAGTTGTGGGAGGGAAAGCCCCCTGCACACCCTCCCATTAGGGAATGGGGTCCAAGAATTAATGAAACAAACCTATGAATCATAAATATAATGAGGCTCCACAACCAACAATTACTTAGATAAGTTTGTCATTGTCTTCTTGGATGAAATTATTATATACTCAAAATTTGAAGAAGAACATGAGAAACACTTGAGTATGGTTCTACAAGTATTGAGAGAACATAAACTATTTTCAAAGTTGAGCAAGTTCTCATTCTACTATAGGTAGATACATTACTTGGGATATATTATTTCAGATAAAGGGATAACAGTGGACCCAAAGAAGATAAAATCCATTGAAGGGTGGCCAATGCCAAGGAATGTCTCTGAGGTGAGATCATTTACGGGAGTTGTAGGTTACTACAAAATATTTATTGAAGGGTTCTCAAAGATTTCATACCCAGTCACTTCCTTGCAAAATAAGGGTGTGAAGTTCGAGTGGACATCAAAATGTGAAATAAGTTTCCAACACTTGAAATATTCGTTGACTAGTGCTCCAATATTTAGGATTGTTGATCCAAATGAAGACTCCATTTTATTCAAAAATGCATGTAAATAAGGACTTGGTGGATTTCTTAGTCAGAATGGACATGTGGTGTGCTACAAATCAAGAAAATTAAAGGAACATGAAAAACACTATACTACTCATGATTTGGAATTGGCATCCATAGTGCAATTCTTGAAGATGTGGAGGCACTACCTCATGGGGAAAATATTTGAGTTGAGTACATACCATAGTGGTATGAAATATTATTTGGACAATCAAATATAAATCCTAGGAAAAGCAGGTGGTGAGAATTCCTCAGTGAATATGAATTTGATATAAAGCATATCAAGGGTAAATAAAATAAGGTGGATGATGATGCACTAAGCAATAGAGTGCATGATATGTATGTTGCAACCATTAACATGTACACATCAGATTTGAATGACATAATTTTAGAGGCTGCAAAATCAGATCTATAGTACATGGAAATAAAGACAAAATTAAAACAAGGTATTTTGCAGCAGAAAATTGAGAATTTTGAGTTAAAAGAGAATGGAATTCTCTTACACAGAGGAAAAATTTATGTGCCAAATTCTCAGGAATTGAAAAGTTTGATATTAAAATAAATGCACAAGGTTCCTTATGATGGACACCCAGGTTACCAAAAGACTATTAGAGTTTTCAAGAGCCAATATTATTGGCCAGGTATGAAGAAAGAGGTTTATGATTGTATTGCCAAGTGTTTGGAATATCAAAAAGTCAAAGATGAGCACAAACACCCAGCTAATATGATAAAACCATTACCCATTCCTGAGTGGAAATGGGAAGTTGCAACAATGGATTTCATCACCAAACTACCCCAAAAAACCAAAAAACATGATTCCATCATGGTGGTGGTGGATAAGCTTACTAAAGATGACCACTTTATTCCAGTAAAGCTCACTCACAAGGCAACCAACATTGGTGATATTTATATGAGAGAAATTGCTCAACTATATGGTATACCCAAGACAATTGTGTCTGATAGAGATCCAAAATTTACATCAAATTTTTTGAAAGGATTTGGGACCAATTTGAACTTTAGCACAACCTATCATCCAGATTCAGATGGGAAAACAAAGAAGGTGAATCAAGTGATTGAAGATATGTTGAGGATGTATGTGATGGATAAACCATCCAAATGAGAGGATTATTTTCATTTAGTGGAGTTTTCTTATAACAATGGGTATCACGCATCTATAAATATGAGCCCATTTGAGGCACTTTATGGAAGAAAATGCAACACACCAGTGAGCTAGGACAACCCAACAGACAAAGCAGTGGTTGGACTTGAATTACTCGGGGAAATGGAAGAGAAGATGGTGAGAATAAAACATAATTTAAAGGTTACCCAAGACATGAAAAAAACGTTATGCTAATAAGGGAAGAACTCACAAAGAGTTTAAAGTGGGTGTCCATGTGTTCTTAGAAGTAAAGGCGAAGAGAAGTTCTTTGAAGTTGAGAAATTGTTCAAAATGGGCAACTCGTTATTGTGGGCCATTTGAAATCCTAGAGAGGATTGGTCTTATAGCATACATTCTTGCCTTACTTGCATCAATGTGTATTCATAATGTATTCCATGTATCATTGTTTAAAAAGTATGTACTTGATGCTAATCATGTCATTGTCTGGAATGCGATTTAGGTGGAGCAAGAAGGAGAATTCTGAGTTCAACCAATATGCATATTGGATAAGAAGGTCAAGATGCTCCGAAATCGAGCAATAGAACTGGTAAATGTCCAATGGACCTAGTACCATCCTGAGGATGCAACTTGGGAGCATAAGGATGCTATGCGAACATAATATTCATATATGTTTGAGGAATTTATAATTTTGACTATATATGTGTGTCTATTACATTGAGGATAGTACATAAATAAGGGGGAGAGGAATATAATACCCCTAGGATGAACCCCATTGTAAATATAAATGTAATTGTACATAAAGGATGATGAGCTAGGATACTTTTGGGCCAAATTTCCTTTGTATGAATGTATTTTGAGGCCATAGTGCCTTTGTATGAATGTATTTTGATGTCAATGTGCCTGTATGGTTATTGGGTTGGTGAGGTTGAAGTTGAAAGGCCATTGAGCCTATTTTTTAAAAAATGAATTCACACTCCATTTGAATGAAAACAAACCACTACTTCAGACCAACCATGTAAAAGCGTATGGGGGGAGAAACCCCACCATAATGGGAAAGGGGGGCTAAGAGTCTGGGAAAACGAGGCTTAAGCCCAAAGGAATATTTTATTAATATTCCCAAAAAATTTATAAAGTATAAAGTATGGATATTTAAAATATCCTAAGTCCTTATGTTGAGGAACATATCACATTGTGAGGGAATCCATGTGGAACCAAGCTAATTGTTGGAATATTGGTTGTTGTCATTGATGTCAACCTTAGTCATGGGTTTTGGACCGTAAGATTGATGAAGGTATTTGGACATGAAGGACAATGCACATGCATATACAACACCCATGGATGGATAGTATACATCATGTTGTTTCTGGTGGTATGTGACACATCACGTGGATCCTCATGGTTGAGGAGAAATGAATTTTTGAAGATGACAAAGTGAATTGAAGAAGGAAGTACATGTAGGCCCTGAAGATAATTAAAGAAAAGAATTACAAAATAAGAAAGTGTCAGGCTGGCCCTAATGTTAAAAGGAAGTGAAATAAATGGTATAAATAAATATCATTATACATTCATTTGATACACAAGTCGAATTTTAGGGGAAATCAGAAGTAAATAAGGCCGGATGATGAAGTCTTTTGGTGATGTGTTCTAAGGTATGTTATTTTCAGGTCATCTTACCATTTTTGCTATAACTTTTTTTATAGAATGATTCAGATGGTGAAATAGCTATGGTATTGAGAAGACATATCAAGATACCTATGGTAAAAGTTTCATCTCTTGATTCTCTATAACTATGGAGATATACTCTGTGGAAGATAGTGTTTTTGACCAATCCTGAAGCTAGTCAATAAACAAGTGTTCCGGGTAAAACAATCATAAATTATTCATAGAGAATACAAATGATGTGGGAAAAATTGCATTGGAAATAGTATGGACTGTAGTTTATTTTGTATGAGTTTTAGAATTAGATGTTAAATATTGAGCACGAGGCATTCTATACAAGTTCGGTCTCCTGAATAAACTAGAATTGAACAAGGTCTACCATTCTCTATATAACTTCTTTTTGGGGAGGATTAAAGGAGTGAAACTTGGAGAAGTTTCAGAGAATGAATTGAATAATATTATCTACAGGATCATATTATTCCAAGAATTTAATAATTGTAGAAATTAAAGAAGGCTCAGGAAGCACTATCAAGTTCTATGTGATGGTTGGTTGATGGTGATAATTTAATGTGAAGTTTTATTATCTCTCGTATATTCTTGGGTGGAAGGAAGGGGAAAGGATGGAGAGTTCACATCTCTCTTGATATTGGAGGATTGTATCTTCCTCTTGGAGGTTTATCCCTCCGTTTACATTTGGAAGTTGTAGCTACCTTTGGAAGTCATTACTTCCCTTGAACAATAACTATTGATTATTTCTCATATATTGTGCATGGTGTATTGTGGTGTATTGGTGTAACTCTTATACTATTGTTCATTTCTAATTGGATATAATTGAATGTTTTAAGTATAAGTTGAAAAAGGTTTTAAATTGTACTTGATACTGATTCACCCCCCTCTCGGTATCAACACTAATTTCCAACATGATAAGTGTCAAGTTGGGAACATGAAAATATAATTGGGGAAATTTAGTTCCTTTGATCATCTTTCCATAATTATTCACACATCACTACCTCCATGCTACTGTCATTTGTACCTTCATGATGTTAGTACTGTACATGTACCTGTACTAGGATCCTCGTTAGATTTGGAGTTGGACTAAAGAGGTGGGTCTCAGGCCCATAGGACATTGAAGAAACGAGTTGTTAGACCCGTAGGACACTTCTGAAGTGGGTTTTCAGGCCCGTGAGCATTCTTCCCAGGTGAGAAAACTATTGGGAATTGATTTCCCAAGGTTCCAAACTGTAGATATAGGGCTTTGAGACTTCCTATCCGACATGTTGTTGAAGCCCCATAAGGGAAGTGGGGCAACCGAAGGATTGTTGAGAAGAGAAGGGTTACACTTCCCGGGGTGGGATAAAAATGTGGGGAATGAGGGACTGTAGGTTGTTAGTTTGATTTGGAACATGTGTCTAAGTTTATATGATGCTAAAGAGACCTTAGCCTGATTAGAAACCCTTTACCCAGGTGGAATTTATCCCCATCTTGGGGATGACCCACTGCTGAGAGTTTATGAGTGGTGTGGTATAAAGTTGGGAGGAACGTGGAAGGTTTGCATGCAGTTGATGTTGTTTTTACTAAATATAAGTGTTTAGAGTGTGTTAATTTATGTGTTCTGTTAATATTTATTCAATTATTCTTATGGGTATTTATGTATATGTTGTAAATGTATATATATGTTGTTATCCACATTAATATGAGCAATCATAGAAGTATATCAATTACTTAAATGGTATCATAGTTCAGAAATGTTTTGTGTGGCATGGCCCAACCTTGGTGGATGGGTACATTATGTTATCACTCCAAGAAACCCTTTGTGGTTGCAGACCAAAGGTGCTTGGTAACTTAAGAAATAAATGTTTTTTGTATTTTGTAAATGTGGATCAATGGGACAACTCAATTCAGCTTATAGCATTCAAACATGAAAATGATAAACAAATAGACAGTGCTCTCAAAGATTGATTAATCAGCAGATAATCTTTAAAATGGGTGAAGAACAGATTGTAACTAAACCGGTACAATGTAGGGTCTAAGAGACAATCAAGAAACCTATTATCAGGCTATGAGCTAAACAATGGGATAACAACCATTCAAAGCTTGACAACACAGATAATAGTGCAGAAAGAAGGATGGAAAGCTGACATCAAAATTGAAAGGA